>CM076579.1:1135614500-1135956291 GCA_034641835.2 Pinus albicaulis
ATCATTAATTTAAAAATAAAAATCATGATAAAATATGTTTTAGATAGAGTACATGAAATAGTTAAAATATTAAAACTTACCTGGGAGTTGTACATGATTTATAGGGACACCTTCATCATTCACCAACAACGTGCCATTAATGGTTCCCGTGGAGCTGACATGTGTAGCTCCAGGAAACAGAATAATGAAGTTGGCCATATCAGCCTCATCACTGCCAACACGTTCAGCGGTTGGCTGGGTGTCTGCTTGGGCAAGGTGTGTTTCTTGGCTGGAACCTAAAGGAGTAGAAGGTGTACGAGAGGGTTGTTGGGCAATCTCTTGCCCTTGTGTCCCACTACCATCAACACCGGGTTCAGCACGTGTCAGATAACGCTACATACAAAATAAATTTTTGTTACTTTAGTCAATGTAAAAATTAAGAATCAAACTATCACAATTCATCTCATGTAGAACAAAAAAATATCCTTTTTATTTTTTATTATTACCTGATATGTTTCTAGCTGGGTCATAAGTTGTTTTATCCTCTCTTTTGTTTCAGGTGTTTGAGGTGTGTCTATTAAAGTATCAAATTTTGACCTTGATTTTCGCGCCTTTTTTCGCAACAAGAGCAATGGAGATAGGGATGAAGAAAGCTATTCCTCATAGAGGGAATCATCATGTGTACCATGGCTAGGTGTTTGCATATTTGAACAAAATTAATATTATTTCAATTATGTAAATAGCTAAAATACCTAAATATAGAGCAATGTTGGCACTTTACATGCTCTTCCGCTAGCCCCTTTTCGCGATCATCCCATCTCGGGGTTGTTCCTGTACTGCCCTGATCAGTCTACCACATTGCAATAAAATTATAAATGTAAAAACTTGAAAACAATATCTAACTTAAAAACACAAAATGAAAACTGAAATAATTTCTAATAAGACTCCGGAAGACAAAGTTAGAGTTTCAAATATGCCTTGCATTGAATTCAGTCCTGGAAACATGTCATTGCACATTAATGCACCCAAGCAAGAGATGAGTTGACAATGAGACTAAACTGGGTTATTCGTAGTGAAATTTTAAAATCTCAAAAGGTATATTAATTATCGAAACAAATCAGCTTCATAATTAACCTCTTGAAAGATGAAATCAAGAGTCATATTACCATATTAAATATGGATTCATGTTAAAGGAATATGATCCAAGTTTGGAGTTACACCTTTTTATGACATGATATCAAATCTTCGGTGGTTCTAATAACTCCATTATTCTCGCTAAGACCTGCCTCTTTTCTTGTTTAACATTATTTTCCCATTATATCTATCTTAATACATTTTTTGTTCTCCTGTGTTGTAACTCCATGTAGAGATAATTATTTTGCATCTATTAATTACCTTTGCTCGGTGCTTCTTTAGTGTGCAATGATGCCTAAGGTTCACACAACATTTGAGATTCAAGAAATAAATGAGATAGAAGTTTGAGCTTGATGTAGTAAATAATCCTCTTGGAACACCTAGTGGATGTCAACCTCTATATAAATTTTGATACATTAGAGCCACAACATAAAACACATGCAGATTGGGAAGGAGGAAAAACCAAGACCTTATATGAAGAAAACTCTATATATGACCCTATATTAAAGACAGACTACTAGGCTGACTACTATTTGGTAGGGAACTTATACTTGAGAAAGAAAAAATCTCCATTTTAGGAGTTGTATCAGCTGATCTGGATGAATGTGGTGACAATTATATGTATGAAGTCTCTGAAAAAAAAAGGAAGAGTAGGTTCCACTTAATTATTTGATGAGAAAAATTAAATATGAGAATAGAATTCGAACTTTGAAGAGAAAAGTGGAATGAATTGTGATTCTGGCCTGCCACCTGAAGTCTTAGAATTCTTTGTTGAGGGCTAGAAATGAAGACTTGGTAAAGGAGACATAATATTTAAAATAAAAAGTAAAATGTTAGAGGATGCATGTAGCATATGTGAAAAATAAACATAGGAGGGAAAAGAGGCAATTGAGGAAGATTCAAGGCACAAGATCACAAATCAACATCCTAATGAAAAAGTGATGGAGTTAGGGCTTCAAAATTTTGGTTTTTCATGGAGTCATTTGGCACACCCCTATTTGTGTGAGGACACACAATGAAGTCGGGTTTGGGGGATGTAAATATTATAAAATGTCTCATTCTTTTTTATTTAATACCCTCACCACTCCCCTATTTTACCAATTTTGAAGGATATTCCTAGTATTTCATGCTCTTTTGATGTAATCTGGAGGATTTGAGTACAAGTTGCTTATTTTTCAAAATGTGGTAGGTACATATTTAATTTGGATCAAAATTACTCATTTATTATATTTTTATAGTTTAAAACTTTTACAAGTCACTTACCTAAGTAGGTGTAGCTCTTGTACTCATTTTGATGTTCCTTAACAAGTCATGGGATTGATGCACATGTTACAGGATTCTTGCACCAGTTACAGAGTTTGTGCACCACAGTCAAGGCATAAGACTATTGGTTATTGGAGATATATAAAGGGGATCGTGGCCAACTAGATGATTGAATATTTGTGAATATATCTATGAAATGAGATTGAAGGAATGTGTGCACCTACCCCACCCCTGCAGTCAAAATAGTAGCCTAAGGAGGAAGTAAATTTTTTCCAAAGAAACCCTCACACAATCGACCAAATATTTTTATTTAGATAATGGTTGTACCAGATTGATCACTGGAGGGACGCTGTTTCCTGTTTTTCTTTATATGTGATTGGATTCATTTTGGCGAGATTTGTAATGTAATCAAATTTTATAACATGAGTTCAAGCTTAGATATAGGTTAGTGATGTTATGGTATGGTTGAATTGTTAGTTTGAAGTCTGGTATCACTTTTTCTCAGTTGGGTATGAATCACTAAGTTCATCATGTATTGACATACTGAACTTCATTAATACATAAGCTAAATGTTGGGTTCTTCTCTATTATTGTCATTTTCTATGTGATGTTCTATTATGTTCTGTAATATAATATCGCTTTAAGAGAGTGCAATATGGCTGGTCAAGGCCCAACAAACCAAGCTTGACATGCCTCCATTAGAATAGTATCATGTGGTTTTTAATCCCATATCTAGTGTGATTTTCTTATGGTGTGTTTTATCTACATGCAATCTAGTTTAGTTGTCTTTACGCTCTGTGTTTTTATATATATTTCCTTTATACCTTGGTTTTATGTTATTCGACGTTAAGATCTAAAAGGAGAATCACCATAACTGAATGAAATATTTTATTTTCTTTCCTATAAACTAGGTTGCACATATCAAATCTCTAGCACAGTTATATTTCATATATGGTTAGTGGTAAATATAGGTTTAATGTCAGTTTGTTTTCTAGGTATTTCTAATTATCAAAGTTAAAATAGTTGGCTAATCACATATAAACCCATTTTTTTTAGGCATATAATGAGATCATATGATAGGATATGTGATCCAATCATGCATGAGAGTGAGTCAAGGCCTATTGTAGGAGTGGAGCCAGAACCAACTGCACACCCTAGATTACCATAAAACCAGTGTTTTGTCGATAGAAGGATATTCCAACAATACGAGACATGTGAGGAATCCAAAGCAGCATTACACAACCACATAATAAATTCCCTATTTTGCATATTTTTAACACAAATTACTTGTTTCCAAAGTCCTTTGATGGATACTGCTCGCCAGAAATTTTTTAAGAGAAGAGACATATTAAAAGTCACGATGTCTTTATTTCCCCAAGCACCAAGGGCAGTAGAATGATTAATCAAATACATGCTAACCAAATGGATTTTCCTTTATATACTTGTGCCAACCGAAAAAAATTGAGAAATAATGGTTTGTAATCTGTTGATAACACCCTTCAGTAACTTGAAGATGCACATCGAGTAGATGGGGATGCTATGACGAATGGATTTTATCAAAAAAAGACTACCCCCAAGAGATATCCACTTTTTTATCTAGTGTTTGAGCCGTTTCTCAATTTTATAAATGAGCCAACCCCAATCACAGATTTTTCAACCATTCGGTTTCAATATAAAGCCCAAGTATTGAAACCCTCCATCCATATTAACAAGAAATATCAAATTTTTATAACATTCGGGACATTACAACTAAAGGATTGGTGTATGCTTACCATTTTGGTGGTCAAACCAATGGGTCCCCTGCTAAACCCCCGAACCTGCTAAACCCTCGAACCAACGAACAGCTGACCAGTTGAACAAACAGTTGAACTCTCAGCACCGTTGCAGAGATAATGAAATCGATTAGGTGAGAATCGAACTCTCAACGTCGTTGTAGAGATAATGAAATCGATTCTGTAAGAATTTTTGTAAAAAGGTCGCATGGGTAATGAAATGGATTGGTTTGGTGTGACATCCACTAGATATATGGTACATTCCTTCGATATTAGTATATAAGGATAAGTGCTTTCATACAATTCCTCTTGTGTTTTTGACCATATGTGTTTTATCGATATGATTTACAATTGATCCCTCTAGGTTGAGACGTTAACCCCTTCTTTACTACACATTGTAACTTGCACATGAACTTCTACCTTTCATGCACACCCTAAAATTGTGACATCCCCTCACTTGAGGTTTTTATGTAACTAATTGTATATATGTGTTTTACTTTTTATAATGTTTAAAGTTTTAAAGAAATATGGAGAATTTAATTATTAGTAATTATAGTAACGCCATTATTTATTGGTTTGAAATAATAAACAACATGCAACAAACCCACATAATTAGTAAATTATTTAACGACAATAATTCCTACATATTAAAATATAAAGTTATAAAATATCAGCTCATAC
This sequence comes from Pinus albicaulis, assembly GCA_034641835.2. Taxonomy (NCBI): domain Eukaryota; kingdom Viridiplantae; phylum Streptophyta; class Pinopsida; order Pinales; family Pinaceae; genus Pinus; species Pinus albicaulis. Next base: position 1,135,619,330 of record CM076579.1, read on the forward strand.
TCGAACATAACATCTATATCAATATTCTTCTTCTGTATATTCTTGATCTTCATCCAACTGATCGACATCTATACCAACATCTGATTCAGAAAAGGTGTTGAAATGATTGACCATGTCATCATCATCAATTATGTCATTTTCAATAATTTTTGCCTCATCTCCTATGCCTGGTTCATCTTCTAATATATCTTCTTCGTCCGTCAATGCATCTTCCTGCTCATCTGCCACTGCATCATCTTCTTCCTGATCAATATCATCTTCTTCCTCTATAATATACTCTACTGGCCTTCCTCTTGGATCATATCTAATAGCAAATGACCATTCGTTCTCACCTGGAACCTCTGAGTAAAAGACTTGTTCGCATTGTCTTGGAAAAACATAGCGATATTTTCCTGCTTCAAACTGCGATGTTTTAACCATTGGAAATCCATTTTCATGTTGAATAAGTGTTCTATCATCATCAAGTACATTCATTCATAGCCTATACCATTTGATGTCGAACAAAACTATTTTGAAGGAATTAAAGTCACACTCAACTATATCATCTAAATACCCATAATATCTATTTCCAGATTCTCGAGGATGTCTGTCACTCCTGGAGAAAACATTAGTGACCTGGAATACTGCAGTTATCCCACTATCAGAATTTTTCCTGTTATCATCCAACTGTTTAACGTGAAATTTATGACCATTGCACCACATATCCTTGTGGTGTTTCAACTGCAATTTGCCAAACATGAAAAAGATGCATTCTCAATTAATAATTAATCATATAATTTACACAACATGAAAATTATCTGAAAAATCAAACTTTTTGTCACATTATAAATATAGTATAAAATAAGTAATGAATAAAATAGGTGAATTAATTGCTTACCTTTCTATCTTTCAAACCATATGCTAAATCAATTTCCCTATCCGTAACATTTCCATCTCCACTACGATATGCTTCTCTAATGAATTCAGACAATAGTTTCCATGATAAACTACTGTCGTTACGTGCTTTACATTTGTCAATCCATTCACTCATCCACTCAATATTGTTTGCAATGTATAAAAGTAGTGCCTCATAATCTTGAGCACCTGAATAGAAAAAACAATAATTCACCAATATTAATAAATATTACTTATAACCATGGTAAATTATATTAATTAATAAACTATGAAATAATAAGACCTAAATGAATATAATGATCATATATTTAAAAAAATGAAACATTATATGTATTATACATAATAAATATTTTACCTCTCACTTTCTTCATTCTACCTTTTCCCAACAGGTGCTCCACTTCAATTTTTTTGATGGAGTTCGCATCCCAAATGCAATCCACCGCCTTCATAGCTAGCGTAGCTAATATAGGAAGATAATGACTAATATACACCATGGATTGATATACCACATATCCCTCCACCATAAACCCTCAGGTCATGCTCTTTGTCTAACCAGAGCCTTCAATGATTTCAAGTGCCTCTCGACCATCCACATTTACCTTGTGTGTACTGGTCCACACATTTCAATCTCCTCAACTTGGTGTATCAAGTAGTGTTCTTGTGCATTGAAAAATTTTGGAGGTAGATACTTTTTCATTTCACACATTAGCCGAGGAATTTCTCTCTTCCAATACTTTATTTCATCTTGATGGATTTATTTCAATGACAACCATATGAAAATCATTACGCAAGGTTATTTCAATGAAACATTATATATATTTCATTACAAGTAAATTAATACATCATTTCATTAAGTATGGAAATAAATTGTAGCAATTAGATTTTGCGTATAAATCAAAACTACTTACCTCATGTATTTACTAAGACCATATATAACTTGTTTGAAATTGTTGTCTAAGTCGTTTGGGAGAGATACAGGTACAACATACTATAACAATAAAAAATGAATCATTATTGGTTTCCAAATTAAACAGAAAAAAGGAAAATTTAAAATATGTATTCAAGCAATAACATACAAAAAAATATACCAAAAAAACTACCTTAACAAAGGTATGCCAATCATGTGTTTTCACCCCACTGAAGTCACCTTTCTTCGTTAAGATATTATTTATGTTTGAAGCAAAACCTATTGGAAATTTAATTCTTATAACGACCTATTTTACATCATTGCTTTGTTGTATTGTTAATAACCACAGAATATATTATAATTTTGACCTCCATTTTTATTTGATCTGTCGATCACACTTTTCATTGCATGATTCGATTTCTCAATGTCAGCACAAATTTTGTCAATTTTATCTCTATCATGTGCACCATCTATGGTTCGCCATAACGTTTCTGTCACATTCTTCCCGACATGCATTGTATCAAACAAATGAGTTATTTTTAGGTCCTCATAGTAGGGCAACCTCGCGAATTGAGAAGGATAACATTTCATTCCAGGTGGAAGTACAATATTAGTACCTTCATGGCGACGATGACCTTGATATCAAAGAATAAAATAAATCAGAACAATATTAATTATAAAATACAATAAAATAAATTCATTAGTTAAAACAAAAATTCCAAACATTACATAAACAAATAATATATATATATATATATACACACACACACACACACACAAATTACGTACAAGTTGCTTGACGATTATTAATTATGTTATATTCCAACGTCCACAATTGAGGTGTCATTCTTCGTGGTTTTAATCCAGTTTCATCTTTATCATTGAAATTTTTTTTTCCAGTAGTACGATACTTATGGTTCCTAGAGAGGAAGTGCCTAAACTCATCAAACACCATATTTCTTAAGTCTGGCGAATGACGATACTTCATCTTAGGGCCACAAACTGGACATGCAAATCTACCCTTTGTTTGAAGACTTGCAATACATGGATCAATAACAATTATACTATGAGATCATTTTTAAAACATGCAATATGGTATATCTAATTTATATAATTATGTATTATATTAAAGTGCAATGAAATATTACATACCACAAACATGTGTTAGTCCCGGGGCATCATGAATTGTCCATATAAGCATTCCACGACATTAAAATCTCTTCTGCTTGATTGGTTTAGTGATGTCATACATAGTGATGCCATGCCATAACTGTATTAGTTCATCGATAAGAGGCTCAATATATACATTCATATCTTTGACCTGGTACTTACCTAATTGTTCAAAATTATGGTTCATATTAATTACTACCATGATATATGTATATATAAGTAAGTAAATAAATAAAATATATATTTATGCAAACAACGAGAGAAATGAAAATGTTACATTAAAAAAAATAATGTATCAAATACCTAGAATAATCATAGTCAACATTATGTGCTCCCTCTTTATTGACATCCAAGGAGGAATGTTATTGTTGATAACTAAAATAGGCCACACTAAGTAAGTAGATCTAAGCTCTCTGAATGGATTAACACCATCAGCTGCCAATGAAATCCTGACATTACGAGATTCATTTTTAAAATCTACATATTTTTCCTTGATTTCTCTAAATGTAGAACCATCTGCAGGCATTCGAAGAACACCATCTCCACTTTGATTCTTTGAATGGTAATCCATAAACTTTGCTATGATGTTACACCTGAAAATTCGCTGCAAACATGGAATTATGGGAATATGACAAAGAACCTTTTGAGGCACCTTTTTGGTTAGTTGATCTGTTCGATATTTACTGGTACCACATTTTGGACATTCCTTTTTCAATGCATGTTTGAGGTAATATATAATATGATCTTTAGGACATGCATCTATAATGTTATATTCCATTCCAAAGTGTTTCATAATAGCACGTAGATATCGATATGTTCGAGGTAAAGTATTTGGCGATGGTAAAAAATATTCACCCAACAATCTACAGCATAAACAAAAACTAGTTAATGTAAAGATTATTAATCATATATATATAAGTATTGAATTATTATTTTACACATTTATTACAACTAAAAAAAAGGAAAATAATCAACATTTAGATATATGTGATCATATATACATATTTTATACCTTAGGAGTTTTGTCATACATCTGTTCGACAAATTATTCATAACCTTTAAGTTCACCAGAAACAATGTAGCAGAGAGAAGAGTTGCATTTGAGTGTTCAAAAAGTCCTTCACTTGACCTTTTAAACAGAGGTACATCATAAATACCGTCACTGGTATATCCACCATCATCATCTAACTCACCATACAATTCTTGGAGCGTTTGATTTGTCCCAACATTAATGTGAACTGTCTCATTACTTTCGTCATGATCTACCTCCATGGGATCATTAAAATTACCTTCATCATTTGCTTCATGTTATTCACCTTGTACAACATCATTTCCAATACTAATATTTGCTGCAATATTCTCTTGTACTGGTGCAACATCATCTAATCTACTACTATTTAGCTGTGGAAGCTGGTTGATCATCTGCAAAAAGTTGGGGGGCAACCGTGCCTTTATGAAAATTACAAACATTAATCATTAAATATTAGTGCACATATAAAAAATATTAAAATAATATAAAATTTTACGATATAATCAAAATGAAGATAGATAATTAATTACCACGAGACGATAGTCATTCGATCTACCATCAATGTGCCCATATTTCCTACAATGCATTGTTGTTGTTGCTATTAAAACTCTAACATTATTTCTCAAACAATATTTTTTGCAAGGGCAATAAACTCTACCATCACCCCTTTCACCCTTTTCCATTTTTTTTCCACCTCTAATGTTTTCTTCCATTGATGCAAATTATCCTATAAAGAAAATAATAATTATATTTAGCAATTATCTCTCTCAATGGTGTAGAAAACCCAAGACGTGTTGAACTCAATGGGAGCTCAATAAGAAAAAAGAAAATAAAAGTGGGCTTTTTACAAATTGTGAGCTTTTTACAAATTGTGAGCTTTTTACAAAATGTGGGCTTTTCACAAAATTGTGGGATTTTTACAAATTGTGGGCTTTTTACAAAATTGTGGGCTTTTTACAAATTGTGGGATTTTTACAAAATTGTGGGCTTTTTACAAATTGTCTATATTTTTAATAAAATTGTGGGCTTTTTACTCCCAATAAAAAAGTGTATATAAATTTTATATTTAATATTGAATGAATAAAAGTGTATGAATCAATTTTATATTTTATTTTAATCCCTTGCGATAGCCCATTTTATAATAAATTGAATGAATATTCTAATTCCAGTTTAACATAAAGCTGACAATTTCAATACTCCCTTCGGAAGCCCTTTCTCCTTTTATTGGTTATAACACCAACCAACCCAAAATTTCAATTCTCGATGCAGAGCTTACATATATGTTTCAAACCATAACATAACTAATTTACACCTATAACTGCCCTTCTAGTAAAGCCCAAATAGATCCTGTATCCAAGGTTTCTCTTTTAATTTACACTCGCATGAACTTACCACTGTATATCAACAAACATTACATGGAACCTCCGCGACATTAATTTAAATGCCAGCGCCGACATAAATTAATATCTGGTCCACATTTCAATTATGGGACAATTCACGATCAAAAGTTCAAATCATAACTCAATGCTTGCCTTAGGTTCTCGCACCATAACCAACCAAGTTCGAATCATAACGAAATTTTGCAAGAGCAACACTTTGCCACCAACCGTTAGAAGAACGACATATCACCTAACTGTTGCAAGAGCGAGACTTTGCCACCAACCGTCGGAAGAGTGACATATCGCCTAACCATCAAAAGAGCGCCACATCACCACCAACCATCGCAAGAGTGACACTTTGCCACCAAACGTCACAATAGAGATGCATTCTTATAAACATCACAATAGTGACAGTTTCCTCCAAACGTCGCAATAACGACACATTGTCTTTGTAACGTCGCAGTAACAACATACTTCAGAAATTCGTCGCAAGAGCGATGCTATTTTGAAAACATCGCAAGAACGACACTTGCCTCTAAGTGTCGGTATTGCGACACTTTCCTCTAAACATCGGTATAGCGACGATTTCGGGCAGGATTTGAAAAAGTTGAAAAAATTTGGGGAAATTTCTGACATTTGGTCAAAAGTGTCGGAACCAAGTGTCGGAATTTCCGCCAAATGTACTAGTGTAACGTGTGCTAGATTTCCTTCTAGCCAAAACATATGCACATTTCCAATAAAAAAATTATAAGGTGAAAGAAATATAATGTGTGTAAGATTTCCTTCTAGCATAAACAAGCAGACAAGAACATTATAAGGTGAAAGAATTATAGTGCATGCTAGATTTACTTCTAGCACAAAAACAAGCATGGCGACAACAACAACATTATAGGGAAAAGGAAATATAACATGTTCTATATTTACTTACAAGGGAACACAAGCACATTATAAGATGAAACAAATATAACACATGCTATATTTCCTCTTAGCACACACATAAGAACATAAAAACATTTCAGGCTTAAATAAATCTAACACACGCTAAATTTACTTCTAGCACAAGCTAAAGAATATTTCCAATAACAACATTGCATGAAAATAAATCTAACATGTGCTAAATTTCCTTCTAACAAAGGCACATGCATATTTCCAATAACAAGAATGCAAGGTCAAAGAATCTAGCATATTACCTTCTAGCACAAACAACCAAATTGTCAACCACAATATGTCATTGTGAAACAAATATTGCGCTTGATAAATTTCCTTCTAGCTCAAACACAACCACATTTTCCATAAAAGTGTTGCAAGTTGAATTCCAACCCATGCTAAATTTCCTTCTAGCACAAACACAAGCACATAGCAAACATTGTAAGGCAAACAAAATCTAGCATGTGCTCTATTTACTTTTAGCAAAAACACAAGCCCATTTCGAACAACATTATCAAGCAAGAGAAATCTAACACGTGCTAGATTTCATTCTATCATAAACGAAAGTGCATTTCTAATAACAACATTGTAAGATGAAAAAAATATAATGAGTGATATATTTCCTTCTAGCACAAATAATCATACATTTTCGATAACACCATTTCAAGGTGAAGGAAATCTAACCCACGCTAAATTTTCATGTATCAAAAACATAAGCACATAACAACATGGTAGGGTTAAACAAATCTAACTCATGCTAGATTTACTTTTACCACAAACACAAGTATATTGCCAAAAGGAATATTGCAGGGAAAAAATAAATCTATTATGTGCTAGATTTTATTCTATCATAGGTAAAGGGCATTCTCAATAGCAACATTGCAAGGTGAAAAAAAATCTAACATGTGTTAGATTTACCTTTAGTATAAAGACAAGCATATTTCCTGCAACAAAGGTCCATGCCAAAAGAAAACCAGGACCTATTAAATTTTCTTTTAGGAAAAAACACCAACACAATGGAAATAATATCATTACAAGGTGAATGAAATGTAACATATGCTAGATTTCCTTCTAGTCAAAACATAAGCACATTTCCAATAACAAAATTATAAGGTGAAATAAATCTAATTTGTGTATGATTTCCTTCTAGCATAAACACAAGCAGACAAGCACATTATAACATGAAATAATTCTAATGCATGCTAGATTTACTTCTAGCACAAACACAAGCATGTTGACAACAACAAAATTATAGGGCAAAGGAAATCTAACATGTGCTAGATTTCCTTACAACACAACACAAGCACATTATAAGATGAAACAAATCTAGCAAATGCTAGATTTCCTTCTAGAAAACACATAAGAACATAACAACAATGTAGGATTAAATAAATATAACACACACTAAATTTACTTCTAACACAAGCTAAAGCATATTTCCAATAACAACATTGCAAGAAAATAAATCTAACATGTGCTAAATTTCCTTCCAACATAGTCACATGAATATTTCCAATAACAACATTGCAAGGTCAAAGAATCTAGCATATTTCCTGTTAGCACAAAAAACCAGATTGCCAACCACAACATGGCATTGTGAAACAAATCTAGCGCATGCTAAATTTCCTTCTAGCTCAAACACAAACACATTGTCAATAAAAATGTTGCAAATTGAATTCTGACATGTGCTAAATTTCCTTCTAGCATAGACACAAGCATATAACAAACATTGTAAGGTGAAAAAAATATAGTATGTGCTATATTTACTTTTAGAAAAAACACAAGCTTATTTCCAACAAAAACATTATCAAGAAAAAGAAATCTAAAACGTGCTAGATTTCATTCTATCATAAATGGAGGTGCATTGCTAATAAAAACATTGTAAGATGAAAAAAATATAATGAGTGATATCTTTCCTTGTAGCATAAATAAGGACACATTTTTGATAACACCATTTCAAGGTGAAGGAAATCTAACCCATGCTAAATTTTCCTATAGCAAAAACATAAGCACATAACAACATGGTAGGGTTAAAGAACTCTAGATCGTGCTAGATTTACTTCTAGTGAAAACACAAGTATATTTCTAAAAGAAAAATTGCAAGGAAAAACGAAATCTATTATGTTCTAGATTTTCTTCTATCATAGATACAAGGCATTCTCAGTAGCAAAATTGCAAGGTGAAAGAAATCTAACATGTGCTAGATTTACTTTTAGTAGAAATAAAAGCATATTGTCAGCAACAAAGGTGCATGCCAAAAAAAAACTAGCACCTGTTAAATTTTCTTCTAGGACAAACACCAACACAATGGCAATAATAACATTACAAGGGGAATGAAATCTAACGTGTGCTAGATTTGCTTCTACCCCAAACATATATTCATTTATAATAACAAAATTATAAGGTGAAAGAAATCTAATGTGTGTAATATTTCCTTCTAGCATAAACACAAGTAGACAACCACATTATATGGTGAAATAATTGTAGTGCATGCTAGATTTACTTCTAGTAAAATCAAAAGCATGTTGAAAACAACAACATTATAGGGCAAAGAAAATCTAACGTGTGCTATATTTCCTTACAACACAACACAATCATATTATTAGATGAAACAAATCTATCACATGCTATATTTCCTTATAGCACACACATAAGAACATAACAACATTGTAGGGTTAAATAAATCTAACACACGCTAAATTTACTTCTAGCACAAGCTAAAGCATATTTCCAATAACAACATTGCAAGAAAAGAAATCTAACATGTGCTAAATTTCCTCCTAACATAGTAACATGCATATTTACAATAACAACATTGCAAGGTCAAAGAATCTAGCATATTTTCTTCTAGCACAAACAACCAGATTCCCAACCACAACATGGCATTGTCAAACAAATCTAGCGCATGCTAACTTTCCTTCTAGCTCAAACACAAACACAATGTCAATAAAAATGTTGCAAGTTGAATTATGACACTTCAATATACAGAATGAAATTAGAAATTTTATTGGCCTGAGGCCTAATACTTTAGAACTTCGTTCTTTTTTGAAGTGTCGGTCATGGGCAAGAATGGCACAAGGCAGAGGGGTAAGCATGAAAGCTTAAAAATTGTACAAATAGATTTGATGCAAATTGAAGTTGAACACATAGAATTTGTTATATTGGCATTGTGATTGGTTGTCGTATATATTTATTTTTGCAAATATAGATGATGGGGGCCATAGGGGCTATTAAATAAGAATAGGGGGAATTCTCCCGAAATTTCGCAACCACATGCAAAGAGATCGTGATTTTGCCACAAAACATGTTGAGCGTGCATTGGGGTAGTTGTGGGAAACTGAAATTTATTGGTTCATCATATTCCTTATATGGGATGAGATGAAGAGTGTTTCATCATTTCAATTTTTTCCATGAAAATGGGCTAGACATCCAATACGTTGGATAATATTCGACTCTTATATAATATTAGTCTTGAACTATATGTTCTTACTATAGGAGATTCATTCCAGCTTCTCTGTAATTGGAATTGATCTTCCAGATCTTATAGGAGAGTCATTCAAGCTTCTATGTAATCAGAATTGATCTTATGGATCTGGATGGCCATCTCATCCAAACAATGAGAGAAAAGAGTCCATCAATTGATGGATCCCATGGTGTTTCGAAGGATTATTCCTGTGACTGCATCTTGGGAAATCTAAAAATTGTCCCAAAAGTGGACTCCCGACGCCGCTCCGACCTGAGCTACTAGATGTTGATGCTCTGCTCTCTTTTTGAAGGCTCTTGCTATTGGGAATCAATAAAGGGCATCCTTTTCCTTATCTATATGATGGAATGATGAAACAAACAATACATTGTCCTCAGAATCAAATGGGCATCACCCTGTCACCATGACCCCCTTGCACACTGTTAATTTTGGGCAACTAGGTCCAAACTCCATGTTTCATTTCTCATATAATGATAATGATATTTTTTTTGGATTCCTCTTTCGGAGAGGTGCAAGATTGATCTAAATATCATCTTGTTTGGATTAGCAGAACGCGTATTTTGATTTTATTTTCCACACATGTGAAATTTGTCAAGGTCGCCCTGAATTGTAATGTAGGCTCACAATCCCAACAGATGTGTCACGCATGCTTACTGATGGATATAAATTGGAGATAATTGATGCTCATTATCTCATAACACACACTCCTCATTATCTGATTGGTTCATACAGACTAGAAGAGGCTTCTTTCTCTCCCACGTGTGAATCTGGATGTCAAAAATCTGGATGATGCCAGAAATATGGATGCCGAAAACGGATGACAGAAATATCGATGTCGAAAATGGATGATGGATTTTGGATGCCAGAAATATGGATGCCAAAAATCTGGATTCCGGAAATATGGACGTTGGAAATATAGATTCCGAAAATATGGATGATGTTGGAAATATGGATGCCATAAATTTGGATGCCAGAAATATCGATGTCAGATATCATTTTGTTGACTTGCATTGACTATTTTAGGATTTTTCTCATGAGGTGTGTGTGATACTGAAGGAAGGTTGATCTTGTATGTGTTTGGTTGAACCTTTGGGAGGTTAGAAGAGCTGGTTTGACCAGACAAAGCCTTTGTTGGATAGGGCATCCTATTGAATGTTATAACAAACATTTCTCTCTATCTTTGTTGGAAAAGAAGAATTGTAAATTATGATTTATTATATTGGCTTGTCTTCTGTCAATCTATTATTATGTTCTATTGGAATTTACTTTCAATTATTGTGTGATTTCTTACTGAATTGGGCCTATAATAAAGATTGAAGTAAAATAATTTAAGCATAGAACATACCATTGTTATCTAAATTTAACATGGTATCAGAGCTAAGGTGAAAACAAATCAAAAACTATTTTGAAAAGAAATCACTGAAGAAGTTGTCCTATCAAGGACCAATGACCTCCACTTACAAGGGTTTCAAGGGTGATGATAAGCCAACTGATAAGTATGATTATCATGCCTGGAATATATCTTTGGATTTGGTATTGGAAGGTCAAGAAGTCATGGACCATGTGAGGGAATATAAATTAGCCTCCATCAAATGGACCAACTTCCACAAAGATGAAGTATAGAAAAGGGGAATTCAAGGCAAAGATGATCATCAGGGATTCTATTCATAAGCACTTGGTTGCTTATATATCCAAGCTGGGTACATCTAAATATATGTATGATAAGTTGGTTTGTGTGTTCAAGGCTATCAATGTTAATCAAGTTCTTTTCTTCAAGAAAAGGTTGAAGAATATCAAGAAGGGCAAAGAAGAATCCATTCAATCCTATTTTATGAGGCTCACACAAATTAGGAATGATCTCTTAGCTATTGGATAAGAAGTAGTTGGTTGAGAAATCGTTCTCATTTCTCTTGGAGGACTCCCTTGTGATTGGTATGTATTCAATACTATTATTATTAATAATAATGTGATTCATGACTTTGATGAATTATTGACGATATGCACTCAAGAGGAGACAAGAATTATGGAGAGAGACCATCCCTCAAATGGGAATGGAGGTGACCCTACTGCCTTTACTGCTCATGCAAAGAAGAGGAAGGCTCCCTTTGATCAAAGTGGAAATGGTCAAATTTTCAACAGGTCAAGGAATTCCAAGTATGATGAATCCAATGTTGTTGATAGTAAAAAAAATGAATATATTCTTATATCTACCCTGTCTACTGCATGTGACATAACTCTTCAAACCGATCTATGGCACCGGAGGTTTGCACACCTTTGTTACAAAGCCCTTCCCGAAGCAAGGAAGGTTGTGATAGGGATGCCCAAGTTCAAATATGATCTTGAATGTGTTTGGTAGGGTTGTGCAGAAGTAGAGCATACAAGGCGACCATTCCCCTCAAGTGTCATGAAGGCATATGATATTTTGCAATTGGTACGTTCTAATCTATCTGGTATGATGTCCATAACATCCTTGGGAGGGTTCTTGTATTATATCACTTTTATAGATGACTTCTCCCGCAAGGCTTTGATATAATTCTTGAAAAGGAAGGATGAAGCATTCAAGTGGTTTCGTACCTTCAAGGCCTTGATGGAAAATCAAACAGGGAAGAAGATCAAGATTTTGAGGACCGATAATGGCACCGAGTATGAGTCCAATGAATTTAATGAACTTTGCAACGATGCTAGCATTAAGAGGGAGACCACTATTGGGTATAATCCCGAGAAAAATGGTGTTGCTGAAAGAATTAATAGAACCATTATGGAAGCTACCCATGCCATGCTTTATGACCAAGGTCTTCCAAAGTTTCTATGGGGAGAAGTTGCCAACACTACTGTGTACATTCAAAATAGATGCCCACATTCTACATTGAACTCCAAAGCTCCCGAAGAATTATTCTCTGGTAAGAATTATAATGTCTCCCATTTTAGAGTTTTTGGAAGTACCATTTATTTTCATGTGTCGAAGGAAAAGAGAAGCAAGTTGGATGATTTTAGGAATAAATGAATTTTTGTGGGTTATAGTAAAACTTCGAAGGCATATAGAATATATGTACCCGGTAAAAGAGAAATGGATATATTCCATGATGTAACCTTTGATGAATATGTTGCCCTCGGGAAATTGATGGATATTCCTAGCTCAAAGGAAGACAAAGAAGAAGAAGAAGAAGCAAGGAAGATGGAAGAACCGAAGGATGAAGCAATGCCTAATGTTGAAGGTATGATGGATCCTATTGATCCAAATCCTTGAAATAAAAAGTGACCCTCATGACTTATAGGAAATCTCCAAGATGTTGAGAGACATATTTCTTTGAAAGGAACATTCTGTGAAAGAAAGAAGGCGAATAGTTACCAACGATACCTAGTAGCCATGAGCACTATTATATAATCTAAGCCTGGAACATTTGAAGAAGTCGTAAAGCATCAATTTTGGAATGATGCTATGCACGAAGAATATGAGTTTATTGTGAAGAATGATATCTGGGATGTGATCCCAAGACCAAAGGACAAATCTGTTTTTACCTCGAAATGGCTCTACAAGATCAAGCATGGAGCCAATGGAAGTGCTGAAAAGTACAAGCAAGAGTTTTTGCCCGAGGCTTCTCTCAAAAGGAAGGTATAGATTATGAAGACATATTTTCACCTATTTCCTGCTACACCACCATCCGATTGATCATTTCCATTACTACAATGCAAGGATGGAGTCCCCATCAGATGGATGTGAACACTGCTTTTTACATGGTTCAAGCAAGGAAGAGGTTTATGTTGAGAAACCTCTAGGGTTCAAACTCCAAGATAGAGAAACATATGTATGCAGATTGAAGAAATCACTCTATGGGTTGAAGCAAGCCCCTAGGGCTTGGTATGAGAGGATTGATAGCTACTTGATGAAGTTGGGCTTCACTCGAGGTGATGCTAATCCAAACCTTTATTTTAAGGTTGATAAAGATAAGCCTCTCATTTTGGTTCTCTATGTGGAAATTCTCTTCCTGACAGGTGCTAACCCTCTTATTCATCAATGTAAGATGGAGCTAGCTTTTGATTTGGAGATTAAGGACCTAGGATTGATGCACTATTTCCTAGGCTTGGAGTTCTAGAAAAAGCTAGGTGAGATTTTTCTTTCTCAATGAAAATATGTTGTGAAGCTGCTGGAAAGATTTGGGATGGTGTACTGTAAGTCTATGTCGAAATCGATGGAACTCAACTTTAAGAAGTTGTGTGGAAGCGCTACTGGGCCCAAGCTGGAAAATCCCACCGAGTATCGACAACTCGTATGGGCCTTGATGTTCTTAGCGAACTCACATACAGATGTATGTTTTGCAGTGAACACTTTGAGTAAACATATCGTTGAGCCTCATCACATTCACTGGATTGGTGCCAAGAATCTATTGAGATATCTTCAAGGCACAATCAACCATGGGATGAGATACATTGTCGGGAGTATGAGGCTCCTTGGATATATTGATGTTGATGGAGTGGGCAATGTGTTGGGTCGTAAGAGCACATCTGAATGTTGCTTCACCCTGGGTTCTGCTTCAATCTCTTGGATGAGAAGGAAGCATAGATTAATTTCTTTGAGCACCACTGAGGCTGAATACATTGCAGCGAGTATGGCTTGTTGTGAAGCTATTTCATTGAGAAAGCCCTTTAGTGAGCTATTTGGGCATGTGCTAGATACCACTGTTATCCTTTTTGATAACCAGAGTGGGATTCGTCTTTCTGAGAATCCCGTGTTCCATGACCAATCCAAGCAAATTGATATTAGGTACCACTTTTTCCAAGACATGGTACAACGAGGCGCCGTAAGGCTCGATCACATTGAGACTAATGAGCAGGTCACAGATATTCTCACGAAGCCCCTAGAGAAGGTAAAATTATTGACCTTCCTTGAGAATCTTGGAATCATGGACATACCCTATTGTGAGGGTCACATTTGAGTTCGAATATGAGCCCTGGGAGCTCTAGGGGGCTTGGTGATAGCTTCTTGGAGCTATAAGAAACCATAGGGCTAGGTTCATCGAACCTTGTTGGTGTGATACTTCCCCACCGTTATGATATTGAGTTGGTTCACACTCTCTTTGATCTACACCGTACATGCATCCTACCCATGGAGTTTTGGACTCATGGGAAGTACCTCTCATTTGGCCAATGAGGTGGGAAATGAGGATAGACACCAATAGGATGCCCGATGGACGCATCGGGGATTGTCGACCTTGTATATCTTGGATGGGATGTGTCCAACCACTTGATCTGGGATCAAGTTTGGATGAGGCTCTTACCTATAAATTGAATTCAGGTCAGCATGTGACTCTCTTGAGTCCCCTTGAGGTTTTAACCTCTAATCTGACTTTAGGTCAGTGGAGTGTGTTGTCTTTTTGACTCACTCTCATTGTGCGAAGAAGAACCAGCGAAGCATGTTACAACACGATGACACATGAGTGAAGGATAATATATGATAGTACACTATGGTACTGTATGACAGGATGGAACAGGTGGACAGATGGAGTTCTCCCTATTTGAGAGAGAGTGTTAATTTTGGGCACCTAGGTCCAAAATCCATGTTGCATTAATCATATGATGATGATACTGATGATAATTTTTTTTGGATTCCTCTTTCCGAGAGGTACAAGATTCATCTAAAGATAATCTTGTTTGGATGAGCAGAATTTATATTTTAATTTTATTTTCCACACATGTGCTATTTTTCAAGTTCGACCTTAATTGTAATGTGGGCTCACAAGCCCAACAGATTTGTCACGCACCCTCATTGATGGATATAAATTGGAGAGACTTGATTCTCATTTGATCATCATATCATCACACACATTCCTCACAATCTCATTGGTTCGTACATCATATAAGAGGATTCCCTCTCTCCCACGTGTGAATTTTGATGCCAGAAATATGGATGATGTCGAAAATATAGATGCCGGAAATGGATGTCGGAAATATGGATGATGTTAAAAATGGATGCCAGAAATATGATGCCGAAAATGAATGTCAGAAATATGGATGTGGGAAATCTAGATGAGGGATCCTTTTGTTGACTTGTGTTGACTATTTTGGGAGTTGTCTCATGAGGTGTGTGTGACACTGAAGGAAGTTTGATCTTGTATGTATTTTAATGAACCTCCGGGAGTTTGGAAAAGCTAGTTTGACTAGCCAAGTCTTTATTGGCTAGGGCATCATGTTGAATATTGCAACCAATATTTCTCTCTATCTTTGCTAGACAAGAAGAATTGTAAATTATGATTTATTATATTGCCTTGTCTTCTATCGATCTATTATTATGTTCTATCAGCATTCAATTTAAATGATTATGTAATTGTGTTAATTTTGAGAAAATAGGTCCAAACTACATGTTGCATTGCTCATATGATGATGATGATATATTTTTTGGATTCCTCTTTCGGAGAGGTGCAAGATTGATATAAAGATCATCTTGTTTGAATGAGTAGAACTTACATTTTGATTTTATTTTTAACACGTGCAATTTTTCAAGGTCGCTCTGAATTGTGATGTAGGCTCACACGCCTTATAGATGTGTCACACACCCTCATTGATGGATATAAATTGGAGATACTTGATGCTCAATTGATCATCATATCATCGCACACATTCCTCTTAATTTGATTGGTTCGTACAACCTAGAAGGGGCTTCTCCCTCTCCCACATGTGAATCTGGATGCCGAAAATGGATGCCTGAAATATGGATGTTGGGAATGGATGATGAAAATATGGATACTGAAAATGGATGCCTGAAATATGGATGTCAGAAATGGATGGCGAAAATATGGATGATGCCAAAAATGGATGCCAGAAATTTTGATGTCGGAAATGGATGCCGAAATTATGGATGACGAAAACTAGATGCCGAAAATCTAGATGAGGGATGCTTTTGTTGACTTGCGTTGACCTTTTTGGGAGTTGTCTCATGAGGTGTGTATGACACTGAAGGAAGGTTGATCTTGTATGTGTTTGAATGAACCTCCGGGAGGTTGGAAGAGTTGGTTTGACCAGCCAATGTCTTTGTGGGCTAGGGAATCCTGTTGACTGTTGTAACAAACATTTCTCTCTATCTTTGCTGGAAAATAAGAATTGTAAATTCTAATTTATTATATTGGCTTGTCTTATGCTGATTTATTATTATGTTCTATCAAAATTTAATCAATTATTATGTTATTTCTAATCTGAATTGGGCCTATAAGAAATATGGAAGTAAATTTATTTAAGAATAGAACATACCATGGTTATCTAAATTTAACAGGTTGCTAATCTGAATTGGACCTATAAGAAATATTGAAGTAAACTTCTTTTAATGACCTACCAAGTCTATGACTCCACATTAGGTAGATTTAAAACTAAAGGCTACCCTATAAGTCTCAAGAAAGAGACTTCAACCCTTTTTTCTCTCTCACTATTTCATTTAATTGCCCTCATATCAATTACATAAACATGGAAGGATTAGTTTTCTGAGTTTTTCACTATCTACAATACCTAGGCATGATAGAGTGAACACATGAGCATGTCAGCCCTTTGTGACTAAAACCCATGTGCTCATTTACCTACAGTTGATCTCAATGTATGAGAATGTTGAAGGTGAGAACATGAACCCAACTGCTTGTTCAGGAACTGAACTGCTAGAACAAGAACTGAATTTTGGAATAGGGACAGTTCTACCTTCTTCTGATTCTCCATCTGCTTGCTATGATTGTGCTACCCTTGCAACCTGGTTTAGCTCTGTGTTATTGAAGCTATGCTAGTCTTCCCAACTTGCAGCTCTACTTTCTCTCAACGCAACTTTACACTTTATAAATACTACCTTATGATTTCTCTTCCTCTCTCCCATGAATTTTGCAAACAGTACTTCAACGCCCTCTGCGTTGACAACTCCAGCACCTTAAAAGAGACAAAATTTCCTATTCACACAGGGATATTTAACTGCGGCATTATAAATTCACAATCATACATAGGTCACACAAATCAATGATCATAGATTACTGCTCGCATGCCCACACTGATTAACGATCTCTCACTAACTAGGCTCAATAGCCACGCTCGAATCACCCTTATCCATTAGATCCATACACACTATCGGTGACTCTTCAATGATTTCCACCACGTAACCATGTCACAATTCCATCGCTGCAGTCTATACTCTACTTCACCACAAATCTTGTGACTTCAATCTGCAGAACCACTTCCAAACTTGAAGTACTTCAACCCATAAAGAATATGTCTGTAAAGACTATCAAATAAGATCACAGAAGTAAAGGAAAAGAGTCGTAAAGGTATACTTGAAGGTATAAGTATATCTAGTACATACACAACCACTCGAAGAAGTCATAAAGAGTTATAGAGGTATATTCAACCTTGATATGAGACCAAAAAAAATTAAAAGGGCTAATTATATATCCCAAACCGCATTAATTCATGTTTCACATATACTGGAATTCAATCAACAATCATCCAGAGGAGAATGAACATAATGAAAATTTCCTTTCATTAATAAATTTTTTTATATACTCACAATCATCGTTTAATTCATCTCTCTCTCCATGGCCTAATTTTCTTCACTTGAAATGGCCTCCCCTAATGCCTTTGAGGCTTACAATAACACAGAAAAGGGATTCTGCAACCATTTCTAGTTCAGATCCACAATATGCTCAACCATATCATAAAGATCCTCTAGCCCCACTTTTAACTCAACTAAATCCCTATTCTAGGATCTCCTCATCCCTAAGATCTTCACAAGTCTAACTTTCTCATATTCTCACATATTTGAGAATATTTACAATTAAAACCTCACACACATTTCTCACTCAAATTATTAAAAAATAAACAAAATTTCCTTTTAATAAGTCAAATTCATTATCAAACATCATACCCCCTAAGTTAACCAAATATACAATGATTTTTTGAGCAGGATGCTCCTACATCAGCTTTAAGAATAGAACATACAATGGTTATCTAAATTTAACATACACCTATTGAACCCACTGGTGTTCCAATTTTTCTACATTATCAATCAATATAATAATAGAGAAATGATGCTTTGAGGTGATATCTTTGTTTTATAGACAATAAAAAACTTGTTTGGCTTATCTCCTGACATGTTTGAACCTGATTGAGTCAAAACATATAATTTTCTCCAAACTCATTTACCCTCAGGATATTCATTCCCATGATAAGTTGGGAGAAATATTGTGAAGATAATCTAAAATCATCTTAGAGTTGCCTTCTACAATTATTTGATTGATTCCCATATGTTTTCTCTCAAGACCCATTTCCCCACAGGATATTGATTCCCATGATAGGTTGGGAGAAGGATTGTGAGGATAATCTATAATCATATTAGAGTCACCTTCCACAATTATTTGATTGGTGCAAAAATTTTTTTTGCAGCTTTAATGCATCCCATTATCATTGTGCCTTCAGCCTATAGTTCCATGTCTCCAGAAAACGGTGGGAGTGCATTCCAAGATGTAACCAAAAATAAAAAGATGTCCTCACCAATTTCCCTTAAAATCTACCAATCTCGGACATATTCATGTAGTTCATCACGTTGTTCCATATAGCAGATAATTTTTGTACCTAGACCTATAAAAGGGATAAAGGATAGCTTGAAGGGAGATATTTCTCCTTTAGGAACCTACACCACGGTGCTATGGAGATGCTAGAAATTTCCAGGTGATTTTTGCAGCCAAAACTTTTCTCATTAGGTTAGTTTTTGAATCCAAACATGCCAGTCCACTTGGGTTTTGTTATTTTAAAATTTCAACCATGGTAGAAAGTTGAAATTTTTCTTGGGTTTACTTCATTTTCAAGGAAAGCGTCTAATCTTCCTTTCAATTTCAGAGAGCACTGTCTTGGGTGAACAAGATGGAGCTTAAGAAGATTGGCATGGCACTCAGGAGGGACTACAAATATATAATTCTACCAGCTAGGAAGAGGCTGCTATTGGACCAAGATTCAATTAATTTTATGATCTTTAAGTTGATGTAGTGCCATTTTAATCTTCCAACTCTTATGGTTTGGAGTGGGAAGCCAAGATATTTGGTTGGGGTTTCTTTACTTTGGAAGCTCATGAGTTCTACAATCATGGTTATTTGGTTTGAGAAAGAGAATCCTGGATATTTGTTTGGTTATTTCTTGGCCAGGTAATACTTCTAAAAATCCCAAAATTTGTTTGAACAATTTGGCTTTCTTTATCTGGGATGCTCCCGTGAGAAAAACATCATGCACAAATTGGGAATGTGTTACTGATTGTAAATTTTGGGAGGTTTTGATTCCCTTTAGAAAACATTCATTTCTGGGTAGAGATAAAGCTTTACCAAAAACCTTCATCATAATAATGGAAAGGAAAGGAGAGAGCAACCCAAATCATATGAGGAACTCGATGCAACCCCTTTGATCAGGACTGAAAAGGTATTTTGTGATATGTAGTCTTAAATACATTAAATTCAGGCTAAGAGTAACCCAAATCTACACAGAACCTCAAGGAAAAAATCTCCAAGAACCTTGTTATAGAATTTTTCTAGATCAAACTTCTAAAACATGTTATCTTATTTCCTAATTTTGACAGAGTGACCTGATTCCTGTATTAAAACAAGACAATCAAAGATCCTCATCTTAGTAGTGAAATCTCCTTATTTAGGAGAAGTGATGGAAGCGATGAGGAACTCGAGTTGGGATGCCATAATTTTACTAGGAAAGATGTTGTGGTTTATTAGGTAGGATGTTGTATTGGCTTGCTAGTTATTCTAAAAAAGACCCTACAACTTGTATCGTGGCAAAAACTGAAGTGGCATGAGAACCTAGATGTTATTCATGAGGATGAAGATTAGACAAGGAAAGCATAGATTAAGACCATAATTATGAGTGGCCACCATTTAGATTCAAATCAGGTATGTTTTTTTGTTGGGTTTTTTTCACACTACATAATATGAACTTCCTTATGCTTATAAATACATCTATATGCCATGGTAATTCTCAATATCTTCCATAAAACTATTTATGTCTCTCAGCAATAGATCCAAAATAGTACATGTCAAGTTCGAGCTAATAAACCTTTACATGTTTCCCTATCTACGCGGTGTCAACAATGTCTAGATTGTGTGTTATAGTGTTAGTAGGCTTGTCTAATATGCAACAAAGCATCCATTGCTACACTCATGATTGAACAGTATAAGAGACATAATTCAAATTTCAATTTTCACCATATAACATCTTGTATTGGTCTATAATTCAAATAAATGGTCCAATAAGAATCCCACATCCACCCAATTAGTTTTATTTCAGAAGTGGGGTTATAAATTTCAAGGGCTACTAACCCCATGGGAACCTTGTTCCTGCACTGCAACATGACTTTAACCCTTTGGATATTGATGATTCTTGGAAGGCTCGTACTCAACGAGGCTTATGATAAAACCACAAGAAATATTATCCAAGATACCAATGCCAAAACCACAAGAAATGTTTTCCAAGATGTAAGTGTTATAACAATAGGAAAGTGTCTCTACGATGCTAGTCTCATAACAATGGAATTCTGATATTGACTGAACTGTCCCTTGGAGTGGTTTACTGCCTTGTAGTCTTAATTGAAATTCTTGTGTCATATCATTGCTGACGAGGTCATTTTCCTTGCAGTGCTTAAACTATGTTTATTGAAGCCATTGGTTCCCACGACACCCTAGCTCCGAGGTCTTTGTCTTTCCTTGTATTCCCACCTCTCTCCCTTATAACACTCTTTATCCACTAAACCTCCTTCTTGATAAGGATTCCACAAATTATTTCATGTCACTTTCTTCAAAATTAAATTCAAATCAAGAACACATATAAAAAAATTGTTGGTAATCACAGTTATAAAAGGACTATGAATAATTTAGCATTAAATTACTCCATAATCAAATGTTAAAAATTTTCCTATGAAATTACTACTTTCCATTAACCAAAAATCAAATTACCTTTCATTTACTTCGTCTATTCTAAATAATAATAAAATAAAGAGGCCTATGATGTTCCTAATATTGATCAAGTCAACTATTCTAAATAATAATAAAATAAAGAGGCCTCAGACTTATAAATGGCCATTATATAGATGCATGTCTCCAGAATCAACTTAGAACACTAACAACTAGGAGAGACTGTGATAGCAAATTAACCTATAGGATTTCATTTGGCTAGATAATCAAATTGTTGATGGAAAATATAGCTAAGAGGTGCCAAACAGACTAAACTGATATCTCCAAAAATATACTCAGTGATTTATTATCCTCTGAAAATTGATTCCATAAATCACTTATCATCTTTTTGATCGCTCTATCCTTATCTAGTTTAATTCACTTGGGCCTGGCTTGTTTCTCAATAAAGAAAAAGTTATAACCAGTTATGTTTTGTCTTGGGGAATTTGGATCCTTCCTTGACATTTCTTTTTTCTTTCGCTTCTGGCCTAGTCTGTGATCCCACATACCAGTTAGAAAGCCTATCTCGGGATTACTCAAAATGTAGACACAATTTAACCCTGTGGTCCAAAGACAGGTGGAGGTACATGGTAGAGAACACCCCTCATTTTTCTTGTTCCCACCATTACAGTGACAAGATAGGAATAGTCAAATTTACCATCAATGGAACCAGTTACAATGCTCCCTATTGATGATGCAGGGTAAAATGTAGTAGTTACACATATATCTACAGTTAAATGAAATGAAAAAATAATCATGAGGATAATATTTAACAGGATAACTTCAATTTATTTGGTTCATACCTCCGAGAGCTTATGAAAAATCAATTTTCCTTGTTCTCGAATCTGCTTTGTGATCGTCTCAAACTGGACGTGTGTAATCAACACGTATAATTTGATTCATCGTTGGGATTGAGCTCAGTGGAGAAACTGTTGGTGAAGCAGATAGGAAATAAAACACTGCTTGAGAAAAAGGTGTGAATCTTACTATTGTACAAAAGGGAATAAAATATGTTGATTGTAATATCCTATGACTTTTAACAACATGCCTGGAGGAGGAACCAAGGGTCCGTAGACTTTGAATAAGTGCACCCGCTCGTAATGGTGGAACAAATTGTCGTAGTATTTGCATAGAACAAATGAAGCACTTATTATAGTTCGAGGAAATTTGAGCACTACTATGATTTCCTTCAATTTCCTCTCATTAATGACCTGTCAGATGAGATGGAGCATAACCAATTGATGCATATACACTAAATGAAGAGTGACTGTGCCACTTACAGAGATTAGTATGTACATGAGAACACATCTCAAGCCTTAGACTAAAACTGCGTGGTAATTCTAGCCCTACACATACTTTCAGCCATATAATGTACAATGCAAATCCATGAGTTGTGAATGTAAATTTATGATATTTAAAGTAAATTCCAAATGAAATTATACTTCGAGTCAGAGGGTTTTTTTTTTTCAGGTCAATAAAATTAGGATGTTGTACTTTTTATTACTCAAAAAGGATTCAGTTCCCCATGTTTTTCCTTTGTGGATTGGTGGGCATCTGCGCATGGAAAAAATTAAGCTTCATGCACTAAACCAATAATTGGATCATCACCTTTACATCTTGTCTGTTGTATGAGAATAAAGTAATATTCAATCACTTGCTTACCGCATGGTGCTTAATATTTTCCTCTCTACAACAGGACTCAAGTTGGGATGTCATAGACTCACACCTCACAACTATGACATGGCATCCCACCTCTTAATAAGTGATGGATGCTTTGTCAATAAGTGTTAGGAAGCATCTTGCAATAATTCCTCAAGATATACTTCAAAAAGGCAAAGCATCACATTGAAACCTATTACTTGAACCAATATCTTATCACTATAGCTCCT
Organism: Pinus albicaulis; assembly: GCA_034641835.2. NCBI lineage: Eukaryota > Viridiplantae > Streptophyta > Pinopsida > Pinales > Pinaceae > Pinus > Pinus albicaulis. The sequence continues at coordinate 1,135,642,970 of CM076579.1, forward strand.
GCATCATATAAATCACTCTCTTTTTCACAAGCCCGATAATCAAATTCATTATGTAGAATCTTAAACATTCCTACAAGAGGAAAAACATGCATTCAGGCTGCTAAAATACAACTAGCAGTTAAAATGAGTCCCGGTGAAATCCCTTGAAAGAGCTTTAATTAAAAAAAAATGAAATTGTATGATGTATGGCATCTCTCTATCAAGTATTAAAGAAAATTTTTAGTGGTATGTCTAAGAAACTGTTAATTTAGGTTCACTAGCCATAATAGGCCCTAAGCTTTGAAAAAAAAACTAGCAAGTTGTAATTTTCCTAGCAAGTAGACCTAGTCTACAGATAATTGGGACCATGGTTCTAAGCACTAAATTTCGAGTAGGAAAACATAACAGTAAGATACAGAAGGAGCTTTGGCACTTCAAGGCTTGTTTCCATATGTTATGTGACAGAAGCATACCATCTGTTTACTATAGAGATGTAAATAAATGAGGGTATCCAGCATGTTACTTGACTTAAATCTTAGCTATGTCAGCTATTTATGCATCCCTTGTCCTTATATCATTATATTGGAGATGTGATAAATAAGGGAACACCTATATTGTAGGGTAATGTTACTAGTAGCATGAATCTCTTCCATTCTTCTTGTACTTATTATCCATGTACTAGTCTAATTATTATATTTGTAACTTGTTTGAATTAAAATATTTTGCTCTTCTGACCTGCATTTCTTAAGAGGTTAAGAAGCATAGGTTTCCCTCAATTCCATTTTCTGGCAAGTAGGTTTTGAAAACATTTGAAATGGTCTACAAATTTACATCCAAAAATTGCTCAATTTCATCAATGTCCTTACTAGTAGAATCTGACAAACCTATGGAAAACATAGAATGACGTTCATGTTGAAAACATCCCTCAATTTTTGGTAGTCACGTCATATTTTGATCATGACACTTTGTTAATCTTAAGGATCTCATCATTACTTGAATATTACAAAAATTATGAGGCAATAATGTAAGATCAATGAGTAATAAAGGTGAGCCTCCAAGGTTAACACTGACTTCAAACAGTAAGAATGTGGATTACTCCTATGTAGGAACCTATAACATACCCACCTTTTTTCTACAAAAAAAAATTGTGATAGATGCATAGTTATAATAAAAACACAAGAAAAAGGGGCCAGTTTTAACTTTTAAGAAGCCAAATTGCTGGAACCATTGTTCTAGATGCATGGTTGCCATAAAGAAAAATGAGTACAATTTTCAGAAGCCATTTTTCTAGAATTATAATCCTGCTATAACAAATATACAAAGTCTACCTTACCCTTTCTAATCCACCACGAGTAGTTACTCATCCATAAGTTGGGTTCTATGCTTCATATATGTCAACTTCTTAAAATAGAAAATTGTGTTAAGCTAGTGGAGGTTCGAGCATTGCCAACAACAATAATAAAACTAGAATTAAACGTTTTATTATTACTGTAGAAGATAGGAGGGATCTATGGTTTTTCCAAGCTTTAAACATTGACAATAACCTTGTCCAGAAAATTGTAGGAGCTGCTAGGTCTTGAAACATTGGTATCTTTGGAAATGTTATCTGTGGGAGACTTGAAGAAGCTGATTAACATACAAGGGTTGGGGTAACTCAAAATGCTATAAACATTGGACATTATTAAATGCCCAGAGTTAAAAGAGCTACTAAGTTTTGAAGATACAATTTTTTTGAAGTTTACAGCCTTTGAATGCCCCAAACTGCAGTGGGGTGAGAGTAATGTCACTGTTATGCAAACAGTTATAGTATTACTCTATTGATTGAAAAGGTATTACTGAAATTATAATATTTACATTTACAATATTTTTTATTGGACAGTGGCCATGGTTCTCACTACATGCTGCGGACAGAGCTCCGGTATTAAGCCTCCAATTTGTGAGACAATTAGAACCAAAATGTATCATAACATCTTCAGAAGTTAATACCTTTTTTTTGTTGTTTAAATGTATATGACTACACATTTAAAGACATTCCTCATAGGCTTATTGAGCTAAAATGCAATTAAAAGTTAAATTAAATATTTCAATATGTTGATCTTACGGTGCACATCTTCACCATGAAGAGCTGTAATAAAACTGACTACCACAAACTACCATAGCAAATATCACTTTATATACGATTCCCTTTGAATGCCCCAAAATGCAGTGTGGTGAGAGTAATGCCGCAATTATTCCAACGGTTACAGTATTTCTCTATTGACTGAAAAGATATTACTGAAATTATAATATTTATATTTACAATCTTGTTTATTAGACAGTGGCCATGGTTCTCACTACATGTTGCAGACAGAGCTCTAGCATTAAGCCTCCAATTTGTGAGACAATTAGAACCAAAATGTATCAGAACATCTTATGAAGTTAAAACTTGTTTCTTTTGTTGTTTAAACGTATCTGACTATAAGTTTAAAGACTTTCATCATAGGCTTATTGAGCTAAAATGTAGTTAAAAGTTAAATTAAATATTTAAACATGTTATAAATATATTAAACTTATGCTAGGTTTTTATGATGAATTGCTTAGATTTTATGATTATGCTGGTTTTTACGATATTCTGTGGAAAGACATATTTTATGATTATGTTAGGTTTTGATATTGTTACACAAAAAGATGGATTTTCCCAATGGGGGCTTTCGTTAACTAGTGAATTCAACAAAGAATTAACACATGCACTAGGGTTTGGTTCCATTGTTGTTGTAACCTTCTTCATGTGCACAGTCATTTAAAAAAAAAAAATGCCTAAGGTTGAGATGCAAGTCCTAGGCAATTTTGGTAGAAATGCCCTGGCCCATGAACCAAAGTAAGAGCACTTTGTTCAGTGCATCCCTGAACTTGGAATGTGATTCTCAAAGTAAATTCCAAAGAAAAAAGTACAACTCTTGCTTGGTTATTAAATGGTGATAAGAATAGAAGTGCATCGAAAATTTACAAGATTGGACTCATCACAAGGGTTAAGAATTTTTAGGAAAAAAAATTAGTGTACAACTAATAGAAAATTATATTTGAAAATTATAGTTTAAATTCAATATAGAATTCAAAGTTCACATGATGAGAAGAGATTCATTCATACCAGTTCACAATGCTATCCTATGAAGCTGAGGGTGACATTCCACATTTCAGTTGAAGCATTCTCGCGGGCGACTACGACATGATTGATCAACGCTCATTGCAAGTGCTACTACAACTGTTTTCTTATGGAGCACATACCTTTCTCTATTAAATTTGAGCATCTCCACATTTTTTGAAAAATATCACCAAAAACACTAAAGATACATTATAGAGGCAAATTTGGGGCAACAAAAGGATCATATAAGTGTCTGATTTCTATAAAATACTAGTTAAAACTCTTGCAGAGAAAACCTCTAAGAGGAATATTTTAAGGGTGAATGGATTGCTTCGATATGAAATGAAATTTCCTTCGAATAATAGTACAAAGATGAACGGAATGCGAGATTTAAATTGTCAAAAACCCCATGGAATTTTAAGCTGTTTTGGGCCAAGAAAATTCAATATGAACACAGATATTGGGAAAAATTTACATGAATGGTTGTGGTTTTGTATGGAAATGACTGAGAGGGTAGTAGAAACTGACATATTTTAACCCTCACACCCCATTCTATTACTTCAGCCTTCACTTTCGCTTTTCATTCAACTTTGCCATCCCCTTTAGAAACCAATATTATACTTTGTTGTTGTCAAACCCTCTTCAACTTGATCCTCACTTTGAACCAATTACTTCTTTCCCTCTCCCCATTGATATACTTCCTCTTATTCCCTATAATTTTCCTTTTCCTTCAAATTGATCCAATCAATACAAATTCATCGTTAATGCCGGTAGCCCTAGAAACTCATAAAAAACATATTTAATTTTAAATTAAATATTAATAATAATTCTAAAACCTGCTTGACTTTACATTTCAAAAAAACATTTTTAATGTTATTTGAATCTCCATTTTAAATATTATTCTGACTATTAAACCAGTTTGAGATTGTATTTAAAAAAAACAAAAATTAATGATATTTTAAATCTCAATTTTAAAGATTATTCTCACTATTTTAATGGTATTTTTATTCTAGATTTTAATAATTTTTCTAATGATATTTTAATGATAGATTTTTTAATTTTAATAATTATTTTAATGATATTTTAATTATAGAATTTTCAATTTCAAATTTATTCTTGAGGTTGATATTAGTTTTAATATTAATTGTAATTCATGTCTATTTTTTAAGTTTAATTTGAAAACTAATTTTAATATTGTTCTCCTTCCTCTTAATTACATACCTCATCCCTCTTCTATCCTCAATTCTTCATCAATCTTTAGGTATAACATTAAATATTATGTTAATAATAGTCCAAACATTAATTCTTGTGGTAAAAATAAATTTTCCACATCTTCTCTTACCCCACTTTCAGAGCTTTTAGGCTATTCTCATCATCTTCCCTCCATTAATGTTAAACTAGTAGACATTTCCATTGTTGAGCTTAATGGTCCTTCCTTAAACCTTTTAGAAGAATATTTCAATTTTTCTCTTATTCTCTTAACCATTCCCTATGGATATTATTTGTTCCATTGAATCCATCTCCCACCACCTTCCCTCCCATGTTTGGAAAGAGCTTCAGCAAGAATGTGGATGCATTTAGTCAACGGGTGCTTAACTCGAGTGGTCGGGATGGTGGTTTGTCATTCCATCCACCCGAGTTCATGTCCCTGGAGACATAGCTCGTCATAGTAAGGTTGGAAGGATAGGCATCTCGTTGGAGTCTATAATCTCGACTCCAGTTCTAGTGGCCTCTCGATGTCTCGATCCTAGGCTAAACTATTGGGTTGAATTCAGATATTCGTATTGACCTTATTAAGATTCTAAAAATATTTATCCCAGTGTGGGATCTAACCTTTGATAGATTCGCCAACAACAAAAATAAGCTAGGTTGGACATCCTGCAACTTCAAATTGGCGGGCTAGCAACTTCCTCAACAAGGATTTTCATTTGGTTGGATTAGCGATTTCAGGCACAAGCCATTTGTCTTGAATATTGCAATTTCTTGAGGTTATAGAAGTGGCTCATTTTCCCCTTAGGGATAGTTCCCCAATGGTATCAGTATCCATGTATACCCTCTCAAACAAGAACAATGATGATGGTAAGTCATGGGATACGAGGAATACCAAGTTATGCAAGAGGACATCCCAACAATAGTAAAGATGGAAAATTCACCAATATACATAATATTGTGGGAAGTAAAAATATTGGCAGACGTAGAGAATATAAATATATGACAAGGAATTAAGTCTTAGCTATTTTATATAGATGTAAATTAGAATGAAAGACACATCAAAATCTACGGAGAATCCCAATCAAGGAAAAATAACTACCCTTCTTATTTCATGACAATACTATCCTTTTTTTTCGAAGGATAAAGTCATAATTTTCATTAATTGTAAGGAAAATTACATGTTTCATTTGCAGCGGATTACTTCAAACAAGATTTGTAAGCTATCAAAAAATATATGGTAGAGTTTTGTTAACATAACAGTTTAGCAGTAAAAAAAAAATTATTTACAAAATAACTACTGTGCGTGCCCAAGTAGACATATGATTGTCAAAAAATATAGAACTTTGTATGCAAAAACTGAAAAAAAAAGAAAAAGAAAAAAATAAGGCTTGTGATCAGATAGACTGTTCAACGGGCACTGGTGACAAAAAATCCTCTATGAATGGGTGACGGTAATTTTTACATGTATCCACCCCCCTGTATTATGTAATATTCCATTGTCCCAATGTTATGTGTGTGGCTTATTTGGATAAGCGGTCAACATCCTTTCCTTTGCTTGTAACTATGAGTGAAAATAATGATATCAAAATTATTTTTAAGAGAAAGTACCTCATCTAGTAAATTTATAAGAGTGTGTACATGACATGTAGCAATATTATTGAACCATTTAATAATGATCTTAGAGTCCCCAAAGATATGTATCCTATTGCATCCTTTTTCTATGCAAACATTAGGAGAAGTCTAATACAATTGATCTCAGAGAAGTTATTTATTCCCGGCCCCAAACCCATTTTGATCTGATAGAATTGATGGTCAGAAAGGCACATAATGGCCCCTCCACTCAACCATTGATCCTAGCCGCACCATCAAAATAAGACGAAGGGATATTTTTTTCAATGACTTCAGGCACAATAACTCTTTCTACCTTTGTACAAGCCTATTCAAAGATGGAGTGATAGAGGGATAAAATGGAATTGTGAATGGTGGTCTGAAATATCAGAGTGCTCTGGAATATGATATGGTTCGAAAACAACCAAAGGCCCCAGGAGGTCAGGAGGGGCAGGTTGTGGGCCTTGGTTGAGGTATAAGAGTGCCACCAGTTTTGCTGAGCCATGTTGATAGTGTCCCCCTACCATGGAAGATTTATGCCAAGTTCCTTAGTAATCAGCATCCATGTATTATGAGACGAAGGGAAGTTGAGGAAGAGGTGATAGATATCTTCAAATTGTTCTTTACAGAGTGCACACGAAGAGGGGCCGTGTATAGATATTTGAGGTTATAGATTTAGATAGAGTGAAGGGCTTCTTGAGCAGTGCCAATGGCCTCATGGATTTGTCTGTTATGAAGGAAGGTGAATTTCTTCTTGGATATATGCTGAGATAAGATAGGTTTTATGTGATTAGAAATAATCTTAGTAGTTATTTTGTAAAGGCGGTTACATAGGGAGATAGGCCAATAGTCATTGAAGGAAAGAGGTTTTTCCACCTTGCAGATGAGGGAAATGAAGGTAGAGTTGAAGATATCATACATTTCGCCCTAGGTTCTGCAATCTTCAATGACCAACAACAAATCCACACCTGATTTCAAATAAGGAAAGGTAGAATTTGATAGGCCAGTTGTCTAGTGTAGGAATATTGTCCTTTTTGAACCACTTTATGACAAATTCAATCTTGGAAAGGGTAACAGGGGCATTGAGTGATTTTGAATCATCCTCTTCCATGAACTGAGGCATATGCCTTGCTATACTAACCACCTCACCAATGTTAGCAACCCTGGGGTCTCTATAGAGATGGGAGAAATTTTGAATGCCCATATCTGAAAGTTGTTGATGAGTCTTGGCCACCCTGCCATGTTGATCATAAGTTCCCATACGGTGTTAATAAGTTTTCTACCTTTGTCATATTGCTGGGAAAAATTGGTATTATTATCCCCTGCCTCAAGCCACATGGATCTTCTCTTCTTTCGCCATGCTTCCTCCTTGATTCTAAGAAGCTGAATTTTCTTGGTTTCTAGAAGGGTGAGAGAAGATTTGTGTTTTTCCGAGGAGTGCCCCCTTCCATCTTCATCAAGCATGAGAGAAATATCCTTCTCGATCCTTCTTAGTTCTTCCTAATATCTAGCCCTTTTATTCTTTCCCCACTTGATAATGACAAGACTATCCTACAAGCCAAAAAAATTCTATTATATCCATGAGGTCAACAACAATTTTTGGTTTAACATATAGTTATGTTGGAATTAACTTAACTTTAGAAATAGGTTATTTTTCCACCTCTAATATTTATGGAATAAAAAATATCAATTTTCTAAAGCACATGGGAGGAAAATGATCACCTTTCCCATATTAACTCCATCTATTTAACATTATAGAAAATCTCCATAAATTAATTATCCTTACTAAACTAAACATTTCATTCAAAATAATCATCAACCCATAACATTACTACTTCACTCCATTTTTTAACTATACAAATATTAAGTCATGTTACATGATTAAATTAAAAAATCAACCAAAATCCCCTAAAATAATGTGAGATAGAAAACTAATTTTTTATATGATTAATAATTATTTATATTAAAAAATACCTTCCTACTAATCAAAAGAAAAACACACATTACATTTAATGGAATCTAATTCGCCAACAAAGATATATTCACATTTCGTTTAATTTCTCTTCTAGTTTTCAAAGGATTTATGTATTTCAAATACACACACACACACACACACACACACACACACACACACATATATATGAACTTACAATGTTGGAAGTCTACCAAAACTACTCCAATTCGAATTCTTGGTACAATTTCATCTGTCTGAAATTAACCCGAGAACATCAAAAACTTCATATTTTAATTTCCATCGTTTATTTCCCTCACGTTGCACGTTTTTTCCAAGGATTGAGGAAGGGCGCTACCATGCCGTAATAGGTCTCATATCATAATGTTGGTTGAATTCAAGAAATTGGATTCCCACACTCTAGGCGATGGCCCATCCCAATCCCTCCATATCTCTTTGCAACTTGAAAATACTTCTAAACTGGCATAATGAGGTTGTACGTTTAGGGTCCAATGGAGGAAGACGAAGCAGAAGGCATGTGTGACAATGGTTGCACAATTGAATACGACAGGTGCCTTTCTGACCTCATAAATAAAGACCACAGGTGAGTTTTCGACCATAAAATCAACGAAGAAAATAAATAGAAAATAAAGCAATAAGGCTTTGATTACGACAAGGAAATAAAATGTGGTAATACCATGGGAGTTCACCAACAAAATGGTCTGGCACAAATGGATTTTGTTGATCAAGTTGTCCCTAAAGAAATCCAAAGACCCAAAAATGGCATTTGGATTGGCCTGGACCTGAGCTTGTGGGAGTCCCAAAGCAAAGAAATGGAATGCCAAGGAAATGGATGTGGAATCAGACAAGTAGGAATGATGCTCCATGCTAGAGGAGAAGCTTCCAAAGGCTGCTAAATCCACTCAAAAGGTAGGTAACTGCATTTTATTTTCATTATTTGATTATAGGAGTTACTGCATTAAACTTGCACATGAAGGACTTATGATGGCTTAGGTGCCAGGTTTGTATGGTAATTTTCAGCTAAAATTGCCTAGGTCTCGATTCAGAGGCATAAATGGGATGACTTGGAGTTTGATTCTATGTCTTTTAGATTTCAACATGTATATGTTAATCTATTTTATCTTACAGAAATCAATTGAAACTTTATCTTTTCAATTTTATAGGATTGGAAATGAATTAGCCACAGGACAAATACTAACAACTTAATTTCATAGTTATAATGATCACAAAATAAATCAATTCAGAGTGATTTTGTCTACATGTATGTCCCAATTATAATGGATGATATCATAAACCCTAACACTAGTATATGAAGGATTTGGGGCTTAAGTAGCTTCAAGAGATTAGCTTATCATTTCCGTCTTATTTTTTCTTCATATAGTGCTTTTAAAGCTCCAAATTTCATTTTAGAGTTTTCTATACAAGTAATTTCAGTCTCTAGACCTCTGTCTAGTTAGGTCGATAAAAATTCACACATTATAGCTGAGAAATTGAAGAGGAAAATGTAATTGGAAGTGGAGTTGAAGGAGTTGACAGAAAATAAACATAATCTTGTTCAAATGCTTCAAGCATCTAAATTTCATCTTTGACTTTGTTTATGTTAATTTTATGTTACTTGTTGTAAATTTCATCTTTGACCTTTTGTTTCTGTTAATTTTATGTTACTTGTTGTGTGCTTCTATAGCGGGTCATATCAGAATAAGTTTGGGATTTATTTCGTTGCATGAGATTCATTTGATTCACAATTGTGAAATTTTATCTAAAACACGAATAGTTGTGCGATCTGGATTCTGTATTAGCCACATTTGCAAATTTTATCATTGACCTTGTTTCTATTAATTTTATGTTACTTGTCATGTGCTTCTGTAGTAGGTCATATCAGAATAATTTGGGGATTTATTTCGTGTCATGAGAGTCATTTGACTCACAATTGTGAAAGTTTACCTAAAACATGACTAGTTGTGTGATCTGGATTCTATATTAGCCACATTTTAGTGGGTAGAAAATTGTATTCCTATCATATTTTAGCAGATTTTTTTTTTTTAAGCTTGTAACAGAAACAAGCTAAGGTGGGGGTGGCACTAAATCTACCTTCTTAGCATTAATCCCTAAAGAGGTGAATCCTGGATCCTTTGAAAGATTCAAGCCCATCTCCCTCTGCAATGCTTCGTACAAAATCCCCACCAAGCTTCTCGCGAACAAAATTAAGTCGCTACTTGGGAACCTCATCTCCCCCTCTCAAGGAGGATTTGTCAAAGGCAAACACATCTTGGATAATTTCATTTAGATACAAGAAGAAATTCATTCCAACCATTAAAAAAGGAGCAAGGGATGTTAATTAAGATTGATATGGAAAATGCCTTTGATAGGGTCAATATTTTCTTCCTCTACAGAGTATTTCTTTCCTTTGGTTCCTCTCCTCATTTTTTTAATCTGATCAAAGCTTGAACTGATAAGCCATGGATAGCTCCGCTTGTCAATGGAATACCTGCCAATTATTTTCAAGCAGTGAGGGGATTAAGGTAAGGCTACCCTCTCCCCCCTTTCTTGTGCATTTTGATGGCAAACTCTTAACAAAAAATTGATAGCTAAAAAGCTTGCAAGGAGAATCCTAGGCATAAGATTGATGAAAGGATTGGATCCCATCAACCATGCCTTCTTTGCTAACGATTCTCTCCTGTTAGGTGATGCCTCCATAAGGATTGAAAATGCCTACAAATTAATCCTCCATAGCTTTTGCGACGTCTTTGGTTCTCTCATCAATGATAGGAAGAATGCAGCGTATGGGTGGAATGTTGAGAAACAAGCCATCCATTGAATTGTGCATCAATTGGGTTTCGCTGGTTATGGCTCTTGGGAAAAAATTAAATATCTCCAGCTTCCTTTAACTCTTTCAGTAAACAAGTGTTTGTTGTGGGTTGATGCTATCTATAAAATCAAGTCCAAAATCACCTCTTGGGGAGGACAATCACTCAACAACAGCGGAAAATTAGTCCTCACCAAATCGATGCTCTCTGCCTTGCCTATTTATTAGGATTACTTTCTATTGGCCCTAAATTTTATCACCGAGAAGGTTTCAAAGTTAATACGCGACTTTCTTTGGTGTGGTGGGAAAGGTAATCAGAAGAAGTTCCATTTAGCTAATAGGGAAATGGTACAATGCCCAATTTCGAAATGTGGACTTTATATCAGGGATCCCATCCATGCAAACTTTTCCTTGGGCTAAAAAACTGTGGAAGCTATATGTGAATCGAAAGCACCCAGTCAGTCAAATTTTAAGAAAGAAGTATGACAAAGGTGTCCCTTTGAGAAATATGCAGGCTGATAAAACTCCAAAAGGTTTGTTGATTTGGAATATTTGCCGACGAGGGATTGATTTTTTCCATAACCACCTCTATAATATTCCTAATAATGGAAGGAAAATTTTGTCACGGAAAGATAGTATAATGGGACATCCGCCTCTTGCTAATTCTGAAGATCTAAAAAAGATCCACGAGTGGCTTTCTGAGCATGGATTTCTCAAACTTAAGGACATTTATATTTGGGACGAGATGGGAAATTGGTAATCTTGGGCCTTTCTGAGGGAGCCTGAGCATCTGTAATCCCAACAGAACATTCTCAGAGTGGAGTTAACAGACTCAACTCCAATTCACAAGCAAGATTCATATTCTTGGGGCTTGGGAAACACAAGAACCTACACTACAGTGCAAGGATTTTTTGTATCTCCAATATCAACATGAGACAAATCAGCTTGCGACCTTTTCGAAGCAGGTTTGGAACTCCTTTGTTCTACCAAAAATTATCCTTCACGGTCCCAATGTTACAGTCCCAACCCAAATCTCTGTGATTGATTTATTTTCCACTTGTAAGGTGCGCTATCCACATGCAATTTCCATCAAGTCCCTTTGGTTCCGTTTTTGGCATACCATCCCTAAATATGCCTAATGGAAAATTTGGCTTGCAAGAAACGAGCATATTTTCAATGACACTTCTTGGTCTCCCTCGAAAATTGCAGCCAAAGCCAAAGCTCTCCTTCTTGAAACATTGACTCAACGTTATCATAAACCCAAAATCTCTCTCCTTCTTGAAGAAAATATTTGGATGGAAACCTTAGTTTATCAGGACAAAAAAAATATCTCAGCTTGCCCCTTCACTAATCTAGGATGGCGTTTATGGGACTTGGATAAAACCTTTCAAGTGTGGTGGAGGAAGCAGGGTAAAGAAATGATTTTCTTTAACGGTGCCTCCAAAGGAAATCCCGGGACTGCGAGTGCCAGTGGAGTGCTATACTCCTCAGATGGTCTAAGAAGATACAGATCCAGCTAGGGCCTTGGGTAGAGAACCAATAATCAGGTAGGAATCCTTAGTCTACTAATATCCTTCCAAATTTCTCACGAGAAAGGTATTAGAGAATTCCAAGTTTTTGGTGACTTAGAAATTTTGATAAAGACGTTAAATTCGGAGGACAAGTTCAACAATCTAGTCCTAAATAAGATCCTTCGAAGGCTGAAGTTCATGCTGCTAGACTTTTCCTTGTACCAATTTCTCCACATTCTCCGAGGTTCGAACAAGGAAGTGGAGACCAATGCAAACAAAGGTTTCCTTCTGCCGCAAGGAGATTTTAGCAAAAATAATGAAACCCCTTCTCAAATGTCTATTCCCTGAATTTTGTAGTGAAGTTTCTCTTGTCATGGAAATCTGGCTTGAAGCTTTGTAATGATGGTTGTTTTCACCTCAACCCAACCAATTTCGACCTATTAATAAATTATAATTGTTTTTGTTTATATATATATATATATATATATATATATATATATATATACAATCCCTTTTCTTCTAAATAATTCTATTAAATAATTGTTTATAAATAATTTTTATTAATATAACTCTTTTACTCTCCAATGTCAAATAACCATTATATAAAGTTCTATTTCAAATTAAACCATTAATTTAAATCCACTTTTTATTTATTTATGAGAAACTATGGGACTCCTTCTATTAATTAGTTAGATATTTACATTCATTGATCTGTCGGGAAGCCGGAAACCAAACCCTGAGTTCGAGATTATCAAAACGTCTCTGCCCAACACAGGGAACTGGAGGGATATCCATTCTAATGAACCCTAAAACAGGTACAAGGGCCTGAGCTTCAACATTTAGCCAACTAAATCTACTAATACTTTGAACTTGAACAGTACAAGGCTAGAGGCCCAGCAGAAGTTTAACATAATAAAAGAAGCACCTAGACAAGCTTGGTGCTAGTTCTCTCCCCCCATGATGTTCAATGCTTTCATAGTCACAACATCCTCCTCTTCACCATCCCTGGGATCAGAAACATGAGGTGCATAGTGTGGTCATAGAATATCTAGGTACCCAGTGATCATCGAGTGTTCTGAATCTTGCCATAGTTGCTTTCGAGTCCTTCCCTAATGTTGCAAAGGTCCTCCCCCACGTTTTGGCCAATTCACGTCCTCTCACAAATCTGACATCCCAGGATAATCCAAGTAACCCAAACCGGTTGCAGCTTAACCCGCTCCCTATAATCCCATCGTAGGGTCCGAACCAGGTCCATCTCTAGTCTGGTGATGGCAGAAGCATCCGCCTCATCATTCCTAGCAAGGAAGAGCACCTCCATATCCAATTTCTTGTCCATGAGCTCCAGCTGGGACCTTTTTCATCCCCCTTCCCTGCTTCTAGCATTCTCTCCATCGTCGTTGCCTTTTCTGTGTTCTACCCATTGGTGAGCTTGATTTTCACGGATGTTTTGGAGCTGCCAGCTGTTAGAGATTTTAGAGGTGGATTTTTCCTACATCGGAATTCCATTTTAACCCATATTTCAGTGAACATGTGTCAGCCATAAAGGAAAGATGACTTTGTGCTAGCCAGTTGTTGTGAAACACTGCCATTACACTGGCAGCTTTTATGATTTGATGTTTTTTCTATTTTATTTATTGAGGATGGATGAGGTTTGAAGATATACATTGTTTCAAATATGTTTTTTCTTTTGGATGAAGGAAAGATGAATGTATGCTACCCAGTTGCTGCATAGCACTATTAGTTCACCAAAATTTTCAAATTAAAGGATGAAAGGTCAGGTAAGTCATAACATTTATGGGGTCGATGAAAAAATAGACAAATGACTACACCAATCAACCTAACACTTGACATGGACACTGAGAGGACCAGTGACATGGAAAATGATGTTAGTGTTATGTACCTTGACATGAGCCCAAAAATGCTCGAAAAATAGTCTCCATCTGATTTTTCATCAATAATAGACCACCACATATCCAAAAGTTGAAAATCAAAGGATTAAAGGTAAGGTAAGTCATAAAATTTATAGTAAAAAAGGACATAACACTACTAGCGTGAGAGAGGTTTTTTTTTTTTAATTTGTCAATGTGTTTTTATTGATAGCAAAAATTAGTACATAAGATACTACATTGGGAGCCCTTCATTTCATCATCTAACTTGGAGGATCATGCGTCCAACAGTATGACCATACACATAGCAGAAACTGCCATTAGAAAACTTTACAAAAAGTGATTGTTGGTGACAGACCACCTTAGAAAATTAGGTATTGATCTCCGAGCAGTCTTTTTGGTATGGCGGGTAATAAAAAAAACTCCCCAATGTTGTGGTAGAATCATCCCCTAAAACTCTCGTCACTGAAATAAACCTATAACCTTTGCCCTGATTCAATATCATTCCAGTCTTGAGTGTAGACAAACTCCCAAGGAGTCCGCCGACAAACTAGGGTTTGTTGCAGGTTAGGGTTTTTGCCATCTCCATTAATATTTTTGTATCTCAACTTAAATATTTTTTGAATTACACTTTACAATATTAAATACACCGATTATAAATTATCCACACACTATTAGTTTTTTAACGGAGTCTTAAAAAATTATAACACAATTAATTTTTTAATATTAAAGTATTATTAAAAAATAGATGATTGAGAGCTCGTTCTCATTTGGTGGGATGCCAAAACTAAAAAGGATCTCAAGAGAGGAGGTAAGGTCATAACTTCTTGGAATGGTTTTGTGGTTGGACTAAGAGGACAAATTTATCCTTTACCATACATGAAAAAATACATCATGGATTGGAAAAACTTGAGGCAATTAAAGGGTCAACTTGTTCAAAGATATACCCAATATTTTAAGAGTGTATTGATTTTGGGTGTAGACTTATCCTCTTAATACGATTTACTCAAATACATTGGAGGTTTACATAGAAAATTGAGACACATAATTCTCATGTTTAACCCTACAAATATAGAGGATTTTTGTGTATAGGCAACACATCTAGAATAAAGAAGGAAGAATGTTCCACAAGAGCGCAAAAAAAATCCATTCAAGAGTGGAGACAGAGGAAAGGGAAAATTCAAAGGAAAGGAAAAAATAATGCTTCCATCAAGAAAGAGGGATAAAAACTCACATAAAAACATTGTTCAAAAGAAGCTCATGATGAAACCATTGTTCGAAAATTTATCCTGAGATGACACCTAAAACTTTTAACAACAAAGGAAAGCGAAAGATAGTTGCAACCACACAACATGATTTAGGATCTGATTCGGTAGATGAAAGAAAGATCACAACCATGCGATTGAAAGGAAATGACTCTATTGCAAGTATTGTTTCTTCGAATAACCTTAATGAAACTCAAAATGAAAAGGAAAGAATAGGTATTTCCATATTATATTCATATCAAAACATAACGAAATAGACACTATATTTGATAGTGGATCAAAATAAAACCTAATTTCTCAAAGAATAATTATGAAATTGAATTTCGAAACCATTCCTCATCCTAAACCTTATCGTTTATGTTGGGTGTGTGACAATGAAAAATTGCAAGTGACTAGAAAATGCAAACTAAAATTATCCATCATTGCAAACTTCATTGATGAGGTAGAACTTGCTGTAGTTCCATTAGACATATGTGGTATTGTTTTGGGAAGCCCATATATTTATGATAGGAAATCCATCTTTCATCTCCATAAAAGCAAGTATAATTTTTTTAAATATTGTATTCAGTACATTGTTAGAGCACATCAAAATAAACTATATTTATCTCTTTTGATTGATGGACAAATTAAGAGGCTTGTTAATTCTAGCAAGAATTTTGGACTTTTAATGATCAATCCAACAATGATATTGAGAATGCAGTTTTCGAAGGTTGTGATGCAAAGTTAAAATTTTATTTGGTTGAGCTTATTAACCAATATGATGAGATGTTTCAGGAGCCTAAAGGATTTCCTCTTAAAAGAGAAATCCAACATGAGATCTAATTGCAACAATATTTACTATTCCAAACTCTAGCATCTAAAGGATGTCAGTGATGGAAAATGTAGAAATTAAGAAACAAATCCAAGATTTTCTTGATAAAGGCATCATTCGACCAAGCATATGGCCATGTGGGTCACCTTTTTTTTCCAAAGAAGGACGGTACATGGAATATGTGTGTGAACTTCAGAGCATTGACCAAAATTATGGTAAATATCTGTTACCCTCTTCCTAGTATTGACGATTTACTTGATCAATTTAAAGATGATGTTTATTTCACTAAGTTGGACTTAAGGAGGGGTTGTCATCATATTAGGATTGTTTAAGGAGACATTTGGAACACAACATTCAAAACAAGGAAGGTTTGTTTGAATGGTTGGTTATGCCATTTGGGCTTTGTAATTACTACTACATTCATGCGTGCTATGAATGATGTTTTAATGCCTTTTCTAGATTATTTTTTGATAGTATACTTAGATGACATATTTATTTTTAGCAAGTCTCGTGAAGAACATGTCATGCATGTTGAGAAAGTATTAGATTTCATAAAAAAGGAAAATTTATTTTTGAATATGTCAAAATGTGAAATTGGGAAAACGTTTTCAGTCTACTTGGGTCATATTGTTGGAGGGGGTGAGTTGAATATAGATCCCTCAAAGGTAAAATTCAGTTTGAATTGGAAAAAACCCAAGAACGTGACATAGATTAGAAGTTTCTTGGAAGAATCCTAATATTGGAGAAAGTTCATTTCTAAATTTTCTTCCATTGCAGCTCCATTACATGCATTGACATGCGTGAAGCAAGTTTTTGAGTGGGGAGGCAAACAACAAAAAATATTTGATGCATTTAAAGAGAGAATCAGTTCAAACCCTATACTTTCACTTCCAGAATTAAGACAATTATTCGAGATACAAACTGATGCAAGTGACTATGACATGGGCGCAGTCTTGATCAAACATGGTAGGAAAAAATGTTTTCATTATGAAATTTTAATGGTGCAATGATTAACTATCCTACATATGACAAATAATTGTATGCATTGGTGCAAAGTGTGAAAAAGTGGAAACATTACTTGATGGGTAAGGAAACAAGCATTCACACTGATAATCAATCATTTCAATACTTATAATCACAAACAAAGCTACAATAAGTGAGGTAGTTCAGATGGATGCGTTTTATACAACAATTCCACTTGGTGATAAGGTATAATAAATGTATCTATAACAACATTATTGATATAACTTCTAGGCCAATTGTTAGTGCATATTTTATTCTTAAGCCTAATTTTATCATGCATGAGAGCTGTGTTGATAAATATGCTTTAGATAATGATTTTAAGGATGTATATGTGACTTTGTGTCAAGGTAACCAAGTAGAGGAATTAGATTATCATGTGTGTGATAACTTATTGTATCATCTTCGAAAGCTATGTATTTCACAAGGAGAGAGATTCAACATCATAAGGGAAGAACATACTTCTGTTATTGCTATTCATTTCAGTGTAGGTAATACAGTGGCACATTTAGAGAGATATTGTTATTTTCGTCGTATGATTGACAGTTTGTCACGATTTATAAGAGAAGGTTCTGTGTATGTTCCAGTACCTTCCGATACATGGGAAAGTATTTCTATGATTTTTTAGGAGGTATACATATGTATAGGAGAGGTCAGGATTATCTTTATGTAGTTGTGGATAGGTTGAACAAAATGTGTATTTTGATGCCTTGTAAGAAATAGGTTACAGCTGAACAGACTTCACAATTGTTCTTTAATAATGTATGGGTATATTTTGGGCTGCCCACATCCTTTGTTAGCGATCAATATTATTTATTTTTCGGGAACTTTTGGTCAAGCTTGTTGGGACTTATGGACACCAAATTGAAAAAGAGAACAATACTTCATCCGCAAATGAATGTCCAAATATAACTTTTAAATAGAACAATGATACATCATATTCGTGGTTATTGCAGCAAGCATCCTAAGTTGTGGGATGAACATTTGCACTATATTCAACATGCTTACAATCGGGCCAAGCATTAATCGACTCAAAATTTTCCATTTGAGGCATGCTTGGGATACTTACCAAAATCTCCTTTAGATTTTATCTTTGGGAAATATCTTACTATTGGTGGACATAATGACATACATTAGTCCAAAATATTTATTGAAAAGGTTTGAGTGGTTCATCAAATAGTTCAAGAACAATTGGAAAAGATTCAAGCCAAGTACAAGACAAGACATGATAAGCATCATTTGGATCACAGTTCCAATGTGGGATATGAAGTTTGGATTCATATTAGCAAGGAAAGACCCCAAGGAGAAGGTAAAAAAATTAAACCAATTTGATATGTTCCATTCAATATTTTGGAAAAGATTGCTGATAATGCCTTCAACTTAGATTTGTTTTCATATATGAACATCAATGTAGTTGTTAATGTTGATAATTTGAGATTGTATGAGCCTCCTTTGATTGAAGGCCAAG
Organism: Pinus albicaulis; assembly: GCA_034641835.2. NCBI lineage: Eukaryota > Viridiplantae > Streptophyta > Pinopsida > Pinales > Pinaceae > Pinus > Pinus albicaulis. Next base: position 1,135,661,629 of record CM076579.1, read on the forward strand.
GAGAAAATATACAGATTCCTTCAATTGAATATTTCTCTCATGAATATCTTGAATTATTGCAGCAAGGCACCATCCTTGAAAGGAATATAAGGAATTCAAAACGAGAGAGTGTGGAGTACCTTCGTGTGGGGTTGAAAGGGAAAAAACCAAGAAAATCCAGATGGATAGAGATTGGAAGGGTGAGAGAACTTTATCCTCATTTTTTTGATGACTAAAAATTATATTTTTTAGTTCCAAAATCTTCTAGTGGTGAGGAATGAACCAGGGGATCAGTAAAGTGCTCAAAATTGAAAGTTTTCAAAGATGTTCGAAATTGGTGCCAAAACGAAGATCTTGTCACCTTGAATCCAACACAATTTGAATTGCTTAAAACCTATATCATATCCTCTCAATATCACATTCTTATAGTTTTAATAAACAACTAAAATTTTTACAGTTGGCTTGCAGGTACACTGACTTTGCAGTCCCTATGTTAACTAGGAAGGGTGACTAGGTAGTTGAATATTTTTTCTTTGTCTAATGATACCGCCAAGTGTCCTCATTCGGATTGGTATGAATTCGATGTATTTGATTGGTTGTTTAATATTTGATGTGGTCCAATGGTGGAAAGCCACATGGGCCAATGGTTGGCTACCACATGGACTCCCGACTGTGTAACAAAATTATGTTTATAATCTGAATGGGCCTAACTAGATTTGAACGTGCGACCTATAGTGGAGCAAAACCATGCCTTACCATTATGCCTATGATGTAACTTAATAGTTTATGAATAAAATGCATATATAAGGTTTAATGGTTTGATGGTTTGGGGATGGAGCCAGGGTTAACCAGTCACCCCCTGTCACCTATACCCAATAACCCATAGGATTTGGGTATCGAGGGTACATGTTTAACCCCAGCCAAAGCTATGATTCAACCAAACACAACCACAATTGAAATGGAAAATTATGAAACTAGACAGTAACCTAACCATTCCAAAGTTAAACTGCAGTTTGGATAGAGTTCCACCAACCACCGATGGTAACGTATAAGACAAGCCACAACTGGGAATGAACCATGATTCAAATAGGTGTGGCGATAAGTTCAACCAAACAATGGTAATCGATAACCATACCTTTTTTTCAGAGAAGTTAAAATGTTGGCATCAATATTTCAATCGCCCGGATCCAACGACGGAAATTGTGTGATGTGGTATCCTACTATTTTCTCACACGGGTCCATGCATATTTGAAGTAAGCAAAAAATGCACCCAACCTGGGGTGAATATCATCGACGCGAGGGGAATTTTTCGCTTTGTGGTGTCGGAAATCACGGAATTTGTAGGATGGTTTGTAGGTGGGTACGGTTTGTAGATCAGTTAGCAGCAAAAATTCACCAGAGCATAACGTCTTTAGTTACTGGACAGATTGAGTGTAGAAAGAGCCCATCTAAGGATTTTTATTATTCTGGAGCCATTGGAGACATTATTTTTTCATTTTGAGCACTACACATCCATATAAACACATATTTTATCACATAATGAAAGAGGCCCAACATTAGAAGCTGGACTAGGAGATGTAACCCAAGAGGGGTGAACTCCTTCATCATTTTGTTTATTTTTATTTTTTATATTATGGTATTATTGTCTCTATTTTTATGCTGCAAAACTAAGTTTAAACACTTAATTATGTGTTATTGCAACTTGACTAATTGCATAAAATACATAAAATTTAACTTCCAAATTTCATCAAACCTGCAAGTTTTCAAATACAGATCATATTCTCTCTAATGATTCTACAAATGTTAATCTTCTCAGATATATGTACATAGTGGAAAAAAATAGGCTCATACTGAATTAGTTACTGTGGTTATATTTAGCTTTCTCACCTAGATAGAAAGACAGAATCTATGAAAACATGTAATTCTTGTAGCTTCGAATTGCAATGGCATCCATGACTATTGCATAGTCACAATGTATTAATATAACCAATTAGTGAATGTTTAAATACAAGCAATTTTATATATTACTATCATATTTAGGTAGTTGTCACATATTGCTTCATCACAGAGTATGACAAAAAAATGTTGATATGTAAATCCTGTCACCTTTTAATATGTTTCTATGTCATGAACTGTCACTAAGGATTGTGTACTTGTCATTAATAATAATGCAACTACCACTAAGGAATATGTGCAATTATTGTAGCTTCAAATTACATTGTTATAACATATTTCCATGACATATTGATACAATAGCATGTGATATAAGTATTGTTTCTTATGAAATCTTGTTTTTCCAACAATTCATATTAGTATTCATTATATGAGATTTTGTAATGTTCATTAACACCCCTATGATATTCTTAGTTGGTTAAAATTCGAATGTTATATCATTTACTACACCATTATTCCTAACATCTCGTAAGTTCCATTTACTTATGCTCTCAGTTACAGTTAAGTGTTTATGCTTTCCTATTTGTGATATGCTTTGTATTTACACTATGATAATAAGTGAATTCAAAATATACATGATATGTATGCAATTATTTCTTTTAGCATATGAATTCTATACTTTGTTACAATTATAAATTGAAATAGCCTATCAATTTGTGCACATGAAATGCACTAGAGCCAAAGAAAGAAATTTGGGCATGTGACACATACACTACATAAAAGTTTATAATATATCAGCTATTACATTTAACGACCATTACAAAGGCCACCTATAAAGGCCATAAACTCTCCTGAAGTTAAGATCTTGTTGCACTAATGTTATTTATATATTTCATAATAATGAGACCTTTGAATGGGAAAGATAATTGATCAATGATGCCTGAAAAATCATATCATCAATGTATTATATGTGAATTTTGCGCTTTAATCACTTTTGATGAGGGTATTTGGTTGATTTCTAGCCATGATTACAATATGAATACTAGAAACCAATCTTTACAAACTAACTAACTCCATCATCGCCATAACCGAGTAGTTAAAGCCAAGTTTGACACAAAAGGGATTCTACCATTAGCAAATAGAGCCATCACCACAAATTGGGAGCAGTCTCTATGAAATAATATAAAATAAATGACTTTTATACGTAATGACTAGAACCTATATGTTTAACATATGTAGGTAGAGGCGAAAATGTAGTATGCAATGCAACCTCCTCATACCAAACATGGTCAGTCAATATAAAACTTCATGATATATGATGCAAGAATGAACCCATGATGTATTACTCTGAATTATTAGCTCAACCTCCATAGGCTTATAATGTTAGAATGCTACATGCTTAGTTTTTGTGCGGTTATGTTACATCATCCATACTTTCATTTTCTTATGTTATGTGCTAAATAATTTTTCATTGGAGCTTATAAGTGGCTATGGATAATTAGAGAAGCCAAGTAAGTGAATTGAAGAGGGAAATATATAGAAAGTTACAAAAAATAATAGAGGACAGATTAATAGGAAAGGATTCTCTTCCCCTATATATTGTTGCATTTTTAGTGTCTAAGAGCAAAGATAAAACTTATTAGTTTTCCTTAATGGTTGATAATAGGTTAGACTCATTATACACACCTTGAAGAGCACTAGAAGAAATAATATCATTGAAGGAATGTCATTATTCTCTTCAATGTATAGTTTAAGGATTAAGGGAACTCCATAGTTAGGCTAAATATACTAATATCTCAAGTTCGATATGGTGATTTTCTTTGTTTACCCTCACATCCATTGCATTGGGTGAATGACCTAGATATCTTGGACTAGTTTCCTTCACCTTAGTGGTCTCATAGCCCCTCCCATATTCTCAATGTTATGTACATCAATATCATTAACATCGACAATACAAAATCAAATTTATCAATAGCATCAAATTCAATGAAACAATGACAATAACATTAAACATCACATCACTAATATAATTAAAGAACACACACACACACACACACACACACACACACACACATATATATATCAAATGATCAATACCATTTAAAACATTAATATGATTAATAACACGAAAACATTATTATTATAACAATTATATCATTAATTTCAATAATACCATCAAATTTATCAATATCATCAATCACTATTATTTTATGTTTTAACACTATATATATAATACTTGCAAACAAATTCTTAAAACTAACAAAAAAAAGATATAACGGTGACCACAGAAAATATACATAGAGACATTTCATAGTGATCATAAAAACCAAACCCATTATCCATGAGGTAGAATATAATAAAATTTCCTACTATTGGATCTACAAAACAACCTTGTGCCCAAAAACCACTAATATGGAAAATTTCAAAAAACGAATGCAAAAAATCACCTAGAAAAATTCTATCCCCCATACAACCCCTCGGAAAAACTGAGGCTCCCATGCCCTTGTGCCACTCTTATTTTCCCCTGCACATATATATCACATGTGGGGTTGACACTTTGGTTTCCTATAACTAGTATTGTCCACCAAAAATAAGAGAAGCATCAGAGGGAGATAATTCCCATGAATCTATCTCCAAATATGTCATGAAAATGAATTCTCTAATCTACAATGGGTGTGAGTGGTGGAATTAAAATAATTAGTTCATGTTCTTTTGTAGAGCACGAGTCAATCTAGCATGACAGGGTTCAAATGTGTGGTAGTTGCATGGCTACAAATAGTTGAATTCACGTGCATGCTGAAATGGACATATGCATATTACCATTATATTCAATTTCTTGATAATGATGGTGATCGTGTTAAAAAAAAGAAAAAATTCTTTGAATTCCTTCAAGGTGAGGTTGAGAATAATAGTTTAGAATGGCTTCATCAATGTGTTGAACATGAAATTCAACATTACATTGATTGTGTCCGTAAAACTGAAGTTGTGATTGATACGAGTGATATTCATTCTAATTTGAAGGATTTTTATTGATTCTATAAAAAAAATTGAAGGTTTAAAAAAGTCCACGACTTTTTATTTTTAAAACCTAATTCTGGCCTTTGGAAATGTCTCGTCGGAAGTACACAGTTGCTAGGTATGGGATAATACTGATGCGTCTTCATGTAATAATAATTAATAATATTAAATTTGGATCTTCAATCTTAATAGTTCTTCCTGAATGGTTTAAATTGAAAATTAAAGATTTAAATAATTATACCGACGGGGCTTCCTCTAAAGAGTAATCCAAACTTTAGAAGTTTTTGACTTTTTCGATAACTATTAAGCACTGAATTTTTTCATGATTTTTTTATAATTTTCATGTTTATCATGTTTGATGGTGGATGTAATTGTTTGTGAATGGTTAGTATGGTCAAACATGGTTGTTAATATCTAAATAAACATGAATATGGTAGACCATGTTGATTGTGTATAACCATATTGACCATGGTGAACATGTTTGAGCATGGATATCATGGTTGATCATAGTTGACAATGGTTTGATCTGGTTGATTATGGTTGTGTTTGGTTGGCTACGTGTGTATGAACATCATTAAATTCATAATTTTTAAATGGAAATAAAGCAAATATATATAAAGACGTGAACATGTATGTTGTAAACCCTATATGGTTATTTCAAAAAAATTGTATGCTTTTGGCTACTTATCTTTATATGGATAATGTGTGTGTGCATGTGTGTGTGGGGTGGGAGGGGGGCGGTTAGGAGGGGTAAATTTTAAAAAGAGGAATGCATTTGGCGATAATGATCTTATGCAAAACAATTGGCTATCCCTAACTAACTAACTAACTAGGAATCCTAACTTACCAGAAGTTTGATTCGAATGGTTGAAAAATAAAATGAAGGAGGGGTGATGCACATGGAACAAGAAAGAAAAATAATTTGAGCACAAGGAAGGAAGATATAATCTAAGGGAAAACCCAGGGTCATTTTTTGCAAGAGAATAGAAAAAAACACATGTTTCAGTAGCACCACAAAAGTTGTAGGGTAGAACTACATGATTTGGAAGGTCACATTACAAAGGTACATCAACACCGACCTCGCCAAGTTCATCATGAAACTATGTGAACTGACTCAAATATTGGGGAATTGTGTCATTCTTCTCCATCTTGATACTTGGAATTTTATCCTTGAGTGGCACCTTCCTGTGGTCATTATTATTCTCAAAAAATTCTATCAGTGCTTTCCACATTGCGAATAAAGTTTTTTTTTTCATGGATATTTTAGAAAATGTGATCTTGTACTCCCTTCATGATGATTCTCCTCACTCTTTCTACATCTTTCTTAGCAAGGTTCTAGGAATCATATGGTCTTGCAACATTTGATTCGACGTATTCTAGCAATCCATTATCATATAATATTGCCTCCATGATATCCTTACGTGCAAAAAAATTAGAGGTTACTCTAGCCTTAGTCCATTGAAGGCCATATTCTCAGCTATGAAGAAATCCTGCAACATTGATCTTGAAATTCTAACCTCTTGAGAAACAACTTTGAATTTCTTGCTATAATGCAAATCATTCTTTGATACCATGTAGATATTATGTTGTAGATATGCAACTTCTCATGAAGTTTTAATCAAAGTGACAGGACATAAAACTACTCTACTACTTTGCGGGTATTAATTCACAATTTAGAACAAAAATATCAGACATGCAATAAGAAATCACACACATGCAACAAGTATTTTCCTTTGGGAAAGAAATATTCTAAAAAACCTAATGACAACTTGAATTAATCAAAATAATATATATGTATTACAATTTATTTACTCAATTGAGCACAACTTGCAAGTGCATAACCTATCTCTCTGATCACTAAAGGCCTCTGACCTAGACGTAGGCAATTTATGCCTTGACCTGAGCTCTTATTTCCTTGTGTTGTTCCTTGAGGAATTAGGCCCATATTATTTAGGAAATTCCTCAAATTGAATTGTGCAATTACTTAGGTTGATCATATGAGTGCATGCAACACCTATACACTAAAGAATAGTCTGCAAATGATGTTACACTACCTTGGAATCTCCACCAAGCTTGGGGAACTTAAATTCTCTGCATGCACTATTTATTTTGGTTCAATTGATCAATTAACTAGATGATCATTGAGTTTGACTTAAGTCCCACTTCACAACTTGACCCTCCACTAGTTGGAACTACTTTAACTAGGAACAACCTTAGATATGTCACCTTGTTTGCTAAAAATTAGCAATCACACATGCTTAACTGAAATCTTATTCCTCCAATTGAAATTTTCTTAGTAAACTAGGTGACACAAGCCATGCCACACAAGTTAACATCATCCTAGTTGTCTACTAATGTGGAAATTTGATTTTTCTTAATTTAATCATGGAAAAATTTAATGGATAGTTTCTTGTTTCATTTTTAAACACATCACCCATGCCATACCAAGAATAATATCATTATCCCCCATGTCTACAACATAAAATTCATCTTCTAGTTTATAATCACCTAATTTGGTATACTTGGATTTGAAATCTTACAAGTATAAGGAATATTATACCCGTTATTTTCCATCACCTTAAACCCACTATGTTATTTTATTTTTAGAACCATCTTTGTCACTAGAATTTCATTAATGAAATTATGAATTTTGTGTGTATCATTCAAACAAAATACTCACTACCCCTATACTACACTTCTTACCTTGAATGCAATTTGATTTTGTGCACTATAGAGTTGTTTTATGTCCCTATCATATTGGGAAGGCTTCGTCTAAATTGTTCTCATCACGTTTCTCTGATTCAATTTGTGGATCTGGTTTTGCTGATGTAGATTCATGTTCATTAACATAAAATTAAAGTAACTTCTTAGATTTGGGTTTCAAACTACACTTATGTGAGGGGTCCCATGGAACTTTGTAATGGAAACACAACTTCTTCCTTATGATTTCATTTAGCTTCTCATTATCTAACCTGCTAGAATCACTTCATGGATGTTTTAATTCGCTTTGAAACTATTTTTTGTCTCTATCCCTCTTATGTGGGAACCCTTTGGACTGAAACATGATTCTAGAAGTAGAATAATCCATGTCCATTTCCTTTTTTATGGCTTCCTATAGGATACATGGATTGAGTGCCTTAATCAAACCTCTAAAATTTTATTTCAAACCATCCATGAATATCACCATGAGTCTTATTTAAAAAATATTAGTGATTAGCACTACAAGCCTCTAAAAATATATAATATAAGTTTCAATTGAACTCCATTTAATAAGTTGTGCCAAAGTTTTGTAATGCAACTCTAAATCCTTCTTATCAAATATCTTGATCAACCTATTTGAAAAATGTATATGAAGTGATTCCATCATGTCCCATGGTGATCATCCCATTATGCCACCACTCATGTGTTATGCCACCAAGGTGTATAAATATATATTTGATGGCCTCTTCCTCATGCATTGGGTTGATTTTGAAATAAGTATCAACTTTCTGAAACCAAGCTCATGCTAAAGGACTCCCTATACCATCATAATATGGAAGAGTCAATTTTCATACTTTCTTCTTCAAATCATAATTTTATGCTTCGTCACCTTTGTGGTTTTTATGTTTCATCATGAAACTAATATAATCTTTAAGTCTCATAACATCCTAAAACTTTGGGCCACTATTTTAACAATACTAATTAAATTTATTTTACATATCAGTGACTTGTGGCTCATTTTGAACTAGTGTGGCTTCTCTAAGTGGTAAGGTAAGCATAAGATACCTTAAGCTAATTCTTATAGTTATTTAAATTTGACTTCCACCATTAATGGAATTCTCTCCATGATCATTATTTCTCCATTTTTTTAAACATAAGTTTTCATTGATGGAAAAGGCACATATGGTTGAAGGCATAATGGTCAAGGAGTAGAGAATTTGGAGTCATTTCTAGTGTAGAATATAATATTAATAGCTCTTGGAAACTACTCATATGGATATATATGAGAAAAATATTTCCAATAGTATATTGAATTATGAAAAAAGGCCTCTTGGATTTAAATTTATGGCCTGTCAAATTTTCAAAGGTGAAAGTAAAATTTTGGTGTTTTTATGCCAAGGAGCCCATAGCATAGTCAACATGTAGGTGGCAGCCACGTATGCATGTGTAAACCAATAACAGATGGAAAAAAATAGGACAATTAAAATGTGTGCATGTATGTGGGTAGATCATCTCCCACACATCCCCACTAACTAATCGTAGAAAAAGTGAGGTTCCATGCTTGCCCAAGGGTTAATAACAGGGTGGGTCCATAATAGGTGGTATTGGCAAAACCATTAAATAGGAGATTGAAGGTCCTTATTAAAAGTGAACCCCCTCACCCATTTACCATAAAAGCACAAAGGGGGGTTTATGAAAACCATCAGGGGTAAATGAAGCGGACCCATATCACACACATCAGTCCTAGAAGACTTTCCTGAAGAATTTTCTAAGGTGTGCAAGTTAAAACATATGGGAAAATAGTCCCAGGGTTGTTGGATAGTTGCCATTTTCTCAATGGCTAGTGGTTACAAGTGTGTTGGAATTGACGTCAACAATCATGCTAAGACATGCATTGGGAATTTGGAATTGTCTAGCATTTCGAAAGAGTGTTGGCATTGGTGTCAACCAGACTAGCATGGATGTGTGCGGAATCATATGTTGGCTTTGATGTCCCATAGCCTAGCTATGATGGTAATTGTGCTAGAATTGATGTGCTTGATGTTTCAAGCTCAAGGGGATTCCTATGGTTGTTTCAGTATCTGGTAGAGAATCACCATAGTAGTGGTCTTATTGGAGAAGCCATAAAATGATGACTATGGTGGTTGTTAGTCCCATACATTGCAAGATATTATGCCTCAAGAGATAAACTTAGATACTCTCGGAAGTGGTATAGTTGGTGAGTTCATGGAAATATATCTCCAATGGTATGTGGAACCTTGCAAAATTCCTTCGGAGAACATGTTCTAGTCACAAGAAGAAGGGTGAAGGAGAAAAGAACGATAATGTGATTGTAGCCATTTTTTAGGTAGAAAATGGCTCAAATACTACATTGGACCCTCTCCACTAGAAATTCCTCTGAAATATATTTCTAACAATATGTGGAATTCTGCAAATGGCCTCTTGGATTAGGAGTTATTCCCGTTCAAATTTTAGTGACTTAAGTCCATGAAGCAGAGTTGAAAGGTGATTAGAGGAGTCTTGATGCATAGCCAAAGTTGGCAGTAATGCTAAATCATCGGATATGGTGGCAGAGTCTTTACACGAAGTCATTAGAACCTCAAAAGGCTAAAATGTTAGATATTTGGAAGACTCAGAACCTCGTAGCTTCAGAACATCGGATATCGGAAGGTCATCAAGTCAAGACCTCGATGGTTTATTTGAAAGGGACCCGAGACGCATTGCTAAAAATGAAATTATTTAAAAATGTTGAGGTTGTGAAGAGAATATATTAGCAAATAAATTCGTTGCAAAAACAAGTTTTGAGGGATCCTTTCTCTGCACTCCAATAGTACACATGGAAGTCAACAACTAGCCCTGAGGAGATGATGGTGGCAGAAGACATCAACACACGAGGTTTTTGCTCAATGAACCTTTTCCATATCATGTTTGTTCGTTTTATATTAAACAATACCCTTACTTTGACTACATATTGAAAAATAAATCTATAAATCACATTATTTAACCCCCTACCAATATGAACCAAATAAACCTTCCCAATTTTTAAACCCCTATTTCACTAGATATGCCCCAACAATTTTCATCCATGTTAGGCACTCATGAAACAACTTATTCAAGAAAAACAATGAGAAGAATGAGGTAAAGAGGGAAAACCTAGTTGGAGGAAAATCCTCATTCAAAATAGAATGCATAATATGTCAATTATGTAGTTGGTATGAGGGAGGATGGTGTTGATGATAGCGCGCGTCATGAATTTTTCCTCGATTCTATCCAATACCATCATATGATGATATTTTTTCTACTATTTGAGCCTTTTTCTTACTAACAATAACAATGAGAGCTCACACAGTAACAAAATTTCAAACACTAGTTCCTTATGACTTGGAAGCTTAACCCATTTGATGATTAAATAACTATAGAGTATGGTGTTCCCTTTGTATCATGCGATAGAAATATATGTTGGGATTTTTATGGAGTTAGAAATTAGATATTCAAATATAATCTTCAATATGATCCAAAGAGTATACAAAATCATCTTGAAAATATCCCTTAGAAAGAGGCATTGGAGAAGTTGTCATGTCCCATGTTGATCATCCCATTATGCCACCAAGGTGTATAATTTCGTATTTAATGGAATCTTTCTCATGCATTGCGTTGGGTTAGAAATAAGTATCAAATTTATGAACCCAAGCTCGTGCTAAAGGATTCCCTATACCATCATAATATGGGAGAGTCAATTTTCCCACTCTCTTCTTCAAATCATAATTATATGCTTCGGCAGTTTTGTGGTTTTTATGTTTCATCATAAAACTAATATAATCTATAAGTGACATATCATCCTAAAAATTTGGGCCACTATTTCTCCAATCCTAATTAAATTTATTTTACATATTAGTGACTTTTGGCTCATTTTCAACTAGTGTTGCTTCACTAAGTGGTAAGGTAAGCATAAGATACATTAAACTAATTATTATAGTTATTTAAATTCGACTTCCCCCATTAATGGAATTCTCTCCATGATCATTATTTCTCCATTGTGTTAGACATAAGTTTTCGTTGATGGAAAAGGCACATGTGGTTGAAAGCATAATGGTCAAGGAGTAGAGAAATTGGATCCATTTCCACTGTAGAATATAATATTAATAGCCCTTGGAAACTACTCATATGGATATTTATCAGAAAAATATTTCGAATAGTATATTGAATTCTGAAAAAATGCCTCTGGGATCGAAATTTATGGCATGTCAAAGTTTCAAAGGTGAAAGTAAAATTTTGGTGTTTTTATGCCAAGGGGCCCATAACATAGTCAACATGTAGGTGGCAGCCACATATGCGTGTGTAAACCAATGGCATATGGAAAAAAATAGGATGGTTAAACTATGTGCATGTACATGGGTAGATAGTGAGGTTCCATGCTTTCGCAAGGGTTAATAACACGGTGGGTCCACAATAGGAGGGATTGGCCAAACCACTAAATAGGAGATAAAAGTTCCTTATTAAAAGTGAACCCATTCCCCCATTTACCACAAAAACACAAAGGGCGGGGAGGTGGGGGGGGGGTGTTACGAAAACCATCAGCGGTAAATGAAACGGGCCCATATCACACACATCACCCCTAGAAGACTTTCTTGAGGAATTTTACAAGGAGTGCAAGATAAAACATATATGGAATTAGTCCCAGGGTTGTTGGAAAATTGACATTTTATGGATGGCTAGTGGTTATAATTTTGTTGGCATTGATGTCAACCATCATGTTGGGAGATGTGTTGGGAATTTGGCATTTTCTGACAGTTGGAAATAATGTTGGCATTGATGTAAACTGGACTAGCATGGATGTGTGCGGCATCATATGTTAGCTTAGATGTCCCCTAGCCTATCTATGATGGTAATTGTGCTATAATTGATGTGCTTGATGTGTCAAGCTCAAAGGGATTCCTATGGTTGTTGCAGTCTCCAATAGAGAATCACCATATTAGTAGTCTTATTGGAGAAGCCATAAAATCATGATCATGGTGGTTGGGAGTCCCATACTTTGGAGGATATTATGCCTCAAGAGATCATCTTAGATACTCTTGGAAGTGGCATAGTAGGTAAGTGCATGGAAAGCTATCTCCAATGGCATGTGGAACCTTGCAAAATTCCTTAGAAGAGCATGTTCTAGGCACAAGAAGAAGGGTGAACGAGAAAAGAACAACAACGCGATTGTAGCCATTTTTTTGGTACAAAATGGTTCAAATACTACATTGGACCCTCTCAACTATAAATTTCTCTGAGAGATATTTCCAACAGTATGTGGAAGTTTGCAAATGGCCTCTTGGATCAAGAGTTATTCAGAGTCAAATTCTGGTGACTTAAGTCCATGAAGTAGAGTCGAAAGGTGATTGGAGGATTCTTGGCACATAGTCAAATTTTGCAGCAATTCTAAACTCACTAGAAGACTTAGAACCTCGGAGCTTCAGAAAATTAGATATCGGAAGGTCATCAAGTTAATACTTCAACGGTGTATTTAAAAGGGACATGAGATGCAGTTCATAATAATGAAATTATTTAAAAATGCATAGGTTGCGAGGAGAAGATATTAACAAACAAATTTGTTGCAAAATCATGTTTTTAGGTTCCCTTTCTCTGTCCTCCAACGGTACACATGGCAGTCGATGATTGGCCATGAGGAGTTGATGGTGGCATATGACGTCATCACACGAGGGCTTCACTCGACGAACTTATGACATATCACGTCTGTTCGTTTCATATTAAACAATACCATTTATTTAACTACATATTGGAAAATACCTTTAAAAAATCACGTTATTTAATCTCCTACCAATACGAACCCAATACACCTTCCCATTTTAAAAAACCCCTATTTTCACTAGCTATGTCCCAAAAAATTTCATCCATGTTAGGTACTTATGAAACAACTAATTGAATAAAAACAATGAGAAGAATGACGTAAAGAGGGAAAATGTAGTTGGAGGAAAACCCTCGTTCAAAATACAATGCATAGTATGTCAATTATGTAGCTAGTATGGGGGAGGATGGTGTTGGTGATATCCTAGATCATGAATTTTTCCTCGAAGTTATCCAATACCATCATATGATGATATTTTTTCTACTATTTGAGCCTTTTACTTGCTAACAATAACAATGAGACTCGTGCAGTAACAAAATTTTGAAAACTAGTTCCTTATGATGTGGACGTTTCACCCATTGGATGATTAAATAACTATAGAGTATGGTGTTCCATTCGTAGCATATGATATAGATATATGTTGGGATGTTGATGGACTTCAAAATTAGTTATTCAAATCTAATATTAAATATGATCCAATGAGTATACAAAATCATCTCGAAGATCTCCCTTAGAAAGAGGCATTGGAGAAGACGTCATAAGAGAAATAGTGCAGGTATCAAAAACAATTTCTTTGATGCAACCATATGATTATAGGAACTTGATTCCAAAATCAATTCATTATATGATAATGATATATCAATCAATGCATGGTCCATACTTTGATTCTCTCGCTACTTTTCTTCATTCTTTAATGTAGTAATCTACATTATGATATTGAAGTACTTTTTCCATTAGATCAATTATCTTCACCATACCAAAACTCTTTGTGTGTAACCCCCTATTTTAGTAGTTGCACTTTCTTCTCTTCTCCTTATATTTTTCTCCCCTTGGAATCTTAGGCCGCCTATTAGATTGATATCTTTATCCATCTATAATCCCTTGTTTTTTCCTTACCTTTATTATTATCATCGTTCACTATAAGTGCACAGGGCATGGAAGCCTTAAGGGTCCAATTGTGTATGATATTATTCTACTCATGTATCAAGGAATCAATGAAATCATCCAAAGACAAAATATTGAGGACCTAGTTTACAAAGTGTACAAAATATAAGTTGTTCTTCCTTTCTATTTATCCCACAAATTTTGACTTCTGTTATTAGAATCTTGAATCTTGAGAATAACTCTTGTAGGGTCTAGAAATGGTTGGGATATAGAGAAATCGATTAATTGTCTAGTTGAAGTCCTATAAACTCACCTTGGTTTCCAAACAATCCCTCCAATTTTGTCCAAACTTCCTTAGGTGTTGAGAATGACTCGTCATGAAAGAGTAGATCAAGGGAGAGTGACAAACAAGGTATCCGATAAGTTTCATCCATATTATTGACGTATTTTTATTTTTTAATGGCTAATGTAAACTCAACTTTAGTACCCATTGTAGTCCTATAGATTCCCTTACTATGCAACAATAGAAAGATCCTTTGCTTCTATTCAAAGAAATTGAAAGGAGGGAGGACCATTGTAACTTGGTCTATTCTATCTAGGTTGCTTTAATATTTTAACATATAAAAATATTAATAATTTTTGTAAACTCGATTATTCTCTAATACCATGCTGGATTTTAAGCTCAATAAAAAATCTATGTATGCAAAAAATACTAGACTAGCTACTTGTAAGAAATAAGAGAGGGTAAACTTATTGAGAAATTGACTAATGAACATTAATAATGAATATGAAATTGTTGATAAATTGTTGAGGAATTAAATAATGAACATGAGTAATATATATATATATATATATATATATATATTATCTAATAGGTCAACGAATTTGAATTAGTTTGGTATTCCATGTGCATGCTATAAACAACACTTTTATTAGTTGGAAAACACGCCAAAATTAGGCTTAGATAACTAAAATAAACAAAATAGCCTAAAAAAATGTGAACTAGAAGAAAGTGGAGTTAGAAATTAGTTAGAACTAATTAATAAATCTCACATGCTACCTGTATTGGGTGGTGTGAGGGAAGGGACAAGTGGGAGAGGGCATGGCCATTGTCCCAATGAGAATAAATGTTGGAGACGTGATCAACCCTCCCCTAAGTCATTAACATAGGCTCAAGTATAAGAGATGGTGGAAAATGTTAATGGGTGTGCAACCGGTTAAGGTCAGAAGTGATGGAATTCATGTGGATGTGCAGAGGTGAAGGTGGAGGGTTCAAGATGAGACCTTGTTCATCAATTCATGCTTGGTGCACCATGTGAATTTTTCATTTAGTGAGGTGGAGATCCTGCAACCTTGAATCCAATCAAATTTAGCATGCATCAAATTTGAATTATCAATTTTCTCTTTGTTAGAATACTCCATTACTGATGGTTAGGGATGTAGGGTCCTAGATTAGATTTTTGCTACATGGAAGGTCCAATTTTGGGCATATGTTGTGAAGCTCGAAGGAGCCTCTCTATGTTAATTAGTTGTTTTTAATTGGAGCATTAATCCACCATGGTTTTCCCATTATTATTAAAGTCTCTTTCCTCAATCCCTTGTTCTCAGATCCTACTCAAACATTCATTGCAAAACCACGCTCCTTGTTCCCTCCTTGTCTAGTGTCCCTCCTTGTATCCTCTCTCAACTCAACCCCCCAACTCTCCTTAACTCGTGGTATTTCTCTATGCTTAGCATAGGTGAGGTGGTGAAGATTTGGAGTAACACTGTCCCCATGGCTACACATTACTAGGACTCCTTGTCGCTCACTAATTCTCCACTGAAACTTTACACCATTCATTTCCATTTTGAGCTTGCATGTCAAACACTAAGTTTTGAGCCTGGAATTCCAAGGTAGTTAAACATGCAACGATGGAGATCCATGTCATGCAAGGGTTCCTCCTACTATCGTGAGATGCATTCACAAGCTTAGCAAAGAGGAGAGGCCTCACTAAGGAGATATATAGAGACCGCTCCATGCCTAAAAATTCAAGAAGAAATAGATGACGTAGAGCATGGCATAATTATGAAGTGAGAACGTCTATTAGATATTGATATTGCAGGTGAATTTGTAGAACGAATACCAGATGTTATGCATACCAAGGGAAGACTGAGTCGGTATATGCACAGTGCTGATATATACTGACATATGAAAATGTTGCTTGAAAGAATCATTTTCGACAAAAAAAGAAGAAGCTTGTGAAGAGATTTAGATGATGCTAGATGAGATGCAACTAATGGGCCAAGGATTAGATCAAGGTCTACAAAAGATTGAAGACCACTTAGGCCTCCCTTTGAATCTAAGTTGCTTATTAGAAAGTAGTAAAGAGCCCATCACTATATTAAAAAAATAAAAATAAGTAAATAAATATGAGTGTCTCACCCTAAAGCAGATTAAAGTAATCAATACTTACATTAAAATCTCCATTGTAAATTAGTCGACACATTTCTTATTAATTACACATTAAAATCTTAAACTCCATTGTAAATGAGTCGACATATCTCTCGTTATTAGTTACACATTGCAATATTTCTTTATGATAAACCCGTTGACCATTTCACAAAGTGAAAACTAGTCGGTTAAAAGTATTAAATAATTTGTTTATCATTTTCTAAGTGAATTATAAATGAAATGAGTATTTGACAAATTTCAAAGATTAGAAGTATCAACGTAACATTATTATGTAATTCTCTACCAAAACCATTAATAGATCCTCTTCAGACAATCCGTCCTAATTTTTTGAAATGCCATCACGTTGACATTAGAAAGTCGGCTCTTGAATGCTCTTTTCGTATAAATGGCAGCGAAGGTACCATTGGGTTAGTAGAAATAAGAGAAAGGCTCAGGGGTTCTCAATATATTTCGTATAATATTGGTGGATTCAGAGAGGTAGGGAAAAAGGAAAAGGCTCAGCTTCTGATCTATCTTATCCCATACCTCGAGGCACAGGAAGGAAAAGAGCATTCAAGAAAATGGAGTTTGATGATGATAATATATACGATAATGGTGTATATGACAACCGCGACGACGACGACGACGAAGAAGAATCAGATTACGATATTCCGGTGAACATATCAGCGGGCGATGTGAATGACAGATGCATGAAGTATACCGTTTTAAGTTTGAACGACATTTCTGAGCGTCAGCGGAACGCTATAGCAACCGTTTGTAGTGTACTTTCTGTCTGAGATGTTGAGGCAGGCATTCTTTTGCGTCACTTCTCTTGGGATATTAGTAATGTGTACGACAAATGGTTTGCAAGTGAGGAGAAAGTGAGAAATGTTGTGGGGTTATTGTCACAGCCCAACGTTCAAGAAGAGAATCAAATTAGTTGTCCAATATGTTTTGATTATTAGAAGATGGGATACATAAGAGAAGTCAAGTATTGCGGCCATCGATTTTGCGAAGAGTGCTGGAGACGTTATATTCAAACCTCAATAAATAACGACGGTGCAGGATGCCTCAACTTACGATGTCCAAATATAAATCCACGATGTCGTGCTATGATGGTGCAGGATGCCTCAACTTACGATGTCCAAATATAAATCCACGATTTTTGCGGCCATATGTTCTAGCAAGTATAGAACATATGTTGTGAGGTCATATGTTGAACAAAACTCAGGGTTAAATGGTGTCCAGCTCCCGGTTGTCAGTACGGTGTGCAGATTGACGTTGCTGGCGTTGAGGCAGCAAGTTGATCTAGTAAAAAGATCATAATGCAACAAATATTTATTTATGGTTAACTTCAAATATTTAAAAATTTCAATATTTTCACAGTCAAAACAAAACTATGGGTTTTTGCGGCCATATGTTCTAGCAAGTATAGAACAGATATTGTGAGGTCATATGTTGAAGAAAACTCAAGGGTTAAATGGTGTCCAGCTCCCGGTTGTCAGTACGGTGTGCAGATTGACGTTGCTGGCGTTGAGGCAGCAAGTTGATCTAGTAAAAAGATCATAATGCAACAAATATTTATTTATGGTTAACTTCAAATATTTAAAAATTTCAATATTTTCACAGTCAAAACAAAACTATGGGTTTTGATTTTTTTTTAAAATGCTGATAATATTTTAACCACATTACGATTGATGAAATGACGTGATCTTGCTAAATACATCCATGAACTCTTAAAAAGTCACCCATAAAAATGGTAGCCCCCTACAGAACCCCATACAACCCGTCGAACAAATGAGGCTTCGATGCCCTTGTGGCACCGTCGTTGTTCCCTGCACATATATATCACATCTGGTGTTGACACTTTGGTTTCCTATAACCAATATTGTCCAATGGAAATAAGGGAACCATTAAAGGGAGATAAATCCCATGAATACATCTTTGAATATGCCATGAAAATGATTGATAGATTTGTAGTTTACCTTGAGATGTGGAAGGCAAATAAGAAGTCTCAGGAAAGGCATTCTCTGATATACAATGGGCATGAGTGGCGGAGTTAAAATAATTAGTGGATGTCGTGTGTTGAGCACGAGTCAATCTGTCATTACAGGGTTCAAATTGTTGAAAATTAATTCCAACTACTGATATCAATCAGCGGTAATTGCAAAATGATTGGAGTGCGGCACATTGAAGCCTTAACAAAGGCGGTTGCCGTTTTCTTGAAGTATTGCAAAAGGATTGGAAAGCCCACACACGTGAAGTACATAGCAGATAAGAATGGGCCACTAGATATTTATCTGAGGTGGTAGCTGACTTCTTAGGAGCAGAGTAAATGCTGAGACTCAAAGTCTAGCCAGCAGCGCAAAGCTTTGATTACAAAGTTGAAAAGGCTTTAAAGCCTCACCAACATATCGGCGGAGTTAAATGAATGAGGCGGCATAAGTTCGCTGCATTACAATGCAATGATGCGATGTGATGATAGTTCTAACACTATCGCATCGGAAACCTTCAAAGAACTTAAACATGCATACCAAAGAGTTTTTAGTGATGCGATGAGGTCCCACCTCGATCGCAATCGCGACATCGCAATATTACTTGTATGCTTGTTGCACTATTGTTGATCTCTAATGCGATGTGGACCCCGCTCCAATCACAATCGCAAGCTTCAACTGAAGTGTCTTGTTGATATTGCTTGAATGATTGTGATGCGATCACAATCGCGCAATCGCAAATGTTACGACTTGCAATATGTTCCGATGCTCCAATGTTCTGATGCGATATGGGCCCCGCCCAATCACAATCGCAATCGCAAATCACATAGCACAAAGGTGTTAACCTTTTGTCCGCTGGAACGCCAATTGCCGATTGATTACGGATGCGATGAAGCTTTCAAATATATTTCATATAATTTGAGATCCGGGTTTGATGGGTCGGTTTATTTATTTTTTATTAACCGCGCCTTATAAACGGAAATGAGCCCGAAGGCATTTGTAATGAAAGTTTTTACTGTGAACACATTTTTATGCATTAAGACATTGTTTAAGAAACATAGAATTGCTGTGGCCCATAGGCTATATACACGGCAAGTTTGTAAGCACTATATGTGCAATTTTGAGGACAAAGAAGTTTTGTGAGCACTACTATTATACAGTCCACTGTTATACTTTATAAATCCCTCTCAAGGAGGAAGAATCAGATTGCTGATTTTGTATTTCTTTTATTCTTTTATGAATTAAGAAAACTTGTCCTAAATTGTTCCTATTCATTCTGCAAATTAAATTTGAAAACTTTGTGTTGTAGAGGGAATCTTCATTCTCTCTTGTTGTATTGAAGCGATCAGAAACTTCTACACAAATATGTGGTAGATGCATGGTTACAAAGTTTAGAATGGTTGAGAATAATTTAGAATGGCTTCATCAATGTTTTGAACATGAAAACCAACATCACATGAAATAATAATTAATAATATTAAATTTGGATCTTCAATCTTAATATTTCTTCGCGATAGGTTTAAAGTGAAAATGTAAGAGTTAAATCATTATACTGATGGGGCTTCCTGTAAAGAGTAATCCATACGTTAGAAGTTTTTTGGATGAAATTTTGCATGAAATTTTTTGAATTTTCATGTTTGTCATGTGTTGATGGTGGATGACCTTGTTTGTGAATGATTAAAATGGTTAATCATGGTTGTCTATTGCTGAATAAGGTTACTTGGTTGTTAATATCTAATTAAAAATGAATATGATAGACCATATTGATTCTGTATAACCATATTGACCATGGTGAACATGGAGACCATGGTTGACCATAGTTGACAATGGTTTGATTATGGTTGTTTTTTATTGTCTAAGTCTGTATGAACATGATTAAATGCTTAATTATTAAAGATAAATAAAGAAAATATATATAAAGGCATGAACATTACTAAAATGTAAACCTTATATGGTTATTTCAAGAAAAATGTATGCATTTATCTACTTATATTTTAAACACTAATATGTGTGTGTGGGCGGCGGAGGGGAGTGGTAAATTTAAACTTAGAGCTTAGACCTGTTGGAAATAGTCCCAACCACCGCCATGAGTGGTGGAGTTAAAATAATTAGTGGATGTCGTGTGTTGAGCACGAGTCAATCTGCCGTGACAAGGATCAAATGCGTGGTAGATGCATGGTTAGAGATAGCTTAGAATGGCTGAGAATAATTTAGAATGGCTTCATCAATGTTTTGAACATGAAAATCAACATTACATGAAATAATAATTAATAATATTAAATTTTGATCTTCAATCTTAATATTTCTTCATGATAGGTTTAAAGTGAAAATGGAAGAGCTAAATCATTACACTAATGGGGATTCCTATAAAGAGTAATCCATATTTTAGAATTTTTTCAATAACTCTTATGGATGAAATTTTGCGTGAAATTTTTTGGATTTCCATGTTTATCACGTGTTGATGGTGGATGAACTTTTTTGTGAATGATTAAAATGGTTAATCATGGTTGTCTATTGCTGAATAAGGTTACTTGGTTGTTAATATCTAATTAAACATGAATATGGTAGACCATGTTGATTCTCTATAACCATATTGACCATGGTGAACATGGAGACCATGGTTGACCATAGTTGACAAATAGATTATGGTTGTTTTTGATTGTCTAAGTGTGTATGAACATGATTAAATGATTAATTGTGAAAGGTAAATAAAGATAATATATATAAAGGCATGAACATTACTTTTGTAAACCTTATATGGTTATTTCAAGAAAAATGTATGCATTTCACTACTTATATTTTAAACACTAATATGTGTGTGTGGGCAGGGGAGGGGAGTGGTAAATTTAAAAATTAGAGCTTAGACCTGTTGGAAATGCTCCCAACCACTGCCATGAATAAAACTGGCAGTAGCCCACACTTCAGTTGAATTTTGTTGCAAGGAAGGACAAAGCTCAGGATTCAAATCCAGAGGTTTTTGTTTTGCTTCACACAATTCCGTAGATGTTTAGAAAAACAAATTCAATACATCACTTTGTGTTTTTTCCTTACCCACCGCATTCACTTATATTATGCCCGCATATCACAACCCGCAAGTTTTAACCTTTATCTCTTAACACTTAGCCAAACATAAAACTCCGCCGATGCGATTTGGTGGGACCCATCGAACCTTAATACATTACCAAATCAGCAGGCAAACCTTTTTATTTCGCTTTTTCCTTACCTTTCATTTTTCACACTTCCAAGCGTTTTGCGCATTGCATTTCGCACTTCGCACAATTTAGTTGTTTTAAGTTGTGATGCGATCACATATCTCACGTTGCAAAGCTCAGGAGGACAACGCCCGCAAATTTAAACTTTTAAGTTGCAATGCGATGTGATGGCATACCGCACATCGCAAAGCTCAAGAGGATAGCGCCTGCAAGATATCCATTTTAAGTTGTAACACGATTATCCCATCGCACATCGCAATCGCAATAATTTAAGTTTTCCATTACTGTGACAAGTTAAGTTTTGCGCCATGTGAAATGCGATGACAGCGTGGACGCAATGTGTTTTCGTAGCCGAAACCCATAGAATTTCAAGTATAACATTATGTGTTTGGTACGTTGTTTCGTGAAGAAACAATAGAACAGAGCGGAAGGATGGTTTTGTTGTTACCTATCTGATCCAAAATCAATTAGCATTAAATTGTGAGCTCTACCATTTTTGTATTAAGCAGACTATTCTTCATATGTTATGTACCAGAGTTGAACCCTGCTGAAGTAGACGAAAGAAATGGAAAACTTCTCTTTGGTTTTGTCTCTGTGTGCGTGGCTCTGTAATTTTTGTGGAAAAAACTGTGATATTATTGATTTTAATTTCATATCCACATATATGTGTACACTGGTTATTATGGAATTGCATTTCCCTCTTTTATTTTTAGATTCTATGTTTCGTGTATGTTCCAACATGTCATCGGAGCATACCATAATTTTAAACATGGTATCATAGCATACCAAAATTTCTAACAAAACCGGCAAGAAAGTAGAAACTAGACTTGTTATTTTTAATTCTTCACATTATTCTACACTGCTTAATACACATTATGTAAATGTATGTTGGGACAGTTATACTCTCTGTATGTAGAATGACCATTCAATTATGATATTGGATATGTTTCTTTATATCCCAACAAGTTATTGCATGATTAGCTTTACTTTCCCCGAGGTAAGAAAGCTTACATCTATGTTTATTGGCTAGTCACTCGTGAAGTGTGAAAGTAATAAGCATTAGGGATATCCTCAAGTCACATAACATGGTGAATAAATTAAAACCCCTGTCTTCCACTAAATATAACTATAGAATAACATGGTGAATAAATTAAAACCCTTGTCTTCCACTAAATATAACTAACTATAGCTTAGGTTTTCAAGGATTATTGAGTTAAGTGAGGGTGTAAATTTTCACTCCAAATCCCCTCATCGTTTAAGAGGGTAGAGGATTTTGGTTACCCTTTATTGGTTTTCCTTTCTATTTAATAAGATTTAGTACCCTCTAAATTATGAACGCAAGGTAGAGTTACAAAAGCTACAAAATTCAGGGTGGAGTAAATGTCTGGAATCCTTGAATTAAGTGAGGTTGGAGAATTTCATCTCTGGAATTCCATAGTGGTAGGTCAGTGGAGGACGATTTCCTTTAGAATCCCATTATAATCCTACATCTATAGGCAAAGTGTAGGTAGAAAAGGCGTTAGAATCCATAGTATTTTCCTAATTTAGGGCGTAGCAGTTGATTTTTTTGTGGACTATCAATAGTTGAGAGGAGAATTAGGGATCGTATTCCAATACCAAACTAGATCATTCAAAACTAAACACCTATAATTGAGGGTTATAATATTAAAGTAATGTATGTGATTCCTAATTTGTGTATTATTATCTAAAATATATGCCAAATGTACTATATGGCTATGAAACTTTGGTTGTCTGCAACCAATATCGTTCATCGGAAGAAAGAGAAGAAAATTCCCATGAATCCGTCTCTAGAGATGTGATGGAAACGACTGCTAAAATGTCATAAGATAGATTTTTATTTTACCTTGAGAGATGGAAGAGAAGTGACAAATATCAGAAAAAATCATTCTATGATCTTGAGCGTGCGCGAGAGTTGGAGCTAAAAGAATTGGTTGATAGTCGTGTGTTGAGCACAAGTCAATTTGTCATGGTGATATTCAAATATCTGGTAGATGCATGGAAATATATCAACGCAGTATGAGAAAGAATTCCTCCTTATATACCTTTTCCTAAAATATCAACGCAAATAATCTCAATGATTAGCTCAAAGGATTAGGCTACTAGTCGATGGTGTTCTTGATATCTCACAAGGAGATGCCATCCCCATGTGAAGCCGCTGTTAGTGTCCTATAAATATAGGATTCATAATTTTTTAGTTGAATTTGATAGTCTTGTAAATATGTACATACCTTTCTTTCTGCAAGTTGTTTTCTCATATTTGAAAATAATAAAAAATGAAAAAAGAGGGTAAAAGTCCTAAAATAAAGATCAAAAGACTTAGAAAAGAAATGATCAAAAAAGAATAAAATAGACCCCAAAATAAAAAAGAGATAAAATAAGACATGAAAGTGAGCAAGTCAAAATTCCACTACTTTTACTTTTACTACAAGAATAATGATTATGTGCAGATTGTCAATAAATGCCATAATCCATGATCAGTTAAACACTTTAATCTTAACTTTTCATGCTTTGAATTTCATGTTTTAGATAGAGAATAAAGATATGTCAAATAGTTTAAACCTGACAAATCAGTAGATAGATAGAGAATAATGAGGAGATCAATAGTTTAATCTGAGCCCTCAGATGAAATAAGGTTAGACTTAGATATTTTTATGCTTTAAACGAAAAATGTTTTAGAGTTGCAAGTCTAAATGCACCCATGAAAATGAAGTAAAGAAATGTTAGAAATAAATATGGGTAGGTAGAAAGTAGTTGAGCAAGGCATGTAATAAAAAATCATCTGGAAAAAATCACTAACTTCCCCTGCCCTACAATTATTCAATATTCTAAACCTTCAGTTAAGAGGCTTAGAGCATTTCTCTGACTTCTGTTGCGACCGGCCCCAACACTCGATGACTGATTGGTTAAAAGTATTGAATTCCTACACAAAACCGACATTCATCATCATTTACCCTTCATTCATTAATCATAATCCATTTTTCCTAAGTAAAAACTCATTTTTACTTAGTAAAAGTAAAACCCTAAATAGCTAATTTCATTTCCCTTCAAAAATCATTCAAAAACCCATAAAATGCATTTATCCTAGGTTAAAGTGTGAAAAAATACAACAAAGACAAGCTATGCCTATTTTCACTTTACTTAGAGTTAAACATGCATTTTTATTCATTACATTATCCCTTTTTCATATTAATTTCTAACCTATTTATCAAATCCCTAATTACACCACCCCGTATAGTATTAAATCCTTTTATAAATAAATAACCCACAAAACCCTCTATTATAATGTTTAAATCAATGTTTAAATAATCGACGTGGTAAATTAATTCCCGCCCAAATCCCATTGGTTCAAACATATCATTAAAACAAATACCCCACCCCCTATAGTTTTAAAACAAATGTTAAAAACATTTGAAAATCTATATATTAAACCCACGCCCGCATATGTATTAGTTGAAACATTATCTAATGTTTTAATTGAAAATCTTATGCTCCTGCTCAGCCATATAATATTGTTTTGAACTTTGTCTAAACAACTATTTATAAAGTTTAAAACTATCCCCGTCACGTTAATACACCCTAGCCCCACTACCAAATCTCGATGCAACTTTCACAAGAGATGTGGGCCATTCGCAATCAAACCCCAAGATCCGATGGTGGAAGACCTATATCGCAAATAAACTTGCATATCTCAATTTTGCGCGAAATGGGTAGTATTGTGATTTCCTCCCTCCTCCATGTGGTTTATTCTTATTGGATCATGTTGGTTTCCTCCAAAATAGCTTACCGTTGAAATGGCATCCGATAACCACTCCGAGTTTAGACCCTTTGAGCCTAAAAACCACCATTGCAGGCATCTATTAAACCTATGTGCCTAAATAAATGTTGGAAATGCATTCATTTCCTATCTTTTCTGCGCGTAAACCCTGTATAAGATATCCCGACTGTGTAACAAGAATTTTTCTACCATTTGGATACCAAAAGCCTACAAATTTCAGCCTGGATCTATTGAAGAATGCCAAGGAGCCTTACATTGCTACCGAGATCGAAAAGATACCACAGAACATTTTCATAACCTTCAGATATGTCTTCAAATCCTAATACCTGTGTATAACAAGTATTCTTCAGTGAATTAAGCCTGTTTCAATTTGAAAAGACCTTTTTAAGAAAAGTTTCCACTCAGAGCTTAAAATTACCCAAAGAAACTTGCTAAAAATATCCAACAAACAAGCCAAACCCTGTCAGAATTTCTGAAACAAATTTTTACTCCACCTCTCTGTGCATGAATTTTTTATTTAATTCTCTGTGTTTGTAGAGGGAATTTTTTTATTCCTCTGTGTGTTAGGAATTAGTCAAAAATTCCAACAAATATTAAGATTTATTACTACATTATCACCATCCAAAATGTCTTTCATCAAATTTAATTTTAGTAAGTTTTTTTCATATGCTATTAATATAAAGATAGCACATTACAATCTTACCAATTAGTCTATCTCTTTGTTTACCTTAGTCTATCTCTTTATTTACTTTCAAATTCATAAGTTTTCCAGGTTACCATCACTATGTTCAAACCTATTTGATCACAACCAAATTAAATTTCTCGCTTCTCTTTATTTTCTATATGTAGAAAAGTTTATAAGTAACCCCATTACTCACAACCAATAATGGACATATAACCATTAAATTTCCATCTAACATACATAAATTAAAGTATGCCACATGTGTTCGGGTAGTTAAATAGTTTCAAAATGGATCATTTGTGATATTCTCATAGCATTCTTAGTACAAATCATCAAAGTTAATTTTATCCTCTACAGACTTCAAGTTCAAAGCATCATTTTTGGCTTACGCATGGAGCACCAATCATATCATGATAATCATTTTCGAATTTTCTTATTAATCTTATACTCAGAATGAAGATTAAAATTGTAACACCCTAAACATTTGAGGTTTCTCGCTCAGTTAACTTTTATGAAATACAACAAATTGATAGAGAGGATGATTAACATAAAACCCATTCTGAAATTGATACCTGCGAGCTCAGAGAATGGTATTTTCAGTGGTTTTAAGACCACTTAGATATTTTTCTAGGTTTGGGGACCATATTTGGCAAAATTTACTATACCTCAAACTCATACATACGTCGTTTTTGTCTCTTGGTTTTCTGAGTTGTTTATTCCAATAAAAAAAGTAAATGTTTCAGAGAGTAGAACTATTTTATTTTATATCAAATTTTCATCTATCCAAGAAATGCTAAATATTATAACGTTTCTTGATTTTTTGAGTTGTTTATTCCAAGAAAACAAGTAAATGTTTTAGAGAGTAGAACTATTTTATTTTATATCAATTTTTCATCTATCCAAAAATGATAAATATTGTGATAATTGACCAGCACCAACTCACAAATTAAGATTTTATGAGGCAAACATAAATGGAGCTTAGTCCCGATGAAAATGGAAGTTTACCTCTCAATTCCTTATCACGATAAATCCTTCCTTTGTATAGACTTTTTCCTGAAACGTATAACACAAATCCTCTCAATGATTTGCTATTTTCTAGATGGTGATGATTACTAGATAGTATATGAGACTATTTTAAGGATTCTGACTACATTACCACCATCCAAAAGGTCATTCATCAAATTTCATTCCAGTGAGGTTTTGTGTGAGATGTCATTAATGTAAATTTAACACATTATAATCTTATCAAGTCATTTAAATATTAGTTAGTTAGCCTTGGTCTATCTTTTTCTTCACTCTCAAGTTGATAAGTTTTCTAAGCTTCAATTACATACTCAAGGAAATTTCATATTTGTAATTCATTAGATCCGAATGGTGTGCAGTCGTTCTCAGTGTTTCAATAATTTGTTGATTTTGTTAATTGCTCAATATTATTTGTATACAATTTTCTATATGATCAACTCCGCCCGATTATTTTTCCAGTAATTACGCCTTAATGTGTTCTTATTTGAAAGAAACTCCTCTAAATGCCACTGTGTCTTTGTTTGCACCATTTGATCAAGTGTTAGACGATTGAAATGTTT
This sequence comes from Pinus albicaulis, assembly GCA_034641835.2. NCBI lineage: Eukaryota > Viridiplantae > Streptophyta > Pinopsida > Pinales > Pinaceae > Pinus > Pinus albicaulis. Next base: position 1,135,689,650 of record CM076579.1, read on the forward strand.
GAGACCATTAAATTCACTCTCTCCTTTATGTAATTTCTCATAACTACTTAACTATCTGACCAAGCTCTATTAATTTCTCTTCCACTTTATAAAAGTCATTAGAAAAAATGTTAAAGTCTTCCATTTTTTGGTAATTTACAGTATCCTTGAATTCTCTCAGTGTGCCAGATATAAAGCGATCTTGAGTGGCTTTCTTTAGAGAAGAGAAAATAAAGTTCAGAGTGGAGGGGGATGAAAGGGCTAAACCTGGGTCTCTAACTGTTTGTCGGCTTTATTTAGAGAAAAGGAGATAAAATGTTGTAAATTTCTGATAATTTCGAACACATAGAGGAAATAAAAATTCCTCAACTCAACATAGAGATTTAACTCAAACAGGTATAGACGGAGATGCATAAAACAACAATTTCACTAAGCATAAAAGGTTTTTACAGAATGATAGATCTTCTTCTGAATCTTCAGTTCAAGAGTACACAAAAATTTCACTTCTTCACTGCTGCAAATCCAATGTTGTATATTCTCTATCTCTGTCCTTTTTTTGTTTTCTACCTTCGGGCTTTCAAAATACAAAACACTATCCACTCCCTATTTTTCCTTCGGGCACATATTTCCTTTTATACAATTCTCGTGGCATATGAATTTACTTCACGTTTCATTTCAATATTCATATATATTGTAATTATAAAATATTTACAATATATATTATGAAATATATATAATCTAATGTTTAAAATAAAACAAATAAAACATATCTGTGGAAAAAAAATATAATAAAAATTCATTTATGTCATATTCCGTGGGGTTAACATCTTAAGTAAGAGCTTGTTTCTTTTCCCCCTCGGAAACGATTTGATTGGTCCAGAGGAAGGTGACATCACCTCCTCCGGTGGGTTGCCTTTCCCTTTGTTGCTCATGGTTGCATGCCCCCCATAATGTTGTTGGATGTGCGTTAAATGAGGTTGGTCAGTGTTCAATGCGGTAGGTGTCGCAAATAAGTTCGTGGTTGTGTGAAGATCAAAACTAGAGATTGTTGTCTTCATTGCTGTCTTTCGATCCCATTAGAAATTTATGCCATTGTCCTTCTTCTTCTTCTTCTTCTTGCGTCCTTCTGCTGTGTGTAGGCAGTTGGAATTAATATTCCAACACCCCCCCTTAATTACAACTGTTGCATTCTTGCATACCGAGGCATTTCCTATGATAGTTAAAAATCTTCTGCGTTAATGGCTTTGTGAGGATATCAGCAAACTATTCCTCTATCCTGCAGTGTTGCAAAACACTCTCACCATTATTAACTAGTTCTCTTATAAAATGAAATTTTGCATCAATATGCATTGTTCTCTTATGGAAGACATAATTATTTGATAAAGCTATCACTGAGATATTATCACAATAATTTTTTTTTACTTTGTCCTATTCATGAAATAAATCTCTGAGCATTCTTCTCATCCATACTGCTTGGAATGCTGTTGTTGTTTCTGCCACATATTCTGCCTCTGTTGTTGATAAATAAACTATTGGTTGCTTCTTGGAAGCCCATGAAATGGCTCCGGATCCCAAATGAAACACATATCCTGATGTGCTCTTCCTGTCATCTACACTCCTAGCCCAATCACTGTCAGTGTAACCAATCAATTTAAAATTTTCAGATGAGGAGTAGAAAATACCATACCCCTTTGTTCGATTCACATACCTTAGAATCCTCTTGGTTGCCTGCCAATGAGTCTCTTTTGGTGTTTCCATGAATTTGGAAATTAAAATTACAACATACATAATATCCGGCCTAGTTGCAGTCAAATACATAATGTTGCCAACTATGCTTTTATAGGTTGCCAACTATGCTTTTATACAAACTTGGATCAAAATCCTTGTTGTGATCTTCTTTACTCAATTTTAACCCCATGACAGTTGGAGTTACAGTTTCCTTGTTGTTTTGCATGTTGAATCTTTTCAACACTTTTTCAACATATTTTTCATGGGAAATAAAAATCCCATTTTCATTTTTCTCTACTTCTATTCCAAGAAAATATCTCAAAAAAAAAAAATCAGTCATTTCAAATTTAGTCTTCATGGCTACTTTAAAATCAACAATGAGAGAAAATTCAATGCCAGTAAAGATTAATTCATCTACATATAATACAACAATAAGAATATTACCATCATTTTATTTTATGTAGAGTGTAGGTTCTCCATCACATTTCTCAAATCCATTTTTAGTCAGGTAAGCATCTGTCCTGCTATACCATGTTCTTGGTGATTGCTTCAGCCCATAAATATCCTTCTTAAACTTGCATACTTTGTGCTCTTAGCCTTCAATCTCATAGTCTGGAGGTTCTTCAACATATAACTCTTCTTTCAACACTCCATTCAGGAATGCAGATTTCACATCCATTTGGTAAACCTTCCATTTATGTTGTGCTACTATAGACAACACTTCTCTTACTGTTTCCATTCTTGCAACCGGTGAAAAGGTTTCTTCATAATCTCTTCCTTGCTACTGCTTGTAGGCTTTGACAACAAGCCTTGCTTTGTGCCTTTCAATCTTTCCTTCAAAATTTCTCTTGGTTTTATAGACCCATTTTACTCCAATGAATTCTTTACCTTTAGGGAGGTCCACTAACTCCCATGTATTACTCTTTTCTATTGCACCAATCTCTTCATTCATTGCTTCAATCCATTTTTCTTCTTTTACAACTTCTTCAAAATGAATTGGGTCATCAACATGACAATACAAAGAAAATAAAGATTTCAGACCAGCATTATCATTTACCTCTCCTTGTTCATAAATATAACTTAGATTTCTGAATCTTGGTCTTCTTGGTGTACTTGGAGTTCCACTTGAACTCGAGGGAGTTTAAGTTCCCTGTGGTGTGCTTGAAGAAGCACTTCCTTAATTTATCAAGGTTGTTATATTTCAAGCTTGTGGTGTGGTTTGTTGTGCTTGTGGTGGTGGAGGAGGAGCCACCAAGGAAGGACTATTTGTTGCTGTCTCTTCCTCTTTTTCTTCATGAGACACACATGTCTTCACATTCACTATTTTCTCTAAGCTTCCATCCCAAGCTTCTTCTTCAATAAACTGCACATCTCTGTTTATTATTACTTTCTTGGTGGATAGATTATAGAGTTTGTATGCCTTGGACTCATCACTGTATCCAACAAAGATACACTTCTCCTGCTTTTCGTTAAGCTTCTTTCTCAAATTTTTTGGGACATGTGCATAAGCCATACATCCAAAAACCTTCATGTGAGTGACCAACTGCTTTGTTCCACTCCATGCGTCTTTCAGAAATCTGTTCATGACAGCTTTGGTTGGGCATCTATTCAAAATATATGCTGCATAATTGACAGCTTCATCCCAATACTCATTTGGCAAATGTTTTTCCTTCAACATACTTCTCACCATGTCCATGATGGTCCTATTCTTCCTTTCTGCAACACAGTTTTGCGGAGGTGTGTACCTTGTGGTAAACTTCTTATGTATGCCATTCTCCCTACAGAAATGTAGGAACTCTTTGGAGATGTATTCTCCACCTCTGTTAGTTCTTAACACTTTGATGTAGTGCCCACTCTACTTCTCAACAGGAGATTTAAAGTGGCAGAACTGATCAAACACTTCACTCTTATGTTTCAAGAAATACACTCATGTCTTTCTAGTGTAATCATCTATGAATGTCAAAACATATTTGCTGCTAGCTAAAGATGGTGTTTGCATTGGTGCACACAAATCTGAGTGGACAATCTCTAAGGGTGTCTTTTCCCTTATACTCTTCCCTGTTGGAAAGCTTTCTTTGTGTTGTTTTCCCAACATGCAGCCTTCACATAGGCTGTCTGGTTTCTCAATCAATGGTAATCTCTTTACCATTCATTTCCTATGAAACAAATTCAGACCTCCAAAGTTGAGATGTCCAAATCTCAAATGCCATAACCAGTTTTCATCCTTTGCTTCTCTTTGGTAAGTCTCTTGTGTCACTGCTGCCATTTCAGCTCCTTTCTTCAAATCTACTCTCATATTGAGAGGGAAAATTATGTTCCTTGTCATCTTCACTTGTGCAATTCATTTCTTGCTTGGTGGGTTATCCATGATGGTGCATACATCATCTTGAAAAAATACATTGTATCCTTTCTGAATGAGTTGTCCAATGCTCAAAAGGTTACACTTCATACCAGCCACATAATAAACATATGATATGGTTTTTCTATCCCATTTATTTGTAAAAACAGTCACTATGCCTTTTCCCATGACAGAGACCTTACTATCTGTCCCCAATGTTACTTGATACTTTACATTTTCATCCAAAATGGAAAACATAGAAATGTTTCTAGTCATATGGTTGCTACATCCTCAATCTAGAAAACATATATCTTCATTTTTCTCTTTAGTCATATTACATGCTAAAAATAATTTTTCTTGACTGATATTTTCTTTAGTGAAATTAGCACTGGGTCTATTACACATGTCACTCTATTTCTTCCTACATTCATTGGCATAATGACCATATTTCTTACAGTAATGACATTGGACTTGGGATTTATCATACCTTTTTCCATGTGCTTGATTTTGACCACCTTGTTGGTTGTTTCCTTGGCCTTGGTTCTGATTTTGATTACTTCCCCTTCCCTTTTGTATTTTCTGGGATGTTTCTTCCTCCTTGGTTCTAGCTTCTGCCTCTAACTTTTCCTCTGTAGTTTCTTCTGCCTTTACCACTTCCTCTTCCAAAGGAAATTTTGGTCTTGAAGGCATGCTCCAAAGATGAGTGTTCTGTTCTACTCAACCTTTGTTCTCGTGTCATCAATGATGCATGAATATCATCAATAATAAACTTTGAGAGATCCTTTGTATTTTCAATGGTTGTGACTATTACATCAAACCTTGAGGGTAAGCTCCTTAATACTTTCTCCACTATTCTTCTTTATTCTACAATCTCTCCATGATATGTCGTTTGCGTGACGAACCCAATTAGTAGAGTAAAGAATGATTATATTGTATCAGACTCTTTCATGGAAATAACTTCAAAATCCCTTCTCATTAATTGAAGCTTTGTTGTATTTACCTTATCCATACCTTGGTAGGCTTTCTAGAGAGTATCCCATGCATCCTTGGACCTCTTTGCTACTGCAATCATTGGAAATACACTTTCATGCACTACTAGATAGAGATAGAAGAGGGATTTTGAGTCCTTCTTCCTATTAGTCTTCAAAAAATCCTTCTCTGCCTGTGTTAAGGCATTATATGCTTGTTCATGTGCTATTTCTTCTAAACCATCTTCAAATAGATCCCATAAATCTTGAGAGGCAAACAAGGCTCTCATTGTGATTTCCCAATAGTCATAGTTCTTCCCATTGAACTGTGGGAGTTGAGTATTTCCCATACTCGTGCTTGTGCTGGCTCCTGCCATAGCTAGTTTATTGAACTATGCTTTAAAAAAACATGATTGTGTTAAAATCATAGTTTGGGGCCTCTGGTTCTCATCTTTTATGAAAAGGTGACATATCCAGTAAATGCCCCTATATCTAAATAGAATTTTTTCATTTTCATATCCATGGTCTCAAACAACGAGAGAGAGAAAAAACCTTTTATATTCAATGTAAAACACAAATTAGCCATAAACGTTTCTCATTGAACTTAGCCATAAACACATATATATATCTCAATTTTTAATGGAACTTTTTGAGGTGGAATATATATATATATATCTATATATATATATATATATATATATATATATATATATATATTAAACATAAAATTTAAGAGTGAAAATTGTCCATACTTGTTGTGGATGTGGCACATCTCCTAAGGAAGTAAATGGTACATCTCCTAGGGCGGATATGTGAAGATGGGTTACAATTTTGTGAGAATCGGGGGCAGAAAACTTTTTTTGACAATAGTTTGGCCGAACCTTTTATAAATTTCGGCCGAACTATTTAATAGTTCGGCCAAACTTTCTTAGAAAGTTCGGCCGAACTCGTGATTCTGTTTAGATTAACGGCACACTGATAGCGTGAGAAAACAGAATTTTTGCTGGAGATGGGAAAACCGGCAACAAAAGTTCGGCCGAACTTTTACTTTTAAAATAGTTCAACCAAACTAGTTGCTATAAATAAATCTCCCGCGAACTTGATTTGTTTACCGGTCCGTTTGTTCGCGAATTTTTTTGTCTGTGCTGCTACTAGTCTATTTGTTCGCGTGTTTTCTTCTGTGTTGCTCCTCTCATCCGCACTGTTGGTCTGCGGCGACTTCAAGCGACTGCAATACCAGGTATGGGAAATATATTTGGTGTATGTCATTTCAATTTGTAACATTCAATATGCCTTCATATTTATATGGATAGTTCTGTATGTCATATTGTTTTAAATGGTTGCTTTTCTGGTTATAGTCGGAAATATGTCGATTCTTAATCTAGGTAGTGCACTGCACCCATTCTTAGCCTCAGTAATACTTGATTAGTTATTCTTGAAAGCTAGGAAAGAGATTGCTTTTCAAATGCTCAAAATTGCTACCTAAAAGACACATATCTTTATTATATTATCAGTAATAGTTACCAATGCTGATGTATAAAATATATATATTTCCTTTTTTGTGAGTTCATAAGACAACAAAGTCCTAAGCATACATTCTCATAGGCAGATCTATGAAATATATTAAAAAATTCTATTAATTTTTAAATTTCTTCTTTTAAGCATCTTCAATCGTTCGTGCAAGCTACAATATTAAATCCCATTGGTGTATGTATGCTTTGATCATATAAGTTGTTTTTTTAGTTCGTATTTCTTCATTTTTTAGAGGTGAAAGGATATTGAAGTAATTTACCTACTCTTCCCAACTTGTAAAAATTGTTATTATAGACAATAAAATTGTTTGTGAAAATATCCCACAAATAGCTCCTTCCCAAATTCCCTGAAATATCCAACAAAATCAGGAATTAGATATAACACACATAGAAACGAAAAAAATTATTCTATTTATAGATCAACGTTCTAGATTTCATCCTATTGAGATACAAGTGTTTTTGCTACAGTCACAGGTAAGCCCTGAAATTCTTAAACCGGCCATTCATTTTCAGAGGCCATTACTTAGTTGTATGTATATCAAGTTTAAAAATTCCACATAAGGAAAGTCAACACTGTTTTGAATTTGATATTTTGAAATTCAAAAACCTCAAATATGGGTTAGATAAAAGTGTCCTTCTTTGCTGCAATAATGGCAGATGATGAGCAATAATTTGAGGTTAGAGAATAGCTCACAAATATGTAGTATTCAAAAAGGGGTAGTGACAAACAATGTGATGTTGCAATTGTTTACATCTGTGTAGTAATTATCCTCAAATATTGGAAAAAAATGTGTAGTTTATGCTTACTGTTAGTAGCTTCCTAGAAAAGGTCTATTCACAGTTTTCAATTTTTTATATCATATTTCAAACGAAAATTCAAATAACATTATCATAATTATGTATTATCGATTCAAGGCAACCCTCATAACATGAGAAAGGTTCTAAGTCTATAAGGTCTAAAGTTAGAAAGGCCTAGCTAGGTGAAGTAGAGAATGATTTTCACATACTGGAAAATGAAATGCAGTCAGGGTTTACTCATGAGGGTGTGAGATAACTCATAATCACATCGTAGGAAACTCTGTTTTTTGAATTCAAATCATTCCAAAGTCGGTTAAAGGAATAATTGATTACCTCGTAACATTCGTAAAGCCATAGGTGCAATAGTAATATAACATAAACAAATTTTTGGATTCCATGTGTTGAGATAATGAAAAAAATTAAAAGAAAATGTAACAATCGAATTTACACAAGTAAATTTGGTTATGGTTACTCCCTTTATTTTGGTGTTGGTTTACGAAACCAAAAGATGGTTATTATAATAATAATAAATAATAATATAATTTATGTTCAACAAGTTTTCTATATATTCTATTTTTATCTCAAACACCTCACTCATTAAAGACTTTCCATCTCCAAAATCATTAGAATTACCAATTTCTACCTCCAAAAACAAAGTCATTACTACTCTATGGTCATCATTGAAGAATTTATCAAAATCCATCAATCCAGTTTCATTTTCATGTGGATCATAACTATCATAGAAGGGAGAATCCTTAAAATGAACTATCTATGATTTGGGATGACTACTTGCTAGCTATAATTCAACAACTTCAACATTTTTTCTATCTTTACTTGAAGATATCCTAATATTCTTGGATTTCATGTCACTATTTTGTTTGAATAGAAATCATGAGAATATGGTATGAAGTGAATATGGGTTTACCACACAAGCACTCTACATATTCATTATAAAGATGTTTATCCTCAATAATCTAATCCAAAATTACTTTTTGATTAGCTTCCTCGACTTTGCAACCAGAATATTGAAAAATATTATGGGGTTGCACTTGTTGCAGATATGTGATAATTATCTCTTCCACCCTATATTCATGGTGCTCTTAAATTTTGTAATAAAGAAGGTTTTCTTCCTCAATTTCAACAATGTTTTCCTCTCCATTATTGTTTCCACAAAAGTGTTTTTTTGGGCCAATGATTCAGGAATTATGTAATCTAATTTCACTCTTTCCTCTTCTTGCATGGTGATGTGTTATCTTATTCTTCTTATAAAACATAAACTTAGAAGCTTAGGCAGGTTATACTTGCTTGACCAAGCTGGTAGTGAAAGAAGAACAAATGTCATTTCATAGGATAACAAATTTATGTTGTTTTTTATATCGAACTTCATGTTGAGTTTGTTTTTTTTTATATTAATATATGTCTAAATGTATCTAAAAGTTATATGTATTTTTTTAGGTTGGATAAGTGTATATGTTTATCAATACAAAATTTTGTTATTTAATAGTCAAGTTTTATAGTTATTATAATGAAATAGTTTCTCACAACAAATTTGATAAAATAAGTGAAATCTATATAATGAAGATTAATTTGTATTTAAGTTTTAGATCTTTTAATAACTAAATTTATATTTAAATGAATAAAACAATCAAATGTAAGAAATAGAAAACATAATGAAACACAATGTAATAAATAGAGAACATAATGAAACACACACATACATATCTACAATCAACACAATTATTTTCCTAGGAAATCCTTATGGGAGACAAGCAACCCTAAAAAGTAATGATGCTCTACTCCTTTTTCCCTAGGAAATCCTTATGGGAGAAAAACAACAGTAAAATGTAAACATGCTCTACTCTCTCTTTTCTGGTATGGAAAATATGTAAGTACAAAGAAAGAGGTAATCTCTCTAGAGTTAGCTAAGAATTTTGGTGTGTAAGGTTGCTATAAAAACTTAACTTCATACATTTTTCTCTCTAACTTCACAGTCCTAGTTGTATTTTCAACTATGGAACAAAATACAATAACACAAAATGGAACTCTTATTCCTCCTAGTGGCCAAGTATTTAACATAGCGTGATAGCTAACTAGGTGTAAGATTTGACTCCGTCAACCATTAACGAGGTTTGTGATTTTAGACCTTTTAGAGTCTTGTTAAAATTCCACATGTAGCTAGCTTGCTATGCATGAGTAATGGGGCTATTTAATGACATTCTCTCGTACCATGGTGGTCAACATGATAGGTCAACTTACTAAAGGCATAAATTTTGAATGAACTTCATTTGATGTTTTTCTTGCACCATTGGATATGTCTTTAAGTGTAGAACAATGGTCAAGGTTTCGGCACAAGGGATAATCGTTTGACCCCAAGAAATGTCATTTAATACCTCAAAATGACTCCAAAAGGTTTTAGACCCCAATTCTCCATCCACCATTAAAATGACCCTACAAGTTGATTCTTTCAGTTTTTTCACTCTATAAGCATCAAAATATATGACAAATAATATAATTATCCAATCTAGATCATTATTTAATAATTTGTTAAAATTACGAGTAAGAAATATACATCATGGAATTTAAATAGCGTTAATTCATTGAACACCCTTGTACATTACTTGTTGATACTTTGAAAGTAATACGTTTTGAAAAATAATTTGTTTATGGATTCTATTTTCCACATTCTCTGAACCATATCAAAAACCTTATTATAACATTTGAAACCATCTATACAACTTTTAATTTGTTTCAAAAGGAATTAACACATTGAAATATTAATTGTATTTATGTCTTGTGTGCCAAGGAAGGGAGGTCGTGAACCTTATGGGAAGAGATAGTATTTGTTAAGTTAGGAGGGATACTTTTTATGAGATAGAATTAATTTAAAATGCTTCTTAAGATTATGTTTTCATAATACCCTTAATTTAATTAATTATTATCTCTTATTAATATTTGTGGACAATTTTTTTCAGTTCCACTAAAATTTTGAAATCAATGATTGGCTTAGTGCATATGGCCCTACCTAGGATGTGAAATCAGTGATTGGTGTATTTCCTTTGGTTCTTGAAGTTATTCAACTTATACACAATGATATTGCGGCAAGAATTATTTTCATATATTGACAACCATAGGTGAATCAATGATAAGGTGTCATTTTACCACCCTTTGGGGTTTTAGCCCACAAAATTGGGTCTTCAAATTAAAATTAAAATAAATTTAAAGCCATAAATAACTATGTGGGGTAAAAACATCATCGAAAATATATTTTCGAGGAGAATCTAACTAGATTTATTAGGAGATAGGAGACTGCGAATTTTCATGCCAAATTTGCTGAAAAATATCAAGGTAGCTATTGGTGCTTCTTGGGTTGACATCAATGACAACCACCTATCAACAGTTATAACCAAAGAATAAACCAATAATCTCTCAATTGCATATAGTTATGTGATGGTCCAATCCTGCAAGGCCACGAGGCAATATTTATATGGGTTCAACGTAAAACTACCTCATGTTATAACCAATGAAAACACCAATATTTTCTTGATTACATATGGTTATGTGATGATCTGATCCATGCAAGGCCACATGGAAGTATTTCATGGGTCCATGTCATGAATTTTCATAGGGCCATGTGGCGCCATGTGATTGGCTCACTTGCGGTCCAATAAACATGTCAGTGCCACTTCAATGTCTACTCAGCTGCCATGTGTCACATTCAACCTGCGCACATGTCCAGTCAGGTTTCCAACATGGCACTAATTCATAACCAATTGTACCTACAATTTCAGCTCAAGTGTACCACGTGTCCACTCCATAGACTGCCATGTCACCTTTGGCTATTGAATTTTGTGTGTTGTGATTGAAACTTTAACTAAGCATAAATTTCGCATCTGAGCTTGGATTGAGATGTCATTCGCATCACATTGGATTCCTTGTGACAAACTCATTGATCTAGTTAAGGTTTCATTGTAATTTGAGGAATTTTATTCTTTATCCATTAGGGATCCTCCTAGTTCAACAAGAGTGGTTGCATTCATTTAAATTCAGTTTTAGAGTGGATGTCTAGCTAATATACATAATTAGGAATAATTTTTGTTATAACCCCATTTTCCACTCCATTATAGTGAGAGAGACCCAAGTTCAACATACCTCAGTTGTTGGCAAGAAGGCATCCCCTTTCGCCTTTTCTTTTACTTAAATGGGTATTACAAGGGAGTTAGAACATGTTAAATGGGTGATATTACATAATTGAGTAATTTCTCATAATTATTTTGTCACAATTTCATATTATGAAATAATAATATCTCATAATCGAGATAATTGAGAAAAAATTTCTAGAGTTTGTCATTCCTAAGGGGATCAAATTGACCAACTTCCATAGTTTTTCATTCCCAAGGAGATCAAATCGATCTGCTTGTCTATGAGTTGGTTAGGGGTGAATTAATGTGGAATTTTCCTAACTTATCTAGCCTATGGGTGTTCAAGTACATTTTCCTAGAGAGGGAAAAAGGCCTATATAAACTAGTCATGTAAAGGGGAAAGTAGATCTAGTGAGTTCGATATAGTGCGAGAGCTTTTTCCATTTGTTGAAGCTATCTTTGCTAGAGGTGGAGACCAGGATTACAAGTGGAGTCCTGGGAAGGACTCACGAAGAAACAACTCCTTGTGATTGAGAAATTCAGATCACAATAGGTTTGATTGTTTTTTTGTATTTTCACCCACATATTTTTTTTCTCCTCATCTTTACAGTCATTTGAGATAGGATTTTGGTAATAATTCAGAATTTGGTTATAATATAACCCTTCGAACTTTGGAAATGTAACAAATTCATCCTTGGATATTGATAATGAACCAACCTAATACAAATTTCAAACCATTTATAATAATAATAAAAAATCAACCCACCATATAATATGAATTCGACATGAATAATGCAATTCATCCTTGACCTTGGTCCACTAGAGGGGGCATGGGGCAGACCTTGGCTGCACCACGTGTCAACCTTTAGTTGGGTTGTGCCACCCATTAAAAAAAATCGAAAACTCTTTGAAGAATCTTGTAGTGACACTTGTCACCATGAAATTGGGAAAAATGGAGGAAAACCCAAATTTTTGACCTTAGACCATGTTTGACCATTTTTTTTGAAAATTTACTTGTTTGACACGACGATCAGCAGGCTCTAACTTCCTCGTACGGTCTCCATTTTGAGTGAAACGAATTTCACCGGATTCCTGGCAAAGGAATAGATCCGGTAGTTCTAGTTTGGTGTGATTATGAGAACTTTTATTTTTTGGAAAAAAATTTCCCCCAATCCAGATTCTGATCATTGGACATGTAAGAGGAAGAAAGAAGGAATTTTCTTTTCAAATTCTAGACCTTGTCTAAACCAAAATAAACTAGAGGTTCGGTTTTCAAATACATTCACTTATTTGGAAAAGTTCTAGCTACCAAAAGTGCATATGCCAATCTACCTCCCAAGAAATCCATTTATTACACCACTGGTTAGTTTTTTGTCTTCCTATATTCTTTATCAACCTCTTCGAGTGATTCTTGAAATGTGGATACTTAAATCCTTCCTAAAAAATTGAGCTCTAAAATGAGAAGACATACAAGGTCATTTTAAGTCATTCCTCTACCCAATTATAAAAACCAAGTGAATATTTCTACATATTGATTTCTGTCCCATAAACTGTACAATATAGGTCAATTTTTTCCTTTAACTTATTTAAATATATTTAGCACACAATTGTTCAATGGTCTGATGAAATTTCATTGATAAAGGCATGATTATGCCAATCCATGTTGCATATTTCCATTAACGATGTTTACTTGTGTAAAACAATGGTGTCTCTGCTTTTATGTTATTTTGAGTTTTCTTTTAGTTCTGAAATTGGAATATATGATATTAATTTATGACTTGCAATTATAGCTGCTGAGATACTATTCTTTTTCTCTACTATATTGTTATTTCTATTCCTCTGGGTGCTTTTTTCATATTTATTTTTTTTTACTAATTGAAGGGATTCCTAATTCTATATTTTACCATATTTCTTACTGGTTCCATGTAGATTTAATTGACATATAATAGGTGGTTTCTGTTTTTGGGATGTCTGTAAAGTTTTTGGCACATCATATTGAATTTCTATAATGTGTAGCTCCCTAACATTCAGATAGAACCTTCATTGAAAAATGTGAGGGGGGTTTCAAATTCACATTGGAATATAACACCCTCCTCTGGGATAAAAAAGTTTAACAAACACAATAACAGAGAAACAATTAATGACGTCACCAAAATATGTAGCCTCTTCAAGGTATCATATCCTCTCATCAAGGTCAAGAATCTATTCACCAAAAATTTCCTATGGAAATGACGGTTTAAGAAACAAAACCAGACAAAAACCTTCAGTGAGAAAAACAAAATCTAAAACTTCTTCAAGGTCTTCAATCTGCTCGTAAAGTTAAATTGTGTCTTGATCAAGTCCAACAACAAAGAAACATTCAGTGACAACACCAAAATCTACAACTTCTTCAACATCTTCTAAACCATCTTCAAATTCAATATTGTGTGCATCAAATTCATCACCAAGGTCATCAATGGAGTCATCAAAACTACTATTTCAAACTTCAATGCCAAAACTAAGTCAAAAGAATTCAATTCCTCCTCCAAAACCTTCTTCTCTGAGCAAAGCTAGCATCATGTCATCGAGAAATTCAGTAATTCCACAAGGAAATTCTATCAAAGTTAAAACAAATCCTTTTCATCCATATTTAATGCCTACTTTTTCAGGTGGAACACCTCCAAATTTAAGGACAACAATGCCATAAAATACAACTTTACCTAATAGGTGTAGACCTAGAACCCCCAACTTTGCGTGATGTACAGCTGAAGATCCTATGGTAAGCAATGTGAGAAGAGAGTCATGGTCACTGACTTGAGCAAGAGAAATAGTTTGGTATGACAACCTTACTTGTGATAGGTCTAGCTAGCAGACTACCAAACTACATGGTAATGGCATTCAAAATGTGAAAATTCCCATTTCACTTGGAAATAAGATGGTAGAGAAAGGTATAGATGAAAGGAGATATCCATCTATGGTAAAGAAATCAAGTAGTTCTATCAATTCCACCTTGCAACTCTAAGAGACATTGAATTAAATTTCATCTCAAGACAGGGCTTTGGGAGGACACTCTCAAAGCCAACCTTCATTATGGCTTTGAAACACATGGTAAGTATCAAGACTTAGCAACCTTATTTGCATATTTTTTTCTAGCATGGACCTTAATGTCATAGCCTTCTTTTGCCTAAAATGAATGCAAATTTCCTTGCAATTTGGCTTGCAACATTCATAATTCATGCTCATGGAACATGATTGTGTTGCAATTGTGATAACATCTGCTGTATGCAGAAGCTAATAAAAAATGATCTAAAATGACATTTTTGCTTTGTTTTTTTGAATATTTAAGGAAAATTACACCAAGTAGCTTCCAGCCTCATATGACCATCATGTCAAACTCATCTCGGGATATTGTCCAAGTAAGAGCCACTTAAGCAAGAAATCTAGTATACATGACTCTCCAATTTCAATTAGCAGCAATGACAGTTCTAAGTATGGTGCAAACATTGCTCCAGATCCTCAATGGGGCATGTTTGATGACAATAATTTGGGGAGTGAGAGAGGTTATTAGTACGGTAGAATTAAATTTGAGGGAGATGGTAGGAGAAAAAATTGGTTGAACAACCCATAATATGGAGAGAATAAATATGGTTGGACTCCCTTTTCTGACCAAGGAGTTGAAATATTATATGATCCAATATATAATGCCACAAAAGCATACATTGGTAGTGAATATTATAAGAATAAAAATGTAAATGTGTATTAATGACAATTGTATCAATGAAGAAAAGAAAATATATCATCAAGAACCATTTGATTGGCCACAGTTGCACCATCCTACTATGTTTGTCATGAACTTGTGTACTGCACTGAGTTGTTTTATGGACACATCTGCAACCTCCCACTTCTAATGTAGTGCTTGAATTTTGGGTGTTTCCTTCAATGATAGAATTTCAACACAAGTCTTATTAGTCTTTTGGGTCACTATTTTTAGAGCCAAAAGAAAAATTGTGATTTAGCAGTTTCATGCACCTCTAGATGCAATTGAGTAGGTTCATGTACGAAATGTTCCACTAAATCACATAATTTTGAGAGGGTTCACCCTCATTTACCATTTTAAATAGATGCTTGCAGATTTAGATGGAATTCAAATTGGTAATATTATCCCATAGGAAATCAATACAGTCACATATCCACACCAAACATTTTTCCAAAAGACTTCTATTGAACCCCATTCCCAATACATCTTTCCAATAATAAAAACCCTAATAGGTGTCCCCTATTTTTACTACATACCTTTTCTAGAACCCCCAATATAAATGCAATATATTGACTCTATTTTTCATAATTTTAATACCCCTTTATGAATGAATGTTCTGAGATAGTGGTCAACAAGGTGAATTACTTGTGCACAATGATTGGATATGTTTGTCATAAAAACCAGTTTTTTAACTTCAAGGAATCCACGGGAAATTGAAAAATATAAAACTAATAACATTTTGAATAATATCAAACTAAAAGTCCACAAGATAGGAAATAATTTGTGCCATTTAGTTGCTACCCAGATAATAGATGACATCTGGCATAATACTACACATTTTGTGCTTAACATCATGAATATTGTTAGTAATGGGTAGTTAGTGTGCATCAATTTCAGTGTTCAATCATCATGAGGATCATGACATCATGTCCTACCATATATTTTTTCCTATTCATTTCTATAGTTCTAATGCGATGGATGTTCTATGGAAGAATGTTTGAACATGATGAATCCTAGTTTCAATGTTGAAAGTTTTTTTTTAATTCATTTTCAATATAAAATGCTTCCTTTAACTATCAATAAAATATATTACATGTTAGTAATGTCACAAAAAATGGTTGAAAGCTGAGAAGTCTCAACGATTGAAAAAAGTCATGTGAAAATCCCTTGTATCTATAAAAAGTTGCCCAACAACATAAAGCCTATCAAAATTGACACATGGACATAAATTTTAGAAGCAACATTTCTTTAAATCTGCTTGAAATAAGAGGGGGAAAAACCAAAATTCTTTCCATAAAGGCACGAAAGCAGTGTTCATATATTTCCAAACAATTCTTGCCTTTAGAAATCAACAAAATTAGATTCATGACTTGGCCTTCTACTAGAATTTTGTGATTCCATAGAGAAAGCAAAGGGAGTATGAGAACCAATAAATTGTTTCCTGCTGATAGTGCAAAGAGATCCCCTAAATATTTTTGCAATTGGCATAGATATTGCACATTCTACTAACTTTTTCATTTGAAAAGAAAATTGCATCTAAATATTGAAGTCTTGCATATGTAGTTTATTTGTTTTCCCAAATAAAAATTTGACCATCTTAGCCATTGTTAAAATCTAAAAAAGAATTATTTCTTCTCTTACACACAAGAAATGGAATTCCAGCTCTAATAATCTATTGAGGTTTATGGAAGTTAATGGCCTAATACACTTTGTAACCTAAGAGAGAAGCCTGTTAGGAAATGGGTGAAGTTGGTATTACACACCGAATTGGATAACCTCGAGGAGAAAACATTTCTCCCACTTTATTTGTTGGCATAACCTAGTAAGTGTTATTCACTAGCATGTATTTTGTAAAGGCCTTGACCTAGTTCCAATTCAACTCCATCCACCAGGTTGTAGAGGATTTCAAGCCTAATTTCATGAAAAGTAAGTTGGGGATGATCACATTGACCTGCTTGATGACATGTGTCTATGAATATTAACTACCTTGAACTATTTTTTTGCGTAGGGAAAGAGACACATTCCCATGTTTGAGCATGAAAAATTTCTTTGATATTGTTAATGCCTCTAGTGTTTACTTCTACAAGTTCTATAGGCAGAGTCTATAAAGGGCCAGGTAGCCTTTGGATCTCATCTTTTATGAAAGGTGACATATCTAGTAAATGCCCCTACAGTCAATCTTTGGAATGGATCTAAATAGAAGTTCTTCATTTTAATATCCATAAAACACAACAACTAAATAAGGTAAACTATGTACATGTGTCATTTCTCCCACAAACTAAAGGCTTCCTCTAATATCCATAAAACACAACCACTTTAAGGTAAACTGTGTACATGTGTCATTTCTCCCACAAACTAAAGGCTTCCTCCCATTAATTTTATAAGTGAGCTCTACCATAAACTTTGTAAGTCAAACTTTAAGATAAAAAATGCACATGTCATTTACCTCATGATCTTGTGTCATTTTTCTCATGCATTTGCAATAAATGTCGATTTAATATATATATATATATATATATATATATATATATATATATATATATTTATTGAATTTGTTTTTTTTCAGGGATAAGAAAACCATTAAATATGGTTGAAAAATGGAAATTATGCATAGAAGTTTCTTTCTATCCCAATCCAGGGAAAGCAGTGATTACATATGTGCTTTCCAATTTTACGACTAGCAAAGTCATCCAAAGGAAAATGAATATACCGGGAAGAACAACGAACAACGAGGCATATTATATTGGATTGATAGAAGGCTTCGGAACAACGATGAAGTATGGATAAAATGGAATTGTAGTTTTCAACAATTTTGAACTTGTGTGAAACCAGATGAATGGTGTGTTCCAAGTTAAAAAAGAGAGGCTAAAAGGACTTCATGGAATAGCAAACAATATTGTTAGCCAATTTCAATTTTTTAGTATAACACATTGTACAAATGTGAATAAGATGTCCACTGATCTATTGCGTGGGGCAATGCCAATTCATGATTCATCTATCAAAGATGAATTAGAATTATACATAGCAATGCCAATTCAAGATTCATCTCTCAAAGATGAACTGGTTTTGAGATGCTCTTCTTCAAAAATTCAAGATTCATCTCTCAAAGATGAATTAGTGTTGAGATGCTCCCCTTCAAAATTTATTGATGGACATTGTAACATATCCTGGATATGTTTGTGTTGTGTACTTATAAATGCGTCTTTTTTAATGACCATGTGTTTTTTTCAATTATATACCAAGTGTGCTCCCACCACATGATGTAAAGCGCAACTTGGTGAACTTCACATTTGCAACAAGTGAACTTCATGTTTTTATAAAATTAAAATGTGGGGACTTCAAGATTTTTTTTTTTTTAAATGGAGTTTGTTTAAATGAAGTTATATGCTTCTTTTTTAATGACAATGTGTTTTTTTCAATTTTATACCAAGTGTGCTCCCACCATGTAAAGCGCAATTTGGTGAACTTATCATTTTTATAATTTATTTTTTGCTTAAATTGAGTTTCACACATCAATTATTGCTTTGAAAGTTGTGTTATACATAATTTGTGTACACTAAATTACAAATTGATTTTCTGAAATTTATTTTGTGTAAATGTCCACCAATAGATATATATATCATGGAGGATGAATGACGAAGATCAACATAATCCCATATGGGGGTTCAGGGATCGAGGGATGTTCACGGTATTTAAATATAATATTAAATCTCCATACATGTGTGTACATATGGAATTGATTTTTTATTAAATTTGTGAGTTAAATTAGTTGTTAATAAGTTTCATTTTTTAATTTTTAGGAGCTAAGAAGAGAAGGGTCTCTACTCCATCCATGGAGCGTGCCCATGGTTCACCCAGTCGTGGTATGGTTCATGCAATTTAATCAATGAATATGTATATGTATTTATATGTACACATGAATGTATTTTTCAATTGATTATAAATTCATATTTGTTTATGAAGCTTCTCTCTCGTCTCGAGAGGTTGGTGGTGGTTCAAATCCACTTAGAGGGCCATCAATGAGTGGTAGCAGGTTGCGTGAAGGGGGTGATATTTATTCCCCCAAAGGCCAATCAACAGCTGATGGTTCTCAGCAAGGTCATTTTGGGTCTGGTTCTCAGTAGGGTCGTTCTGGGTTTGGTTCTTAGCAGGGTCATGTTGGAGAAGATGCTAACCAACAACGTCAAGGTTGCCATCAATTTCAATATTTTTTTCATTAAATTTGTACAACTTTTTTTACATGTGTTTTTTCTAATATACAAAATTTTATATATATTGATGCAGAGGCCGAAAATGTTCCAACTAGTGGTCAAAATAGACGTAGGGAAAACTGCTACATTCAAGAAGAAGGTTGTCTACCCAACATAACTTATCCGGCCGAAATTACTGATATACCATGGGAAACAAACATGGCACAATGCACCTTACAAAGGTGTGAAAGACTTCATGCAAAATTGTAGAGAGATCGCGTGGTTTTGTCTCTACCTGCTGAGAGTCGACAAAGCCTTGAAATAGTTACACATTCATTGGGCGAAATTGTAAATGTGTACAAAACTCTTGGGCCAACAACTGATACATTTGTAGAAGTGATGAGAAAGAGAAAGGAAACAATAATGGGTCCAGATAAATGGGAGGATGTAAAACAAAAAGTTACAAAATATGTGGCCAAGTCAATGTTTAATTTCAAGGAAGGGCCAAAAAGAAAATTGTTGAAGGTGAAATATTTCAAGCACCCAAATATAGCTTGCTATTTGTATGATAGGCACCTTGCGGCCTATGGAAGGCTCCCATGGAACGACGAGGTTCCTGTTTATTTGGCACAAATATTTTACGCATAATTTTTTTTGGGTATGAAACCCAACTACAATGGGCTTCCGTCAGAATTTTTTGTCCCAGGGAAAGGTCGATTATATAACCATAAGGGTGCTAAGCGAGATGTGGAGTTGCCTCGCCCTGAGCCGCCATTGGTGAGTCGACCTTTTCGAGGTCGAAACTCTGCGGTCAGTGATGGATGCGACTTCTCAAATAAGTCTAGAAGCAAGGGATGTTATGATCGACAATGTTTACAGCAGATTGGGTGGAGTCAATGTTTGTTTAAATCGACAAAGAGCACGTGAAAATGCACGTGCCAATTTTGTGTATTGTACAGATGAAGAGATTGACAACATGAATGTTGAAGATCTCCGAATATATGCAAAAAAATTTCGCAATGGTTTGCAAGACCTAATTCTTCATGAGGAAGAGGGCACCAGAACGATATGTGTTAATGACCTTAGGGTTTGAAATTATTTTAACATACATATACATGTGTACAATTTTTAATAAATACATGTGTATGTACATGTATAAATTTATTTGTATGTACATTAATCTAACAAAAATGTATGATTATATGTTAAAACACCATTTGTAGTTCTCACACATGATGCATGACGAAAATGTTAATATCACGTTCGGGACCTCTGGTTCAAACAATGCAGATGGGTCTAACCATAAAGATATGTTGGCAAATGTTAGTGTTTTTTAAGTGATTTTAAAATAAATAATTGTGTGCACATGTACATGTATGTATATATAATTTGATAAAATGTTTTAACAAAAACTGATTCCGTCCGATGTTTTTGGGATGGCAGTTCCTTCTTCTTCCTTGGAAGATGTACCTTCTACTTCCTTGGGAGATGAGCCACAAGTATGGAAAAATTTTCACAAGTTTAAAATTTATGTTTAAAAGTTATATATATATTTTTTTGAGTTATTTAAATTTTTTTTAATTTAGGTTCCTATAGAATATTTCTTTAATCCGTGGATTCTAGCGACAAAGATAGGAACATCCACGACATTTGAACAAGTTGTCTTTAGTTCCTTTTTTTAATATTATTGAAAATAAGTTTATATATGTATACGTGCATTTTCATTTGAAAGTTATATATATATATATATATATATTTTATTTATTTATTTATTTGTATTTAGCTGTAAATGTATATTGTACAGTTTACCGTTGTAGATGTTCCTATGGGGGCGGAACTTCTTCATCAAATGGAGAGGGAACCTCATGAGGTATTGCATGATTTTTTTGTTATATTTTGTTTTTTAGATGAAGTTCTAGATATATATATTCTCACTCATTTTTAAAACATCAAATTTTAATGTTCAAGTACATGTGCATTGTGTATGTAGGTTTCCCATGATGCTTCACATGATAGTGCGTGGATTGAAACCCTGATAGGAAAGATGCTAGATCCGTCTCTATTTGATGGACATGATCTGTAGATTTGATTTCAAGATTTAGATGGTCTTAAAAAATTTTAAACTTGATACAGTTTGATACTTGTGAGATCTACAATTTTTGGACATATTTTATTACATTGTTAGTATAATTTGTTTTGTTTCAAAAAGTTAATTTTTGGATGGTTTTAGTACTTTTGGCATGTGAATGTGAAGTAATGTTGTCATATATAAATTAATGTTGTCATTTGAACTACATTTGGCATGTTATGTAATGACATGTGTTATAATTTGTTTTGTTTTTAAAATTTAAGTTTTGGATGCTTGGAGTACATTTGGCATGTGATATAATGTTAAATGTTTTTATTGGATAGTTGAATTATAATTGGCATGGCATGTGAAGTTTTTAAAACTCAAGTTTTGGATGGTTTCAATCTACATTTTGCATGTGATATTTAATGTTTTAAATGTTTAATGTTTTAAATGTTTAATGTTTTAATGTTGCACGATATATAATCAAAAGGTTTTTAAAACTTATGTTTTGGATGGTTTCAATCTACATTTGGCATGTATGTGGTATATAATGTTAAATGTTTCTATTGGATCTAGTTGAACTATAATTGGCATGGCATGTGAAGTAACGTTGCACGATATATATAATCAAAAAGTTTTTAAAACTCAAGTTTTGAATGGTTTCAATTTACATTTCACATGTGATATTTAATGTTTTAAATGTTTAGTGTTTTAATGTTGCACGATATGTTATCAAAAAGTTTTTAAAACTTAAAAGTTTTGGATGGTTTCAATCTACATTTGGCACATGTGGTATATAATGTTAAATGCTTCTATTGCATAGTTTTTCACTATAATTGGCATGGAATGTGAAGTAATGTTGCACAAAGCCCTTTTGGATGGTTGAAGAACATTTGGAATCTTAAGCTTGCTTTTGATCTCTACATGTAGTCTTGTTTGAATTAAAAAAATTCCAATAGGAAGAACATAGCTTTTCAATGAAACTAACCATGTATCAATTGAGCTCTAATTGAAAAAAAAGTTTAAAGAAGTAGATATATGTATAAATTATCCCTTTAATTTTGATTGGAAATATAAGTCTAGTACATATATATGTTTGTTGAATTTGGCTCAATGTCGTTAATGCACTCAAATAGGTAGCCTTGTTGATTTATAATTTGGTAAATTGATGACATTCAGTTAATTGCATTCTAGAACATAGAACATATATACGACCATTGGACAGACAAATTTTATACTAGATTTTCAATCAGGAATAGAGATGTGGGTCAAATCCCACCAAAAGTCGGAGAAGTGCTCCGAGTCTCTTGTCTGAAAAGAATCTTCATACAAAACTATACTATTGATGATTTATTTACATTGCACGGATACCTTTTACCGGAAAATATCACAAGAAAAATTGGGCACATTAATTTTGTGTATATATCCAATACGATTTTTCATCAATGCACATAGAAAAACTACTTTAAATAGTTAAAATTGCATTCTAGAACATATATATTGAGTAAATTTAAATCATTTTTCATCAATGCACATAGTAAAACTACCTGAAGAATTAATTTCATTCTAGAATGTATATATATCCAATATGTAAGTAACATTTTTCATCGATGCACATTGAACATATCCGACCATTGGACAAACAAATTTTGTACTAGATTTTCAATTAGGAATAGAGATGTGGGTCAGATCCCACCAAAATTTGGAGAAGTGCTTCGATTCTCTTGTCTAAAATGAATATTCGTACAAAACTATACTGCGGCTGATTTATTTACATTGTGGAAACTTTTTACCAGAAAATCCAACTAGTTTTTCATGAATGTACATAGAAAAACTACTTGGAACAATTAATTTCATTCTAGAACATATCTATCCAATACAAGTAACATTTTTCATCAATGCACATTGAACATATCTGACCATTGGACAAACAAATTTTGTACTAGATTTTCAATCAGGAATAGAGATGTGGGTCAAATCCCACCAAAAGTCGGAGAAGTGCTCCGAGTCTCTTGTCTGAAAGGAATCTTTGTACAAAACTATACTGCAGATGATTTATTTACATTGTGTCCATACTTTTTACCAAAAAATCCAACTAGTTTTTCATCAATGCACATAGAAAAACTAGTTCCAGTTAATTGCATTCTAGAACATATATATTGAGTACGTAAATAATTTTTCATCAATGCACATAGTAAAACTAGAACAATTAATTTCATTCTAGAACATATATATATATATATATATATATATATATATATCCAATACATATAACATTTTTCATTAATGCACATGTATAGAAAAGCTACTTTCAGTTGATACTAGAGCACGTGCTTGTACCAAAACAATTTGTACATGTGAAAACACTTGCACAAATAACATAAGAAGCTCAATTTTTAGTTGAGTACTGGAAGTTCTAAAACATATTTAATCCAAAGAGAATAAATTGTTGGACAATTCACTCAAAAAAATTCTAATGGAATTCCATCTTCAATAATCCGTTCATGATCGGATTTTGACATTTTCCATCTCTTAATTTTCGATTTTTTCTTTGATTGAACTTCTATCAACTTTATGCGTGTTGCACACACAAAGTGACTATATTGACAACTTATGACATCAAGTTCATAGTCTTCAAAGTAAACAAAGTCTCCACTTTTATTAGTTTGTTTGAAAAAATAACCTTTCAGTATAATAGACCCTCTGTCATATTGAAATCTGTGATCATTATAGTTTTGTAATAATTTCATTTTTCATTCAGTGCAACACATCAAATAATACCTCACATTTTCATCATTTTCAATAGGTGCAATTACAGCAAAAACATCTCTTACACAATAAAACAAACTTAACAAAATTATACATATTTAAATTCATTTCTAGATATTTAAATCATTAGAAAGTAATTCAAATGTTACCTTTAACAAGATCAAAAACTCGATCACCATCGGATGATATTGTAGTTTCCTCTGATTTCATTTCTTCAAACATTGCAACAGACATTTTTCCCTTTGTATTTAGCTCTGTATGTTTCCAATCATTCACATACATTTTGTTTTCACAAACGTCATTGGATTTTGTGTTGTCTATGCAAACATCACAAAAACAGGAATATTTTCTTTTATCCAATTCAAACACATTTCTGGATGAATTTGTTTGAATTGAATGCAATTTTCAAGTCCCTTTTATTGTTTCACCGTCACTTCCAATTGATCTATCTACTTCTTCGATCCCAATATGCCAGAAAAACCTTTATATGGAAAAATAAAAGAAGAATTTGTAAATATGATATCAAAATACAATCAAAGATAATCATTGCACGATAAATGTACAATGTTTAAAATTATATTTCCAATATAAATTAAATTGAATGTACCTTTTCACTTCCCTTGATGGGTTATTCTCATGGCTTAGAGCAGCAATGCACCATTGAACAAATTCTTTAGTGTTCACAAGTCGGCTTGCAGAGTGGTTCATTTGATATCTTCGAAGTGCTCGTTTTATGCATGCTCCTGCACCGTCATGTTCTCCTTTTCCATGGCCAGTCTCAAAGAAATTCCAACAATGTTTAATGCAGGTTTTCTTATGAAGACAACACAACCAAAATAATGATCGTGCAGATTTGAATTGACTTGCGCATCCGTATGACCATATCCAATGTTCATTGAATGTTATTCCACAATTTTTCAAGGAATCATAAATTTTTCCAAAACAATGTTGTACAAAACATGTATCATGTGTACGATCATCACTACTATAAAGTGATATTCTTTAATGATATGTCGATTTTCACTCGTGCTTTCTATATGATCGACATTTTGTTCAACATGTCTATATAGAATATGGACGAGCATGGAGACTTGGTCAGAATGATAGTATTCACTTTCAATTTCTTTTTGTGGAACAAATGTGTAGTTTTCTGCAAAATTAATCACTAACAAAATGGTCCCTGGTGGAAAAACTTCATGAGATTTTTTGAATTGCAAGTCTTTCCATCAAGCTCTATGGGAATGCTTGGTGTATTTGTAAATTTTTGCCTCAAACTTTCTCAAAAATTCTGTCAGAAACATTTCGTCTTCTAGTAATTCAATTCTTTTAACACTATTTTCACCTTCAATCGATGTATCGATATATTCATATCTCTTCCATTTCACTTTCATGTTGGACAATGATTTATCATTTATATCAATACGATATTTGTTTTGAAATTTAGTCAAATTTCCACAATCATCGCATCTTTTACCACCAACACATTTCTTTTTGTAAAATAGTTCATCGCTTTCTCTTTCGCATAGAATTTGAGATATGAAATCACCGATAGTGGAAGGAGGAGGTGAATCCTTCCATAATGTTCTACCGAAATCAAGGAATGTGTCATAATATAACTCAAATTCCACATGATAATGGCAACAACAAATGTCGCGTACGGTGATAGGTTTTACATACCATGGTTTTTGTTGAACAAAAGCACTGAGTGAAACATGAATTTGACGATTCTCTTCTTTGAAATTGTTGAATAACTCTATCTGAGTGGTTTCCAAGAAATATTTTTCGTGTTCTTTGTACTGATTTCATGCTATTCTTCTTCGCATCACATGCCTTGCAGTTGGCGAAACATGCGAATTGTTCTTCCAATATTCATATACTATTTTTTTAACATTTTCTCTAAGTCTATATTTGTATGGTTGCCTACAAATAGCTCTCCAACAAGCAAGTTCATCATTTACGAAATTTCGGCTGCAAATAGATGTAAATGATGAACTCGCTTGTAAATGACAGAGTCAAAATTCTTTAAACCCAAAACAATTCTTTGCAAATTCAGTCTGATTCCAAGAAATGCCCTTAAATCCAAACCTCCATGAAAAGTCTTTAAACCTAGACCAAGACCTTTGTAAAATTATATGAAGGGCAACGAAGAAGAAGGTACCGCCATCCCAAAAAAATTGGACGAAATCAGAATCTATTAAAACATTTTATCATTATATATACATACATCTAGATGTGTGCACAATTATTTATTATAAAAATATCACTTAGAAAACACTAACATGTGCCAACATATCTTGATGGTGAGACCCATCTGCATTGTCTGAACCAGAGGTCCCGAACGTGATATTAACATTTTCGTCATTCATCATGCGTGACAACTGCAAATGGTGTTTTAACATATAATGATACATTTTTGTTAGATTAATGTACATAAAAATAAATTTATACATGTACATATACATGTATTTATTACAAATTGTACACATGTATTTGTTAAAATAATTGAACTCTAAGGTCATTAACACATACCGTTCCCGTGCCCTCCTCCTCATGAAGAATTAAGTCTTGCCAACCATTGCGACAATTATTTTCATATATTCGAAGTTCTTCAACATTCATGTTGTCAATCTCTTCAATTGAACAATAAAAAAAATTGGCACATGCATTCTCACGTGCTCTTTGTCGATTTATACAAACATCGACTCCACCCAATCCACTGTAAACATTGTTGATCATGACATCCCTTTCTTCTCAACTTATTTGAAAAGTCGCATCCATCTCTCACTGCAGAGTTTCAACCCGAAAAGGTCGACTCACCAATGGTAGCTCAGGGAGAGGCAACTCCACATCTCGCTTAGCACCCTTACGGTCATACAATCGACCTTTCCCCATACCAAAAAATTCTGACGGAAGGTCATTGTAATTGGGTTTCATTTTCAAAAAAAATTTGTGTAAAAAAATTGTGAAAAATAAACAAGAACCTCGTCGTTCCATGGGATCCTTCCATTGGCCGCAAGGTGCCTATCATACAAATAGTGAGCTATATCGGGGTGCTTGAAATATTTCACCTTCAACATTTTTCTTTTCATCCCTTCCTTGAAATTAAACATTGACTTGGCCATATCTTTTGTAGCTCTTTGTTTTACATTCTCCGAGTTATCGAGACCCATTACTGTTTCCTTTCTCTTTCTCATGAGTTCTACAAATGTATCAATCGTTGGCCCAAGATTTTTGTACACATTTACTATTTCACCCAATGAATGTGTAACTATTTCGAGGCTTTGTCGACTATCAGCAGGTGGAGTCAAAGCCACAAGATCTCTCTGCAATTTTGCATGAAGTTGTTGACACCATTGTAAGTTGCATTACACCATGTTTATTTCCCATGATATATCAGAAATGTGGGCCAAATAAGTTGTGGTGGGTAGACAACCTTCTTCTTGAATGTAGCATTCTACCTTGCGTATTTTTTGACAAATATTTGGAACATTTTTAGCCTCTACATCAATATATATAAATTTTTTTATCTTATAAAAAACACATGTAAAAAAATTTGAACAAATTAAATGAAAAAAATATTGAAATTGATGGCGACCTCGACGTGGTTGGTCAGCATCTTCTCCACCCTGAAACTGTTGAGACCCAGAACGACCCTGCTGAGAATCAGAGCTAGAATGACCCTGCTGAGAGCCAGCACCACCAGTTGTTGATTGGACTCGAGGAGAATAAATATCACCCCCTTCACGCAACCTGCTACCATTTATTGATGGCCCTATAAGTGGATTTGAACCACCACCAACCTCTCAAGAGGAGAGAGAAGCTTAATAAAAAAATACGAATTTATAATCAATTGAAAAATATATGCATACATATAAATACACTTGTACATATTCATTGATTAAATTGGGGTAAAACCATACCACAACTGGGTGAAACATGTGCATCCATGGCTGGAGTAGAGACCCTTCTCTTCTTATTAGCTCCTAAAAAATAAAAAATGAAACTTATTAACAACTAATTTAACTCACAAAGTTTATAAAAAGTCAATTCCATATGTATACACATGTATGGAGATTTAATATTATATTTAAATTTACCATGAACATCTCTCGATCCCGATCCCTGATCCTCCCCTCTCGTAGAGATATGGGATTATGTTGATCTTCATCATTCATCCTCCATGATATATATATATCTACGGTGGATGTTTACAATTATTTTTTAAATAAATAATTTAAATTAAATTCAAGATAAAGTTAAGAAAATTAATTTGTTTAATTTAGTGTAAACAAATTATGTAAAACACAACTACAGGGGCATTTATATCTATTGGAGAGATTGACTGTAGGGGCATTTACTTAGATATGCCACCTTTCATAAAATATGAGATCCAGAGGCTACCTGGATCTTTACAGGCTCTTCCTATAGAAATACCATGCATATGAAAATGAACAACTTCTAATTAGATCTATTCTAAAGATTGAATGTAGGGGAATTTACTAGATTAGGTTTTAAAACCTATATGTTTTGTATCAAATCACTTATAGTTTCAATGGGAAACTTTTATCGCTAATTTGTGTTTTACATGTTGAATATAAAATATTTTTTCTCTCTCATTGTTTGAGACCATGGATATGAAAATGAAAAACTATATACTTGGTTAAAAGCTATGTTTTGTATAAAACTACTTTTTGTCTCTAAATACTATATACATGTTGACTGTAGGGGCATTTAGATCTATTCCAGAGATTTATTGTAGGGGCATTTACTAGATATGTCACCTTTCATAAAAGATGAGATCCATAGGCTACCTGGCCCTTTACAGACTCTGACTATAGAACTACCATGGATATGAAAATGAAAAACTTCTAATTAAAATTATTCTAAAGATTGAATGTAGGGGAATTTATTATATTAGGTTTTAAAACCTATATGTTTTGTATCAAATCACTTTTGGTTTCAATGGGAAACTTTTATGGCTAATTTGTGTTTTACATGTTGAATATAAAAGTTTTTTTTCTCTCTCATTGTTTGAGACCATGGATATGAAAATGAAAAACTATATAATTGGTTAAAAACTATGTTTTATATCAAATTACTTTTTGTTTCTAAATACTATATACATTTTGACTGTAGGGGCATTTAGATCTATTCCAGAGATTGACTGTAAGGGCATTTACTAGATATGTCACCTTTCATAAAAGATGAGATCCAGAGGCTACCTGGCCCTTTATAAACTCTGCCTATAGAACTACCATGGATATGAAAATGAGAAACTTCTAATTAGATCTATTATAAAGAGTGAATGTAGGGTAATGTACTAGACTAGGTTTTAAAACCTATATGTTTTGTATCAAATCACTTTTGGTTTCAATGGGAAACTTTTCTGGCTAATTTGTGTTTTACTTGTTGAATATAAAAGGTTTTTTCTCTCTCATTATTTGAGACCATGGATATGAAAATGAAAAACTATATACTTAGCTAAAAACTATGTTTTGTATCAAATTACTTTTTTTATTTTCTAAATCTATATACAGGTTGACTGTAGGGGCATTTACTAGATATGTCACCTTTCATAAAAGATGAGATCCAGAGGCTACTTGGCCCTTTACAGACTCTGCCTATAGAACTACCATGGATATGAAAATGAAAAACTTCTAATTATATCTATTCTAAAGATTGAATGTAGGGGCATTTAATAGATTAGGTTTCAAAACCTATATGTTTTGTATCAAATCACTTTTGGCTTCAATGGGAAACATTTATGGCTATTTTTTTTCTTACATGTTGAATATAAAAGGTTTTTTTCTCTCTCATTGTTTGAGACCATGGATATGAGAATGAAAAAATTCTATTTAGATATATTCTAGAAATATGGCTAATTTGTGTTTTACATGTACATTTAATATAAAAGTTTTTTTCTCTCA
This sequence comes from Pinus albicaulis, assembly GCA_034641835.2. NCBI lineage: Eukaryota > Viridiplantae > Streptophyta > Pinopsida > Pinales > Pinaceae > Pinus > Pinus albicaulis. The sequence goes on from CM076579.1 coordinate 1,135,719,825, forward strand.
TTGTCCGAGTCCATGGATATGAAAATGAAAAAATTCTATTTAAAACTATTCAAGAGATTGATTGACTTGTAGGGGCATTTACTCTTAGGTTATTTAAACCTATGTTTTGTATCAAATCACTTATGGTTCGAATGGGAAACTTTTATGGCTAATTCAATTGTTTTACATGTTGAATATAAAAGGTTTTTTTCTCTCTCATTGTTTGAGACAATGGATATGAAATGAAAAACTTCTATTTAGATCTATTCTAGATATATGGCTAATTTGTGATTTACATACATTGAATATAAAAGGTTTTTTCTCTCTCATTGTTTGAGACCATGGATATGAAAATGAAAAACTGTATACTTGGTTAAAAACTATGTTTTGTATCAAATTAATTTTCTTTCTAAATACTATATACATATTGACTGTAAGGGCATTTAGATCTATTCCAGAGATTGACTGTAGGGGCATTTACTAGATATGTCACCTTTGATAAAGATGAGATCTAAAGGCTACCTGGCCCTTTACAGACTTTGCCTATAGAACTACCATGGATATGAAAATGAAAATCTTCTAATTAGATATATTCTAAATATTGAATGTAGGGGAATTTACTAGATTACATTTTAAAACCTATATGTTTTGTATCAAATCACTTTTGGTTTCAATGGGAAACTTTTATGGCTAACTTTTTTTTTACATGTTGAATATAAAAGGTTTCTTTCTCTCTCATTGTTTGAGACCATGGATATGAAAATGAAAAACTTCTATTTAGATCTATTCTCTAGAGCTATGGATAATTTGTGTTTTACATACATTGACTCTTAGGTTAAAACCTATGTTAAAACCTATGTTTTGTATCAAATCAATTATGGTTTCAATGAGAAACTTCTATGGCTAATTCAAGTGTTTTACATGTTGAATATCAAAGGTTTTTTTCTCTCTCATTGTTTGAGAACATGGATATGAGAATGAAAAACTTCTATTTAGATATATTCTAGAGATATGGCTAATTTGTGTTTTACATGTACATTGAATATAAAAGGTTTTTTCTCTCATTGTCCAAGTCCATGGATATGAAAAGGAAAAACTTCTATTTAAAACCATTCAAGAGATTGATTGACTTGTAGGGGCATTTACCCTTAGGTTATTTAAGCCGTTGTTTTGTATCAAATCACTTATGGTCTGAATGGGAAATTTCTATGGATAATTCAAGTGTTTTACATGTTGACTATAAAAGTTTTTTTTTTTCTCTCATTGCTTGAGACAATGGATATGAAAATGAAAAACTTCTATTTAGATCTATTCTAGAGATATGGCTAATTTGTGTTTTACATACATTGAATATAAAAAACAATTCTCTCTCATTGTTTGAGACCATGGATATGAAAATGAAAAACTATATACTTGGTTAGAAACTATGTTTTGTATAAAAATACTTTTTGTTTCTAAATACTATATAAATGTTGACAGTAGGGGCATTTAGATCTATTCCAGAGATTGACTGTAGGGGCATTTACTACATATGTCACCTTTCATAAAAGATGAGATCCAGAGGCTACCTGGCCCTTTACAGACTCTGCCTATAGAACTACCATGGATATGAAAATGAAAAAATTCTAATTAGATCTATTCTAAAGATTGAATGTAGTGGCACTTACTAGATTAGGTTTTAAAACCTATATGTTTTGTATCAAATCACTTTTGGTTTCAATGGGAAACGTTTATGGCTATTTTTTTTTTTACATGTTGAATATAAAAGGTTTTTTCTCTATCATTGTTTGAGACCATGGATATGAAAAATAAAAACTATATAATTGGTTAAAACCTATGTTTTGTATTAAATTACTTTTTGTTTCTAAATAAGTTATATACATGTTGAATATAAAAGGTTTTTTTCTCTCTCATTGTTTGAGACCATGGATATGAAAATGAAAAACTTTATTTAGATCTATTCTTTAGAGCTATGGCTAATTTTTGTTTTACATACATTGACTCTTATGTTAAAACTATGTTAAAACCTATGTTTTGTATCAAATCACTTATGGTTTCAATGGGAAACTTCTATGGCTAATTCAAGTGTTTTACATATTTAATATAAAAGGTTTTTTTTCTCTCTCATTGTTTGAGACCATGGATATGAGAATGAAAAAATTCTATTTAGATCTATTCTAGAGATATGGATAATTTGTGTTTTACATGTACATTGAATAAAATGTTTTTTCTCTCATTATTTGAGTCCATGGATATGAAAATGAAAAGCTTATATTTAAAACTATTCAAGAGATTGATTGACTTGTAGGGGCATTTAATCTTAGGTTATTTAAACCTATGTAAATGTATCAAATCACTTATGGTTTGAGTGGGAAAATTTTATGGCTAATTCAAGTGTTTTACATGTTGAATATAAAAGGTTTTTTTCTCTCTCATTGTTTGAGACAATGGATATGAAAATGAAAAACTTCTATTTAGATCTACTCTAGAGATATGGCTAATTTGTGTTTTACATACAATGAATATAAAAGGTTTTCTCTCTGTCATTGTTTGAGACCATGGATATGAAAATGAAAAACTATATACTTGGTTAAAAACTATGTTCTGTATCAAATTACTTTTTGTTTCTAAATACTATATACATGTTGACTGTAGGGGCATTTAGATCTATTCCAAATATTGACTGTAGGGGAATTTACTAGATATGTCACCTTTCATAAAAGATGCGATCCAGAGGCTACCAAGCCCTTTACAGACTCTGCTTATAAAATTACCATGGATATGAAAATGAAAAAATTCTAATTAGGTCTATTCTAAGTATTTAATGTGGGGGCATTTACTAGATTAGGTTTTAAAACCTATATGTTTTGTATCAAATCACTTTTGGTTTCAATGGGAAACTTTTATGGCTAATTTTTTTTACATGTTGAATATAAAAGGTTTTTTATCTCTCATTGTTTGAGACCATGGATATGAAAATGGAAAACTATATAATTGGTTAAAACCTATGTTTTGTATTAAATTATTTTTTGTTTCTAAATAAGTTATATACATGTTGAATATAAAAGGTTTTTTTCTCTCTCATTGTTTGAGACCATGGATATGGAAATGAAAAAATTCTATCTATATCTATTCTCTAGAGCTATGGCTAATTTGTGTTTTATACACATTGAATATTAGGTTAAAACCTGTTAGAGTCGGTCCTTACAGCCCTCCGTCAGTGATCATTTCGTTTTTTGCATATTCATTCTTAGGTGTCTCGCTTGTTCCACTTCGTTGCATTTCGCTAGGAGCATGCCATTGACTGACGAAGGGGTCTGTTGTCTTATGTTTCCTCATGCTTACACCTGCAGGGCTATTTAAAAAATTTTCCAAAAAATCACTCAAAATCATCATCATTTCATTTATGGTCATTAAATGTCAATAAGTGTCTTTAGTCCTAGAGTCTAGGGTTTTCGATTCATTTGCATACATGTCATAAAGCCTGTAGGATGAGGATGGTTCCGCAAATTTCGATTTCATATTTTTTTTATCATAAGTATTTGAAAAACATTTCTAGTCCAAAACTCTGTTTTGGAACTAGAAATTGTTCAATTCTATTTTTTGTAATAAATTGTATTCATTTCACCAAGGAAAAAGTTTCAATGCAGACCTCTGATCTTTTCCTAAGCTAAAGAGCCATACCCCTGCAAGAGACAACAAAATCATCAATTCAAAACTCAAAAAAGCCAAAAGAGAGATATTGTATTAAAAAGCCAAATGTGAAAATGCAAAAACATTGTAATGTGGGTTATCAAATAGATTTGAATCAAATCTGATTGTGAAAGATATTTTCATCATGTATAAAATGGAAAACAAGTTCATTTGCAAAGATCCGTAGCATAGAAGTCGAAATCTGGAGTTTGGAGGCCGAAATCGTGTTTTGGAGAATTGTTGACAGAGTTTGGAGGTCGTGAGACCCACTTGGGCAAATGCGACCCACTTGGCAAATGCGACCCACCTGGGCGTTTTCTCCAGTGTAAATTATAATGCATGCGACCCACTTGGCAAAAGCGAACCACTTGATCGCATGCGACCCACTTGCTAACAGAGTTCAGAAAAGTTGCGTTGGGCGCCCAGTTTCGATTTAAATCATCTCCAGCTGCCTTCAAACAGGTTCTAAACTATTGCTCAGTAGATTTTAATGTGGTTGTGGTATCTTGAAGACTTTAAACATTTGAATGGAAGAGTAAAACCCTACATTCATGGCAGATTTGTTCCTCAGGGTTTTTAAATATATATGGATGGTTTTATGAGTATTTTCCCACCTTATATCATTGATATATCTACCTTTGCATGTATTGTCAAAGCCCCACTGCCTTCACACTCGTTATACCACCGTTGTCATCATAATTGTTTTACCACTGTCATGGCTTTTGTTTCATGGTGATCATTGTCATATTGTGTCTCATTGCCCATTGATAAACACGTTCTTATACTCATTGTTCACTGCCCATTGACAAACACAGTCTTATATTCATTGTTCCCTTTGACAAAGTTTATCCAGTATTCTAAAGGCTGCATGCTACCATTTGTCAAATTTCACTTGCAATTAAAACAGAGACTGTGCTTTTATCTCAATCCACCTAAAACAGAGTTGTTATCATTGTTTGTTTCCTTATGGTACTTTGACAGTGGGGGATATCTGTTGGGTGTTGAAACATACATTATAACTCTGTTTTCACTGCATTTATATCAGTATACATATTGCCAATATTTTTTTCAAAGCCATGTCAGAGACAGAGTCAGTGTATGAGCAAGAGTCAGGCAGTGATTCCACGACTGAAGGTAATGTGCCACGGGGGTCTCACAGAGTTGTCAAAGGTGGTGATCATCGCAGAGAGGAGCCTACTTCTTTGGCTCGGTTGCAGGCATGTCCACTAGCAATGGATTGTTTTCGGTATTTGTCATGCTTTCGATTTTGTGAGATGATTGCACAAACCCGGCTTCATCGTGAATTGGCTCGTCTGTTTGTTCTACATTTACGGGATGGCCAGGTAAATCTTGCCGGGGTTGATTTCATTTTTTCACCCTTGACTATTGCTCAAGCCACTGGCATACCAAACATGGGCGAGGAATGGAACAAACGTCAGCATTTAGAGAAATTCCACTATGAGCCATACATTAAAACTGGATATATGAGGTACTTGGGCAGAGTTTTTCCATTCAGATTCTTGAGGGATGAGTTTGCACCGCTGATGAAAATCATCATTCAGTATTTTAGTTGTGAGGGAAGATATGCCCGTCTCTTTGCGTACCATATTCGTTTGTTGATGCACTTCACAAGGGTACGTATGATGAATATTCCGTACTTCATATATCGCAACATAGAGAGGATGGTGATTTTTGTGCAAAATAATACGAGCCCAGCGCAGCAGTACAAGAGTATATACCATTACACTTTGATCAAGATCATAGTGTTACATCAGTTGGCAGAGCAGGGCATCACTTGGGAGGATTTCATTTCTCGAGACTTTTTCACAGTGCCACAGCCGCCTCCCGAGACAGTTCATGATGCAGGAGAGCCTTCACACCAGCCGGACATGCCTGAGGTTGAGCATATCGGCGCTCCTTTGGTTCGGACATATCAGCGAGGCCACAGGGCCTTATTTGCAGCGACACGGCGAGTATTATCTCCACATGATGTGGAAGGGGTCTTGCCGACTTCATCAGCGGAGCGAGTATTATCTCCACATGATGTGGAAGGGGTCTCGCCTTCTTCTTCAGCATAGGTACAGATCTAGGACAGGGGCAAGAAGCCCATGCACGATGAGGGTCCATCAGGAGGCCGGGACACGGATTTCACGATCATTGATGTTGATGCGAGCTCTCGCTCGAAGCGAAGTCATCCCGAGGGCAAAGGGTCGAGAATGACAGAGTGAAATATCAATTGCAGAAGGCTCAGTGGGTGATTAACTGTTTGGAGCAGCGCAACAAACAGCTTGAGGATGAGCTCACATATTATGAGTTGCGTCGGATCCGTGAGGACCGACAGTGGAATCGAAAGAGACCCGGTGACATGACACCAGCTGACCGAGATACTGTACTCACACATGTGAACATTCATCTGGAGAAATTGTTGGCGAAGGCCAATCGAGACAAAGACATGCTTCGTCACATGAAAGGCCATTATTGGGCTCGCATGCATGTCTGCAAAGCGAGAATGAAGATTCTGAAGAGGAGGTTGCGCGAAGCACTAAGACGGCGAAAAAGGCCTAATCCACTTCGGATTTTGGCCGAGGCTTCGTTGACTAGACAAGATACATGATGGAGGACCTCCGCTCCGAATTTGGGCAAATTCGGAGAAAATTTTGTCATTTTCAAATTTTTGGGTCAAAAAACAGGTTTTTCAGTTAAGTGGGTCTCGCACTCATATGCTCACTTTTTTTTGGGACACTTGCTGGAGGAAATTTTTTCATTTTTGGATTTTTCATGGTTAATTATGCATCCTCAGACATTACCTAAGAATTTCATCAAAATATGGATGGTCAAAGAGCTCAAAAACACCATGAAAACCACCTTGCTGCCACCTTTTGCACCAGCAGGAAGTACTTCTGGGAGAAAGAAGTTTTGGAGGGTCAAATGAGCTCCAAATTGGGAAATGCCACTTGGGTTGGATAGTCAACATCCAGGGCTTTCCAACGAGCTATCATGAGCTCAATTTGGATGCCGGGAAGTACCTCAAATTCAGGCTGAAAAAAATGCGACCCACTCGGCTCAAATGCGACCCACTTAAATTTTTGCTGAATTTTCAGCTGCCAGCTCAGATTTTCGCCTAGTATGGACCAGTTTTGCTTGTGGATGTAATTTTTGGGTTTTTATGATGTAAATGTATGTTGGGCATGTAACTTTGGCTTATTTTTATCTATTCTAGAAGATTCACTCTCAAAAGGGTAAAAATCATGTAAATGGATCAGTTCCCACTCTTTTAGAGGCAAGTTGTTAGCTGCCTAGATTGTAGTTCCATGAATAGAATTGGTTGAAACTGATCCCTGAAGAGGGAATTCGACCCCTAGAGGTGGGGAAAGGTGTTAGAGTGATCTATATATTGTAATTTCTCAATCATTTTCAGGGGTTGGAGAGTTGGACTCTTGGGAGACTTTTGATATCATTGTACATATTTTCATATTTTGGCTAAGGAAAGATCAGAGGTTTTGCGGCACTTGTTGGGATCCTTGTGGTGTTCTGTTCTTGATGGTGTTTCCTCTTTGTTTACTGTAATTTTCTTCATGTTTAAATGTATGCCATCCTTTCATATGCTTCTGAACTAAATTGAATGAGTAGATGAGGTTGAATCCATTGTTTACAGTGCTCTGCCTTTGAATTCAGTTAGTTCTATATGTTTTTCGACTATTTGGAGAGGATCCAAGTTCTTCTTTGCCCTCTTCAGCTCCTCATCGGTCTGATCTGTCCATATATTCAATCAAAAGCATCAAGACATTCACCTACCTCGCCCCAACTCGAAATCTGCAAAGGTCTGACCTTATCCCCGGACCCAAAAATCTATTTTCCCATTTCTCCAGCGAAAACCCAAAAACCAAAAAATCAAACATACCTATCTCTTTACTAGCCTAAAATCAGTTCTTATTATAAGTCATCTCACATCCTATTGCTCATTTTCTCGAGATTGACGGAGAGAGCCCTCTCCTGTCCTCGTAGAGCTAGCTACGAGGATGAGCGTGGTTTGATGTAGCCTTGAGTTTTACTTCATTTCAGCCTGAGGTAGATTTGAGCGCTAACATAGTGGCGACCATACTGGGGAACAAAACAATAATCTTGATGGTTTGCTTGTTGATGTGTTTGTTCCATGAGTCTTAGACGGAGTCTGAAGTCACGCCAGGTAGCTTTCGAAACGCTTTTGCTATGCATAAGCGGTAGTAGATAAACGATGCTTCAGTCGATCTCCGGTAAGCTTGTGAGTGCAGCACTCGATTTGTAAATCACCCCAGTATACTTATTCGTTCTAGACCCTTTGGATGATTGAGTCTAGAAGTCGAAAGGCTGAAAATAATTGATTGTGTTCCTTGAAATTTATCCCGAGAAAATCAATACACTGGCTTCAAGAAGGAATACTAGGTCGAATCCTGACCCTGATCCACCAACAGTATTCGAAAATCCAAATCTGATTCCTAGGATCCTTAGAAGGCAAGGAAGTCAAGAAAGTTCTGAAAGAGAAATTCAAGTGAGTTTTGGGAATTCCAGAGTGCTATCTAGATCTGCATCCTGTCCTGTGAAAATTATATATGTTGATGAAATTCCTTTTGATGCACGATTTGAAACATCCTTGTTTGTAAATTTTTCTAAAACTGAGTTGTCAAGATTAGTTCCGGATCCATTGTTTACCGAAGATTTGCAATATAGATTTGTTTCGCATTACTTGGATAGGCAATTGCAAAGTTCCATTGTGGATACCAACACTCCTGAATTCACTGAATCTGATCCAAAAACTTTTGAATCATTTGAATTTGCATCTAGTTCACGGATCCCTACTGAGCCTCCCTTTATACCTACCATTCCGGTTCAGCCTGAGTTTTCTGATCAGCAATCCATAGTAATCTCTCCTCCATCTCCACCGCATATACCTCGCACACCTACTGCTCCTAGTCCTCCTATTTCTCCTAGACAACAGATTATCATCAATCCGCCAAGAGTCATGGCAGCCAGATTTGCACCTCTTGCTTTACCAGCCAATTTAGATCCTATGCCTGCTGATTACCAAAGCAAAATTCCCATATTTGATGGCACACCACAGAGTATATCCGCTCAGCAGCACATCATTCGAATGACAGACTTCTTGGATATGCATGAAGTTGATGCAGAAAATGTTTCAATGAGATTGTTTGCTCAGACTTTTGGAGGAGAAGTTCGTAAATGGTTCAGAGCCCTACAAGCCAGAAGTATCAACACATTGCAAGAACTTCAGGATCAGTTTTTAGATCGATGGGAGATGAAAAAGGATCCGCTGCAGATTACTTCAGAATATACAAACATCAAACGTAATCCTGGTGAGTCTGTTCAGGATTATATTATTAGATTCAATACGGTGTATAATGCAATTCCAGATGACTTGAGACCATCTAAAAAGTCTGCCTTCCTTAAATTCCCGGATGGCTTTGATCCGGAGATGGCTTATTCCCTTCGTGATAGAGATCCGCCAACTTTAGAAGATATGCAGAAGATCGCTGTTAGTGTTGAGGCAAATCTGAACGATAAAAGAGCACGGTTGAAAGCAAAGAAAAGAGTGACGATAAAAGAAGAGCCTTCCACATCTACATCTGAACAGCACTTGATTCGTGAGATGGAGAAAATGTTTAAGAGAATGAATCTTGACAAATCAGAAACGCAGATTCGAAATCCAAATTATCGTGGCCAGCAGCAGCCACAGTTCAGAATAAAGCAGCGTGAACAAAGACTACCAGAGCCAGCAGCCCAACAGCAGATTAAAACACCTCTTTTGCAAAATTTTGTGAGTCATGATTCCGACGATGATGATGATGTATCAGGTGAGAAAAATCATTTCTTCACTCCCGATGATATGCCTATCTATATCACTGAGGATGAAGAATACAGAGAAAGTTCAGTTGTTCAGAAAGATGAAGATTTCATTCTAGCAAATGATGCAGATTTAGAGGAAGAGTCAGATGAATACCAAAGAGGATATTTGAATGCTTTTTCTACCCAACAAAAGCAATACTCATTGAGAAACCGAGATGTGCCCATAAATCCAATTCAGAAACGAAAAGAAGCTTCAGCACCAAAGACGGATTCACCGATACCACAGAAGAAAGGAAAAGAGACAATTGATCCAGCAGCTAGTAAAGTATCATCAGCAGAAAAAGTAAATTAGTCAAACATAGTGAAAGACAAGGCTGAAAAGAAGGAAGTTCCGGTCAAAGAAGTTGAGAAAGTTTCAGCATTTAGTTTGGAAAATGAGATTTCCAAATTAAAAATATCTATTCCTTTGACAGAAATCATGAAGAACAGTAGCTATCGTGGGCAAGTCTCCAAAATTCTGAACTTTGATCCAATGTTTGATACAGTTAATGTTGAGGATGATCAGCCAGAACTGATTTTCGGGCCTGCATTAGATGGTGAGTCACCTGACAATGATGTTCCTCCCTTTTATATCAGCTTGAGATTGCATGAATATGTTTTGCACAATGCTATGTTCGATTCGGGTGCTTCGCACAATTTGATGCCAAAGGCAATCATGGAAAAGTTGGGACTAGATATTACAAGAAAATATCATGATTTATATTCATTTGATTCCAGCCGTGTGAGATGTATAGGACTCATCAAATATTTGGTTGTAAGCTTAGATCAAATCCCAGCAAAGAATGTCTTAATGGATGTGGTGGTGGCGGACATTCCTCCACGATTTGGTATGCTCCTTTCGCGATCTTGGGGGGCAAAGTTGAAAGGTACACTTCAGTTAGATTTCTCTTATGCTACAATCCCAGTCTTTGGTCAAATGAGAAAGTTATATCGAGAGCAGAAGATGAAATACATGATAACTAGCAAAGAGAAGCCAATCAATCATCCTGTAAATTATGTACATACCGATTTAGAATCGTTTGTGTTGCTTGCTGATAGTTTTAATGATATAGAAAGTCAATTAGTTCAGGCGGAAGATATACCAGAAATCACTGAGAATTTTAGAGAAGTTTTGCAAAAAGAAAGAAGAGAAAAACAAGCTATTGTGGAGCAATCAGCTGAAGACAATGGGCAGCAAACAGGAAAAACAGAGCCGGTACAGTTTCAGCATTTAGAGGACGATGAAGATGGTCTTTGGACCATGGATTTTGATGGCGCAGTGGGCAGCGACGGTGCTGGAATTGGTGTTTGGATTCGTAGTCTGTTTTCCGCTCCGGATAAGGTCCCGAGCAATGTGAGAGTGTGTTCCTACAAGCTGGCATTTGACTGTTCTAATAATGAGGCGGAATATGAGGCTCTTATTGCTGGCCTTAAGATTCTTAAGAAGCTGAAAGCGAAAAGGATTGCAGTATACGGTGATTCGGAATTAGTGATAAAGCAAGTTAAAGGTGAGTTTCAGGCTAAGCATCCTCGCATGAGGGCTTACCGTAATGCAGTCTTAGACATTCTGAAGTTATTTTCTGATCATACTTTGACATGTGTGCCCCGCATACAAAATGGTGTTGTTGATGGACTTGCTAAGGCAGCAAGCAATCTTAAAATTCCGATGAATTCCAGCAACAAATTTGAGATTCATGTGAAACACCGCCCTACCGTTCCAGACAATCAGCGATGTTGGCAAGTTTTTCAGGATGATGAAGAGATTAGTGATTTTCTCCAAAATAAGGGTAAGTTCAAAGACACCTCCATAGATACTGAAAATGATGATGGTAGTGATGACATACAAATAAACCAAATGGAAGTGCTGCAACTTAAGGATAACATCATTCCTAAGGGATTGATTCCTTTGGAAGAGTTGTTTGATCAAGATGATGTAGCCCGCAAACCGACATTGAGGCCAACAGAAAAAGGTGTCGAAGAGGTAAATATTGGGAGAGATGAGAATCCCAAGATGGTAAAATTATCAAAGTCATTGTCACCAAAGGTAAAGGCAGAATATGTGAAATTGTTGTCTTCATTTTCTGATGTGTTTGCGTGGGATTATTCAGATCTAAAAACATATGATACCAACATCATTCAGCATACTATCCCCATCAAACCAAATCAGAAGCCTTTTCATCAAAAGTTGAGGAGAATCAATCCAAAGCTGCTACCATCGATCGAAAAAGAGGTAAATAGGTTGTATAAGTCAGGAATCATTGTGCCTATTTGATTTTCAGATTGGATATCAAACTTGGTGCCCGTGAGAAAGAAGACAGGTGAGATCCGTTTATGTATTGACTTCAGAAATCTGAATAAGGTATCATTAAAAGACAATTATCCGCTGCCAAAAATGGACCATATATTGCAGCGAGTAGTTGGAGCATCAAGGATGTCACTACTCGACGGATACTCGGGTTATAATCAGATTTTAGTGCAGGAAGATGATCGTGACAAGACTGCGTTCACCACTCCTTGGGGAACATTTCATTATGCAAAGATGTCGTTTGGTTTAAAGAATGCAGGCGCTACCTTTCAGCGTGCAATGGACATGGCTTTTGCCAACGAGAAAGATGTGTTTTTGGTTGTTTACCTTGATGATTTAACTGTGTTTTCCAATTCTGATGAGGAACATTTATATCATTTGAAAATTGTTTTCCAGAAGTGCAGAAAATATGGCATTTCACTGAATCCGAAAAAGAGCCTTTTTGCCATGGATGAAGGCAAGCTCCTTGGCCACATCATATCGAAAGATGGCATTCGAGTTGACCCTGCACGTGTTGAAGCCATACAGCAAATTGAACAGCCCCGGAACAAGAAAGAAATACAGTCATTCAATGGTAAAATGAATTTTCTGCGTCGTTTCATTCCAAATCTTGCAGAACACCTTAGAGAAATCACGAACATGTTGAAAAAGGACAGTCAGGTAAAGTGGACAGAAGAGGCAGTGAAATCATTCAATTTGGTAAAGATAGCTCTTTCCTCAGCCCCTATTTTAATCAGCCCGGATTACACACAGGACTTCATTTTATTTTCTTTTGCTTCTGAGCACACATTGGCAGCTGTTTTGATGCAAAAAAGGGACGGAGTTGAGAAGCCCATTGCTTTTTTCAGTCAGATCATAAGGGATGGAGAATTGAAGTACAATATCATTGAGAAACAAGCACTTGCGCTTGTAAAGGCCTTGAAAGATTTCCGTGTGTACATATTGCATTCCCACATTATAGCATACGTTCCTAACGCATCAGTTAAAGATGTTTTGGTACAGGCAAATCCAGAGGGAAGAAGGGGTAAGTGGATCGCTGCGTTGTTAGAATACGATGTGGAAATTAAACCAACCAAGCTGATCAAAGGACAAGGACTCGCCAAGCTCATGGCTGAAACAAATCTGCATGCTCTAGACATAAATTTGATCGCTGCCATGTCCGATGAAGATGAGGAAAGTACGTCAGTCCAGGTATCCGATATTTTTGTTTCTTCCCCTTGGTATGCTGACATTTTATACGTACTTCAGAATTTGTCTTCACCGCCCGGAATGCCTAGAAATAAAAGTAGAACATTGAAGTTAAGAGCTGCTAAATTCTGCATTCTGAATTCTGCATTATATTGGAAAGATCCTGGAGGTATGTTGTTGAATTGTTTGGTAGAGGAGGAAGCTCAAAAAGTTTTGGAGGACTTTCACAAAGGTGACTGTGGAGGTCATTTGTTTTGGAAGACCACAGCGAATAAGATTTTAAGGGCAGGGTATTATTGGCCTTCTTTGTTTTCTGATGTATTTAAGGCTGTTAAAAAATGTCATGAGTGTCAAATTTTCGAAGGGAAGCAGAAACTACAGCCTTTGCCTCTAAAACCAATTGAAGTTAGTGCACCATTCCAGCAGTGGGGATTGGATTTTATCGGGGAAATTCACCCAGCATCTTCCGGACAGCATAGATGGATACTGACAGCTACAGACTACTTCACGAAGTGGATTGAGGCGATTCCCACTCGACAGGCCACGGATGCGGTAATTATTTCTTTTCTTGAAAATAATATTCTGTCACGTTTTGGGTGTCCTAGCAAAATAATCACAGATAATGCAGCGGCCTTCAAGTCTAAAAGGATGGTTGAATTTTGCTATAAGTACAATATCAGTTTGGGACATTCGACCGCTTACCACCCACAAGGAAATGGTTTGGCGGAATCTTCAAACAAGTCCTTGGTGAATATCATTAAGAAATTGCTAGAAATCAACAAAAAGGGCTGGCATAAGAAATTAATGAATGCGCTGTGGGCTGATAGAGTAAGTCAGAAAAAGTCGATTGGCATGTCTCCTTTCGAGCTGGTGTACGGAATAGATACGGTTTTTCCTACTTCACTTGCTGTCCCGGTGGTCAAATTGCTTCAGGAGGCTGGGAGTGAGGAAGATCCTATGCAGCGGAGGATTAATCAGATGATTCATTTACAGCAGACACGAGAGGAGGTATTTCAAAATACTTTCAAGTTGCAGGAGCGCATAAAGAAGATCTACGACAGAAAGGCAAAAGCGGATAAGTTTCAGTTGGATGAGGTAGTTTTGAAATGGGATGCTCGAAATGAGGATAAGGGAAAGCACGACAAATTTGAAAATCTGTGGAAGGGTCCTTTTAAGATTGCAGCGTATCGGGGTCAAAATGCATTTCTTCTCAAAGAAATGAATGGAGATGATTGTCCTGGAGAACCGATCAATGGTCGGTTGCTGAAGCGATATTACTTCTGAGTATCTTCTGCTGATCTCATTATCATTGTATATATCATGTTACTTTTGTTTCGTTGCAAGTGTGTACTGATCTCTCATCTTCAGTCTGGGGCCCGGAGCGAAGGCTATAATTCTGGAGATGGAGGTTGGTTGGTTTGAAATTGTCAAGTCAGTTTTATCAATCTTTTAGTTTTAAGGTCATGTCAGTTTTGGTCAAATTTCAGTCAGTCTTTAGTCAAATCTGTAGTCAATAAAATGTCCGAAGTTTTGTTTTATCAGTTGAAATAATGACTCCATCGCCCAATGGATGAAAGGCACTGTCTGACTCCCCCAGAGATCTGCCGTTCTTGGCATCTCCATGGAGCCACCATCCCCATTGGAGCCAATGTTAGAGTCGGTCTTTACAGCCCTCCGTCAGTGATCATTTCGTTTTTTGCATATTCATTCTTAGGTGTCTCGCTTGTTCCACTTCGTTGCATTTCGCTAGGAGCATGCCATTGACTGACGAAGGGGTCTGTTGTCTTATGTTTCCTCATGCTTACACCTGCAGGGCTATTTTAAAAATTTCCCAAAAAATCACTCAAAATCATCATCATTTCATTTATGGTCATTAAATGTCAATAAGTGTCTTTAGTCCTAGAGTCTAGGGTTTTCGAGTCATTTGCATACATGTCATAAAGCCTGCAGGATGAGGATGGTTCCACAAATTTTGATTTCATATTTTTTATCATAAGTATTTGAAAAACATTTCTAGTCCAAAACTCTGTTTTGGAACTAGAAATTGTTCAATTCTATTTTTTGTAATAAATTGTATTCATTTCACCAAGAAAAAGTTTCAATGCAGACCTCTGATCTTTTCCTAAGCTAAAGAGCCATACCCCTGCAAGAGACAGCAAAATCATCAGTTCAAAACTCAGAAAAGCCAAAAGAGAGATATTGTATTAAAAAGCCAAATGTAAAAATGCAAAAACATTGTAATGTGGGTTATCAAATAGATTTGAATCAAATCTGATTGTGAAAAATATTTTCCTCATGTATAAAGTGGAAAACAAGTTCATTTGCAATGATCCGCAGCATAGAAGTCGAAATCTGGAGTTTGGAGGCCGAAATCGTGTTTTGGAGAATTGTTGACAGAGTTTGGAGGTCGTGAGACCCACTTGGGCAAATGCGACCCACTTGGAAAATGCGACCCACCTGGGCGTTTTCTCCAGTGTAAATTATAACGCATGTGACCCACTTGGAAAAAGTGACCCACTTGATCGCATGCGACCCACTTGCTAACAGAGTTCAGAAAAGTTGCGTTGGGCGCCCAGTTTCGATTTAAATCATCTCCAGCTGCCTTCAAACAGGTTCTAAACTATTGCTCAGTAGTTTTTAATGTGGTTGTGGTATCTTGAAGACTTTAAACATTTGAATGGAAGAGTAAAACCCTACATTCATGGTAGATTTGTTCCTCAGGGTTTTTAAATATATATGGATGGTTTTATGAGTATTTTCCCACCTTATATCATTGATAGAGTAAGTCAGAAAAAGTCGATTGGCATGTCTCCTTTCGAGCTGGTGTACGGAATAGATACGGTTTTTCCTACTTCACTTGCTGTCTCGGTGGTCAAATTGCTTCAGGAGGCTGGGAGTGAGGAAGATCCTATGCAGCGGAGGATTAATCAGATGATTCATTTACAGCAGACACGAGAGGAGGTATTTCAAAATACTTTCAAGTTGCAGGAGCGCATAAAGAAGATCTACGACATAAAGGCAAAAGCGGATAAGTTTCAGTTGGATGAGGTAGTTTTGAAATGGGATGCTCAGAATGAAGATAAGGGAAAGCACGGCAAATTTGAAAATCTGTGGAAGGGTCCTTTTAAGATTGCAGCGTATCGGGGTCAAAATGCATTTCTTCTCAAAGAAATGAATGGAGATGATTGTCCTGGAGGACCGATCAATGGTCGGTTGCTGAAGCGATATTACTTCTGAGTATCTTCTGCTGATCTCACTATCATTGTATATATCATGTTACTTTTGTTTCGTTGCAAGTGTGTACTGATCTCTCATCTTCAGTCTGGGGCCGGAGCGAAGGCTATAATTCTGGAGATGGAGGTTGGTTGGTTTGAAATTGTCAAGTCAGTTTTATCAGTCTTTTAGTTTTAAGGTCATGTCAGTTTTGGTCAAATTTCAGTCAGTCTTTAGTCAAATCTGCAGTCAATAAAAATGTCCAAAGTTTTGTTTTATCAGTTGAAATAATGATTCCATCGCCCAATGGATGAAAGGCACTGTCTGACTCCCCCAGAGATCTGCCTTTCTTGGCATCTCCATGGAGCCACCATCCCCATTGGAGCCAATGTTAGAGTCGGTCCTTACAGCCCTCCGTCAGTGATCATTTCGTTTTTTGCATATTCATTCTTAGGTGTCTCGCTTGTTCCACTTCGTTGCATTTCGCTAGGAGCATGCCATTGACTGACGAGGGGGTCTGTTGTTTTATGTTTCCTCATGCTTACACCTGCCAGGGCTATTTACAAAATTCCTCAAAAATCACTCAAAATCATCATCATTTCATTTATGGTCATTAAATGTCAATAAGTGTCTTTAGTCTTAGAGTCTAGGGTTTTTGAGTCATTTGCATACATGTCATAAAGCCCGCAGGATGAGGATGGTTCCGCAAATTTTGATTTCATATTTTTTTTATCATAAGTATTTGAAAAACATTTCTAGTCCAAAACTCTGTTTTGGAACTAGAAATTGTTCAATTCTATTTTTTGTAATAAATTGTATTCATTTCACCAAGAAAGAGTTTCAATGCAGACCTCTGATCTTTTCCTAAGCTAAAGAGCCATACCCCTGGAAGAGACAACAAAATCATCAGTTCAAAACTCAAAAAAGCCAAAAGAGAGATATTGTATTAAAAAGCCAAATGTGAAAATGCAAAAACATTGTAATGTGGGTTATCAAATAGATTTGGATCAAATCTGATTGTGAAAGATATTTACATCATGTATAAAATGGCAAACAAGTTTCATTTCCAAAGATCCACAGCATAGAAGTCGAAATCTGGAGTTTGGAGGCCGAAATCGAGTTTTGGAGCATTGTTGACAGAGGTTGGAGGTCGTCAGACCCACTTGGGCAAAAGCGACCCACTTGGCAAAAGCGACCCACTTGATCGCATGCGACCCACTTGCTAACAGAGTTCAGAAAAGTTGCGTTGGGCGCCCAGTTTCGTTTTAAATCATCTCCGGCTGCCTTCAAACAGGTTCTAAACTATTGCTCAGTAGATTTTAATGTGTTGGTGGTATCTTGAAGACTTTAAACATTTGAATGGAAGAGTAAAACCCTACATTCATGGCAGTTTTGTTCCTCAGGGTTTTAAAATATATATGGATGGTTTTATGAGTATTTTTCCACCTTATATCATTGATATATCTACCTTTGCATGTATTGCCAAAGCCCCACTGCCTTTACACTTGTTATACCACCGTTGTCATCATCATTGTTTTACCACTGTCATGGCTTTTTCTTCATGGTGATCATTGTCATATTGTGTCTCATTGCCCATTGATAAACACGTTCTTATGCTCATTGTTCACTGCCCATTGACAAACACAGTCTTATGATTCATTGTTCCCTTTGACAAAGTTTATCCGATATTCTAAAGGCTGCCTGCTACCATTTGTCAAATTTCACTTTCAATTAAAACAGAGACTGTGCTTTTATCTCAATCCACCTAAAACAGAGCTGCTATCATTGTTTGTATCCTTATGGTACTTTGACAGTGGGGGATATCTGTTGGGTGTTGAAACATACATTATAACTCTGTTTTCACTGCATTTATATCAGTATACATATTGCCAATATTTTGTTCAAAGCCATGTCAGAGACAGAGTCAGTGTATGAGCAAGAGTCAGGCAGTGATTCCACGACTGAAGGTAATGTGCCACGGGGGTCTCATAGAGTTGTCAAAGGTGGTGATCACCGCAGAGAGGAGCCTACTTCTTTGGCTCGGTTGCAGGCATGTCCACTAGCAATGGATTGTTTTCGGTATTTGTCATGCTTTCGATTTTGTGAGATGATTGCACAAACCCGGCTTCATCGTGAATTGGCTCGTCTGTTTGTTCTACATTTACGGGATGGCCGGGTAAATCTTGCCGGGGTTGATTTCATTTTGTCACCCTTGACTATTGCTCAAGCCACTGGCATACCAAACATGGGCGAGGAATGGAACAAACGTCAGCATTTAGAGAAATTCTACTATGAGCCATACATTAAAACTGGATATATGAGGTACTTGGGCAGAGTTTTTCCATTCAGATTCTTGAGGGATGAGTTTGCACCGCTGATGAAACTCATCATTCAGTATTTTAGTTGTGAGGGCAGATATGCCCGTCTCTTTGCGTACCATATTCGTTTGTTGATGCACTTCACAAGGGTACGTATGATGAATATTCCGTACTTCATATATCGCAACATAGAGAGGATGGTGATTTTTGTACAAAGGAAGACGAGCCCAGCGCAGCAGTACAGGAGTATATACCATTACGCTTTGATCAAGATCATAGTGTTGCATCAGTTGGCAGAGCAGGGCATCACTTGGGAGGATTTCATTTCTAGAGACTTTTTCAGAGTGCCACAGCCACCTTCCGAGACAGTTCATGATGCAGGAGAGCCTTCACACTAGCCAGACATGCCTGAGGTTGAGCATATCAGCGCTCCTTTGGTTCGGACATATCAGCGAGGCCACGGGGCCTTATTTGCAGCAACACGGCGAGTATTATCTCCACGTGAGGTGGAAGGGGTCTTGCCGACTTCATCAGCAGAGCGAGTATTATCTCCACATGATGTGGAAGGGGTCTCGCCTTCTTCTTCAGCGCAGGTACAGATACAGGACAGGGGCAAGGGGCCCATGCATGATGAGGGCCCATCAAGAGGCCGGGACACAGATTTCACAGTCATTGATATTGATGCGAGCTCTCCTAGCTCGAAACTGAGGGAAGTCATCCAGGAGCAAAGGGCCGAGAATGACAAGCTGAAAGATCAATTGCAGAAGGCTCAGTGGGTGATAAACTATTTGGAGCAGTGCAACAAACAGCTAGAGGATGAGCTCACATTTTATGAGCTGCGTCGAATCCGTGAGGACCGACAGTGGAATCGAAAGAGACCTGGTGACATGACACCAGCTGATCGAGATGTTGTACTCACACATGTGAACATTCATCTGGAGAAATTTTTGGCGAAGGCCAATCGAGACAAAGACATGCTTCGTCACATGAAAGGCCATTATTGGGCTCGCATGCATGTCTGCAAAGCGAGAATGAAGATTCTGAAGAGGAGGTTGAGCGAAGCACTAAGACGGCGGAAAAGGCCTAATCCACTTCGGATTTTGGCCGAGGCTTCGTTGACTAGGCAAGATACATGATGGAGGACCTTCGCTCTTAATTTGAGCAAATTCGGAGAAAATTTTTTCATTTTGAAATTTTTTGGTCTAAAAACAGGTTTTTCAGTTAAGTGGGTCTCGCACTCATATGCTCACTTTTTTTCGGGACACTTGCTGAAGGAAATTTTTGCATTTTTGGATTTTTCATGGTTAGTTATGCATCCTCGGACATTACCTAAGCATTTCATCAGATTCTGGATGGTCAAAGAGCTCAAAAACACCATGAAAACCACCTTGCTGCCACCTTTTGCACCAGCAGGAAGTACTTCTGGGAGAAAGACGTTTTGGAGGGTCAAATGAGCTCCAAATTGGGAAATTCCACTTGGGTTGGATAGTCAACATCCAGGGCTTTCCAACGCGCTATCATGAGCGCAATTTGGATGCCGGGAAGTACCTCAAATTCAGGCTGAAAAAATGCGACCCACTTGGCTCAAATGCGACCCACTTAAATTTTTGCTGAATTTTCAACTGCCAGCTCAGATTTTCGCCTAGTATGGACCAGTTTTGCTTGTGGATGGAATTTTTGGGTTTTTATGATGTAAATGTATATTGGGCATGTAACTTTGGCTTATTTTTATCTATTCTAGAAGATTCACTCTCAAAAGGGTAAAAAATCATGTAATGGATCAGTTTCCACTCTTTTAGAGGCAAGTTGTTAGTTGCCTAGATTGTAGTTCCATGATTAGAATTGGTTGAAACTGATCCCTGAAGAGGGAATTCGACCCCTAGAGGTGGGGAAAGGTGTTAGAGTGATCTATATATTGTAATTTCTCAATCATTTTCAGAGGTTGGAGAGGTTGGACTCTTGGGATACTTTTGATACTATTGTACATACTTTTCATATTTTGGCTAAGGAAAGATCGGGGGTTTTGCGGCACTTGTTGGGATCCTTGTGGTGTTCTGTTCTTGATGGTGTTTCTTCTTTGTTTACTGTAAGTTTCTTCATGTTTAATGTATGCCATCCTTTCATTATGCTTCTGAACTAAATTGAATGAGTGAATAAGGTTGAATCCATTGTTTACGGTGCTTGGCCTTTGAATTCAGTTAGTTCTATATGTTTTCAGCTGTTTGGAGAGGATCCAAGTTCTTCTTTGCCCTCTTCAGCTCCTCGTCGGTCTGATCTGTCCATATATTCAATCAAAAGCATCAAGACATTCACCTACCTCGCCCCAACTCGAAATCTGCAAAGGTCTGACCTTATCCCCGGACCCAAAAATCTGTTTTCCCATTTCTCCAGCGAAAACCCAAAAACCAAAAAATCAAACATACCTATCTCTTTACTAGCCTAAAATAAGTTCTTATTATAAGTCATCTCGCATCCTATTGCTCATTTTCTAGAGATTGACGGAGAGAGCCCTCTCCTGTCCTCGTAGGGCTAGCTACGAGGTTGAACGTGGTTTGATGTAGCCTTGAGTTTTACTTCATTTCAGCCTGAGGTAGATTTGAGCGCTAACAAAACCTATGTTAAAACTTATGTTTTGTATCAAATCACTTATGGTTTCAATAGGAAAATTCTATGGCTAATTCAAGTGTTTTACATGTTGAATATAAAAGGTTTTTTTCTCTCTCATTGTTTGAGACCATGGATATGAGAATGAAAAACATATATTTAGATCTATTCTATAGATATGGCTAATTTGTGTTTTACATGTACATTGAATATAAAAGGTTCTTTCTATCATTGTTTGAGTCCATGGATATGAAAATGAAAAACTTGTATTTAAAAATATTCAAGATATTGATTGACTTGTAGGGGCATTTACTCTTAGGTTATTTAAACCTATGTTTTGTCTCAAATCACTTATGGTTTCAATGGGAAACTTTTATGGAAAATTAAAGTGTTTTACATGTTGAATATAAAATGTTTTTTTCTCTCTCACTGTTTAAGACAATGGATATGAAAATGAAAAACTTCTATTTAGATCTATTCTAGAGATATGGCTAATTTGTGTTTTACATACATTGAATATAAAAGGTTTTTTTTTCTCTGATTGTTTGAGACCATGGATATGAAAATGAAAAACTATATAATTGTTTAAAACTATGTTTGTATCAAATTACGTTTTGTTTCTAAATACTATATACATGTTGACTGTAGGGGCATTTAGATGTATTCTAGAGATTGACTGTAGGGGAATTTACTAGATATGTCACCTTTCGTAAAAGATGAGATCCAGAGGCTACCTAGCCCTTTACAGACTCTACCTATAGAACTACCATGGATATGAAAATGAAAAAAGTCTAATTAGATATATTCTAAAGATTGAATGTAGGGGTGTTTACTAGATTAGGTTTTAAAACCTATATGTTTTGTGTCAAATAACTTTTGGTTTCAATGGGAAACTTTTATGGTGAATTTCTTTTTTACATGTTGAATATAAAAGGTTATTTCTCTCTCATTGTTTGAGAGCATGTATATGAAAATGAAAAACTATATAATTTGTTAAAACTTATGTTTTGTATTAAATTACTTTTTTTTTTCTAAATAAGTTATATACATGTAGAATATAGAAGATTTTTTTCTCTCTCATTGTTTGAGACCATTGATATGAAAATGAAAAACTTCTATTTAGATCTATCCTCTAGAGATATGGCTAATTTGTGTTTTACATACATTTATTCTTAGGTTAAAACCTATCTTTTGTATCAAATCACTTATGGTTTCAATGGGAAACTTCTATATCTAATTCAAGTGTTTTACATGTTGAATATAAAAGGTTTTTTTTCTCTCTCAGTGTTTGAGACAATGGATATAAGAATGAAAAAATTATATTTAGATATATTCTGGAGATATGGCTAATTTGTGTTTTACATGTACATTGAATATAAAAGCTTTTTTCTCTCATTGTTTGAGTTCATGGATATGAAAATGAAAAACTTATATTTAAAACTATTCAAGTGATTGATTGACTTGTAGGGGCATTTACTCCTAGGTTATTTAAACCTATGTTTTGTATCAAATCACTTATGGTTTCAATGGGAAACTTTTATGGCTAATTCAAGTGTTTTACATGTTGAATATAAAAGGTTTTCTTCTCTCTCATTGTTTGAGACGATGGATATGAAAATGAAAAACTTCTATTTAGATCTATTCTAGAGATATGGCTAATTTTTGTTTTACATACATTGAATATAAAAGGTTTTTTTCTCATTATTTGAGACCATGGATATGAAAATGAAAAACTTCTAGATATTTAAAACTATTCTAGAGATTGATTGACTTGTAGGGGCATTTACTCTGAGGTTAAAACCTATGTTTTGTATCAAATAACTTATGGTTTCAAAGGGAAAATTTTATGGCTAATTTTTGTTTTACATGATGAATATAAAAGGTTTTTTCTCTCTCATTGTTTCAGACCATGGATACGAAAATGAAAAACTATATAATTGGTTAAAACCTATGTTTTGTATTAAATTACTTTTTGTTTCTAAATAATTTATATGCACGTTGAATATAAAAGGTTTTTTCTCTCAGTTTTTTAGTCCATGGATATGAAAATGAAAAACTTCTATATTTAAAACTATTCAAGAGATTGATTTACTTGTAGGGGCATTTACTCTTAGGTTAATACCATGTTTTGTATCAAATAACTTATGGTTTCAATGGGAAACGTTTATGGCTAATTCAAGCTTTTTACATGTTGAATGACTTCTAGGGGCATTTACTCTTAGGTTAAAACCTATGTTTTGTATCAAATCACTTATGGTTTCAATGCGAAACTTTTATGGCTAATTCAAGTGTTTTACATCTTGAACATAAAAGGTTTTTTTCTCTCATTGTTTGAGACCATGCATATGAAAATGAAACACTTCTATTTAGATATCTTCTAGAGATATGGCTAATTTGTGTTTTACATGTACATTGAATATAAAAGGTTTTTTCTCTCATTGTTCAATAGCCCATGTATATGAAAATGAAAAACCTCTATTTAAAACTATTCAAGAGATTGATTGACTTGTAGGGGTATTTACTCTTCGGTTATTTAAACCTATCTTTTGTATCAAATCATTTATGGTTTCAATGGGAAAATTTTATGGCTAATTTGTGTTTTACATGTTGAATATAAGAGGTTTTTTTCTCTCTCATTGTTTGAGACCATGGATATGAAAATGAAAAACTCCTATTTAGATCTATTCTAGAGATATGGCTAATTTGTGTTTTAGATATATTGAATATAAAATGTTTTTTCTCTCATTGTTTGAGACCATCGATATGAAAATGAAAAACTATATGTAGGGGCATTTACTCTTAGGTTAAAATCTATGTTTTGTATCAAATCACTTATGGGTTCAATGGGAAATTTTTATGGCTAATTTGTGTTCTACATGTTGAATATAAAAGGTTTTTTTCTCTCTCATTGTTTGAGATAATGGATATGAAAATGAAAAACTTCTATATGTAGGGGCATTTAATATTAGGTTAAAACCTATGTTTTGTATCAAATCACTTATGGTTTCAATGGGAAACTTTTATGGCTAATTTGTGTTTTACATGTTGAATATAAAAGGTTTTTTTCTCTCTCATTGTTTGAGACCATGGATATGAAAATGAAAAACTTCTTTTTAGATCTACTCTAGAGATATGGCTAACTTGTGTTGTATATAAATTGAATATAAAAGGTTTTTTCTATCTCATTGTTTGAGACCATGAATATGAAAATGAAAAACTATATGCTTGGTTAAAACCTATGTTTTGTATCAAAATACGTTTTGTTTCTAAATACTAGATACATGTGACTATAGGGGCATTTACTGTAGGGGCATTTAGATCTATTCCAGAGATTGACTGTAGGGGAATTTACTAGATATGTCAACTTTCATAAAACATGAGATCCAGAGGCTACCTGGCCTTTTACAGATTCTGTCTATAGAACTACCATGGATATGAAAATGAAAAAATTCTAATTAGATCTATTCTAGAAATTGAATGTAGGGGCATTTACTAGATTAGGTTATAATGTATGTTTGGTATCAAATGACTTTTGGTTTCAATGGAAAACTTTTATGGATAATTTGTGTTTTACATGTTGAATATAAAAGGTTTTTTCTCTCTCATTGTTTGATAGCATGGATATGAAACTAAAAAACTATATAATTTGTTAAAACCTATGTTTTGTATCAAATTACTTTTTTCTTCTAAATACTATATACATGTTGAATATCAATTGGATGCACATAAAATGCAAGTTATGTGCAAATGATGGATGATGAATGACCTAAGTGAATCTCCATATCAATTGGATGCAAGTTATGTGCAGATGATGGATGATGAATGAGGTGATGTTGATCATAACCTTTACATCTATATGATAGGAAGCTTGATATACATAACAAGGTTTAGAATAGATATAATTTTGGAATTCAAGTTATGTGCAGTTGATGGATGATGGATGACCTAAGTGAATCTCCATATCAATTGGATGCAAGTTATGTGCATATGATGGATGATGAATGAGGCGATGTTGATTATAACCTTTAAATATATATGATAGGAAGCTTGATGTACATAACAAGGTTTAGACTAGATATAATTTTGGAATTCAAATTATGTTCAGATGATTCATGATGAATGACCTAAGTGAATCTCCATATCAATTGGATTCAAGTTATGTGAAGATGATGGATGATGAATGAGGTTATTTTTTTATCATAACCTTTACATCTGTATGATATGAAGCTTGATATACATAACAAGGTTTAAAGACTAGATATAATTTTGGAATTTATATTAGTTGAAATATTTCAATCAACAAGTAAATAGAGTCATCTATTACCAACAAAAACCAACAAATAGATATGAATATACTTTAAAGAAACTACAAAAAATGGACTATAGTACCCAAAAGGTGAGAAATTCATCTATTACCAACATACAGATATTAAGATACTTGAATGGGAATACAAACAATGGACTCTAGTACCAAAAAGGTGAGAAATTTACATTGAAGACATATAGAGATTCAACTAGAGGCTTGTGTGGATGACATGAAAAGTACAAGTGGACAATGCATAATTATACTTAGGAAGAGTCTTTTCTTTAATGGTTAAGCAAGAAAGAGTCATTACTTTCTCTATCTAGAGTATAAGTAGAATACATAGTAGTTACTTATTTTTCAGTTTTTTGGATGAAATGGGCTCTAAAATATATTAAGGTAAATTTCAGTGAACCTACATATCTATTAAGTGTTTCAATACAAGTGTAATAATAATTTCAAAAATACAATATTCTACTTCCTTCAATCACTAAACATACCATCATAAAGTACCACTTCCTCACACAGCAAACATGTTCCAAAATATTTATAAAGTACATATGTATATATAAAGTACATATGTATATATAATTTATATAAACATGTTCCAAAATATTCTCAAATGTACACAGTAGTATTATAAATTTTAATATCTAATTAATAGAGATAGCACCAAAAAAGGCAGAGACAACGCCAAAAAAAGCATGTATGTATATATAATTTATATAAACATGTTCCAAAATATTCTCAAATGTACATAGTAGTATTATAAATTTTCAAATCTAATTAATAGAGACAGAGCCTAAACAAGCAGAGACAGCCAAAAAAAGCAGAGACATAGCTAAAAAAAGTACAGATGTATATATAGTTTATGTAAACTTGCTCCAAAATATTCTCAAATGTACACAGTAATATTATAAGTTTTCAAGTCTAATTAATAGAGACAGAGCCAAAAAAAAAGAAGAGACTGAGCCGAAAATAGCAGAGACAGGGCTGAGCCAAAAATAACAGATACAGGGCTGAGCCAAAAATAGCAGAGACATGGCCGAGCCAAAAATAGCAGAGACAGAGCTGAGCCGAAAATAGCGGAGATAGGGCCGAGTTGAAAATAACAGAGACAAGACCAAGCCAAAAATAACAGAGACAGGACCGAGCTGAAAATAGTAGAGATAGGATAGAGCTGAAAATAGTAGAGACAGGACAAAGCCGAAAATAGAAGAGACAAGATAGAGCTGAAAATAGCAGAGACAAGATAGAGCCGAAAATAGTAGAGACAGGACAAATTTGAAAACAGTAGAGATAGGACAGAGCCAAAAATAGCAGAGATAGGACAGAGCTGAAAATAGTAGAGACAGAGCCGAAAATAGTAGAAATGGAGCTGAAAATAGCGGAGATAGAGCTGAAAATAGAAGAGACAGCCAAAAAAAGTACATGTGTATATATAATTTATATAAACATGTTACAAAATATTCTCAAATTTACATAGTAGTATTATAAATTTTCATACCTAATTAATAGAGACAGCAAAAAAAAGTAGAGACAGGGCCAAAAAAAGCAAAGAAAGAGCCTCTCTCATTCATAAATTCCCTACTGAAAAGCAGTGAATGTTAAACGTACCTAGATGCTGAAGACGATGAAGACACTAAAGTCACTACAGAGGACACTGAAGTCACAACAGAGAACGCTGAAGTCATCGTGGAAGACCTCCGCAACAAAAAAATCAACAGAAATTAAAACCAAATTAAAAACAACAACAACAAAAAACTTATAGAAATTGAGAATTGGGTATCTTACCTCCTTGAGCTTAGTGAGCACGAGAATTATTGACAGAAGTGAGCGCGCATGAATGCTGGACAAAAGTGAGCACGTGAAAATGCTAGACAGATACAAGCGCGCAGGAGAATGATGGACAGAAACAAGCGCGGGGGATAATTCTGAATAGAAATCTGGAAAAGGTTGTGGGCGATATATTTATAAAATAATAGTTCGGCCAAAATTCGTTTGTTGGTTTTCCAAAATTAGGCGAAAATTCTGTTCGCCATTGTCGTCAGTACACCGTCAATGTAAGCGGAAAATGAAGTTCGGCCGAACTAAATTCAATAGTTCAGTCGAACTCTTGAATTGTTCGGCTGAACCATGACAAGAGTTCGACTGAACTATGGAGGAAAAAAAATTTCCACCCCGAATTATCACAAAAGTGTTACCCATCTTCACATTCTCACCCATGGCGCAATTTATTTTACGAAGTTTGATGTTCATTCAAGATATCATCAAATTAGAATGAAGACTAAAGATATTCCGAAACCAACATTTCGAACTCATGAGGGTCATTATGAATTTTTGGTGATGCCTTTTGTCCTTACCAATGCACCTTCTACATTTCAAGGGTTGATGAATTCCATTTTCAAACCCTTCCTTAGAAAATTTGTACTACCATTTTTTGATGACATAATAATCTACAGTAAGTCTTCGAAGGGTCATGTTCAACATGTTGACAGGGTGCTAAAACTATTGGAGGAGAAAAAATTATATGAAAAAACATCCAAATTTTTCTTTGGAGTACAAGAGGTGGAATATCTAGGTCATATTATATATCATGAGGTGTTAAGGTAGGCCCTAACACAATTACAACCATTAAGGAATGGAAAGTCCTCACAACCATAAAGCAGTTGCGAGGATTTCTTAGGTTAACAGGGTATTATCGCAAGTTTGTTAAGAATTATGGGAGAATAGCAGCACCTCTAACAACATTATTGAAAAAATATGCATTTTCACGGACTCCTAAAGCAACTAAGGCCTTTGAACATCTTAAAGAGGCAATGTGTATAGCACCAGTCTTAGCTACGCCAGACTTCACAAAAACCTATATTGTAGAATGTGATGCCTTAGTAAATGGAATTGGTGTTGTTTTAATGCAAGAAGGAAGAACCATTTCTTTTGAAATTCTTCCAATAAAAGGAAAGTATTTACATCAAGCTATTTATGGGAAGGAAATGTTGGCAATACTACATGCACTAAAGAAATGGCGACCTTACCTAATGGTAAGGAACTTCAAGGTAAAAACTGATCATTATAGTCTTAAACACTTTTTGGAACAAAGACTATCTTCAGAGGAGAAGAAAAAATGGGTCACAAAGATGTTGGGTTATGGCTTTGAAATCATCACAACAAAGGGAAGCTAAATGTTTTTTCACATGCACTCTCAAGAAAAGATGAAGAGGTGGAAGCATTGCTTTGTGCGATTTCCTATCCAATCTCATTTAGTTGGAAAAGTGATTCCTTATGGTATAAATATCGCTTATATCTTTGTAAGAATTCCCAACTAAAAAAAAATATTCTTTTTGAATTGCACACTTCTCCTTTAGGAAGACACTCAGGATTTATAAAAACTTACCACAGGGTGAAGAAAGATATTTTTTGGGATGGCCTTAAATCTAATATTCAAAAGTTTGTGGTTGAATGTTTAGTTTGCAAGAAAAATAAAGTTGAGACAATTAAGACCCCGGGTCTTCTAGAGCCCTTATTTGTTCGAAGTCAATGTTGGGAGGATATTTCAATGGATTTTGTCACACGTTTACCTAAGTCCGAAGGAAAGACTATCATCATGGCGGTAGTTGATGTTCTGATGTAGGACACTAGGTATTTTTATGGCTACAACCATACAAACAAATTTCCCTCCAACAAGCTAAGAAGGATAATCAATTATGGCCAAAATACTATGGTCCTTACAAGGTGTTGCAAAAGATTGGTACTATGGCATACAAATTGGAGTGTCCTGCTTCTTCACGAGTGCATTCATTTTTCCATGTTTCATGCTGAAAAAAGGTTATAGGTGAAAAACTTGTAGTTCAAATAATATTTCCAGAACTTGATCAGGAAGGAAAAATCATATTGGAACCTAAAACAGTCACAGAAACAAGAACTCGACAGCTACGAAATCGACCAATTTCATAGTATCTCATCAAGTGGAAGAACTTACCCACTGAATATTCTAGATGGGAGGATGATAATTTTATACAGAAGCATCGAGAGCTACTCAAGCATTGAGGACAACACTTTTTTGAAGAAGGGGGGCATGTTATGTCCACATATTACTAGTGTAGTTCCTTGTTGTTATTAGTGTAGCCCCCTTATTGTTATTATTTGTTCCCTTACATTATTATTGTTAGATCATATATGATTATATTGTGACCCCATGGACTCCTATATATAGAAGGAGGTTCTATCATTTGTATCATCCAATAATTGTTCATTTATGTAATGTAAAGGAGGTTTCCCCCACGAAGTTTCTTATTCCTAAGGCGTTGATCTCTCTTTTCTTATATTTTTGGAGCTCATTTCATAACAAAATATACCTCAGAAAAAACATTTAAAATCAACCATACTATCCATGGAACCTTATAACATATCTCGTTGCAATATTTACAATTATCACCCTGCACAAAAGAAAATGAACATGACATCATAACAACAGGACAACTCAAATTACATGACACCATTTGCTTATTAGAGATTTATAACATAGATCATGGTCATATTTACATCCATATAAATCTATACATACATCCACCCATCACATTAAAACATATATGAAAACATCACCAAAACATATACCAAACATATACCAACATCACACCAAAACCGCTTTGCCTCAACCAAAAAACAAGGAAGGATATATGGCCCACATCTGATATTCCATCTCCCATGTAGCTTCATTGGGCCTAAAGTGCCTCCATTTCACTTTAACCTGCTCTATTTCCTGATTCCAGAGCATGAGCGCATTTTTCTACAATATACAGTAAGGATCTATTAGGAATTCTCCATCTAGTTCCACCTACAATACAAACCAATCAATAACATGATCAACACTTTTAACATGAATTTTAAGAAAATATATATGAAAAAAATCATGGAGTTTCATTGTGGAAGGAAATGCAAGTCGATAGGCTACTGGTATGATCCTCTCCATGATCCTGAAGGGTCCCCAAAATCGTGGTTCCAACTTGGCACATGATCCAATCCACAAGGAGATCTTCTTGAGCTCGATACACAAGTACACCTGATGCTCAAACTCAAACTCCTTGAAAAATTTGTTACGAATTTCATAACTCTTATTCCTATCCTATGATGCCTTCAAGTTCTTCTTGATCACCTGCATTTCCTGTTCCATGTCTTCCAACATCTCTAGTCCAATCAATGCCTTATTAACCATAACACTCCAAATGATAGGAGCATTGCAACTCCACCTATACATAACCACAAATGGACATATCCTCAATGACTCCTAGTACCTTTTGTTGTAGGAAAAATATACCAGTGGAAGATACTCTTACCACTTATGATGTTGATTCATCACATACATTCTTAACATATCCTTGAGTATCTGGTTGACCCTCTATGTGTGCTCATCTATTTGCCGATGATAATTTGCGCTGAAGGAAAACTCGGTTCCCAAACCTACAAACAACTGCTCCAAAACCTTGGATGTAAATGTTTCATCCCTGTCAGACATAATATTATTCGGAACACCATGCAATCTGACTAGGTCTTGGATAAATACATGTGCTACATCACTAGCTGAGTACGTAATATTCACTAGTATGAAATTTGAAACCTTTTTCAACTCGTCCATAACAACCATAATAAAATAGTGCTACCTAGATGTCTTAGGAAAACCTTTGATGAATTCCATGCAAATGGCCTCCCATTTCCACTATGGAATCACAATTGGATGTAGCAACCCACCTAGATGTTTGCACTCTACCTTAACAATCTGAAAATATAAACATCTCTCTACAAACTCTGCCACATCCCTCTTTAGATTCAACCAATAATAGGATATGTTCACTATAGCCAAACTCTTCTGTTAGCCTAGGTGACCTGAATATGGTTTCGCATGAAACTCCCTTAAGATCACCTTCTTGAGCTCACTGTCTTCCAATACATATATCTTGTCTCAAAATCTGACCAATCCATTTGTCGTAAGGCGATAGTCGAAATCTTGTACATGTGTACCTTTACATGTACCACCTATGCTTGTGCCTATAACAACAATGTTAGGTCCCTATATTAGTAGTATAGTCCATTATTGTTGTTAGTGTAACCCCCTTATTGTTATTATTGTACCCCTATAACCCCAATATTGTTATTATTGTGCCCTTACATTATTATTGTTAGGTCAGCGAGGATTATATTGTGACCCCATTGACTCCTATATATAGAGCGAGGTTTTGGTAATTTGTATCATCCAAGAATTGTTCATTTATGTAATGTATTGGAGGTTTCCCCCTCGAAGTGGATGATTTCTAAGGCATTGATCTCTCTTTTCTTCTATTTTTGGAGATAGTTTCATAACATTTGGTATCACACCTTCATATTCTAGGGTTTCTCTACTCCAAACAAGTCATTATGGCATTTTCGCTATAAATTCTTTTCTACGAAGGTTCACAATTTGAAATTGTTACAGAGCAACGTAGTGTAAAAATTTCAGATCTTGGTTCACAATATTTTCGCAAATATGATCTGTGGAAGGTAGGGATTTTTTAGGATCGCGAATTTCACCTAAAACAGGTCATCAAAAAAATTTCTCTATAAATTTTGTTCTACAAATGTTCAGAAGCTAAAATTTTTACAGAGTGAAGCCACAATATTGAGAAACATCCTAAAAACATTTCAGATCTTGGTTCGCAATATTTCCAGAGATATGATCTGTGGATTTTAGGGTTTTTTCAGGCTCCTGAATTTCATCTCAAAGAGGTGATTGTGGTAAAATTGTCATAACTCTCTCTCTGAGCATTAGACTAGAATTCTGAAAAAAGTGACCGCAATTACATGTATTTTATTTTCCTTTGTATCAAATTCATAGTCGTAGGAGGAAATGGTGACACATGGCATGTCGTACAAGTTATCTCTACTGAACCAATCTATAATTATGTCATTGTGGGAGATTGGGCATAAATTTACCTTGAAGAATCCAAATTAGCGTAGACCTATGGCATTCAAAATAAGATTCAAAGGGCTAGTACATGACCAAATTTCAGATATTGAATATCCAAAATCAGATAGATAATTCAATTTCAATATTGAGCTCCTCAAAAGAAAGAAAACAATGTGTATTTTTTTTTCTGAATTGCATAAGTGTTGTTTGAAAAATTAGTTTGAATTGATTCCAAGGGAATATTGTAGAATAGATATCAGTATTGGCTTCTAAAATCCCCCCTAAAAATAATTCAACACCAATTAATCCTTTAGAAGGCTCTAATATGACACATGAAGATGAAGAACTGCAACATGACATGTCAAAATTACAAGATCAAGTGCACCAAATTTCGCTCTCGCGAAGATCAACAAAAAATGAAGTGGAAGTGTTGAATAAAAGTATGGAAGCTAAGATGGATGGTTCAAGAAAGGCATTGAAGCTAAGATGGATGGCGTGGAGGCTGGCATGGAAGCTAAGATAGATGACATGGAAGCGAAGATCGATGAAAAAATGAAAGACAACATGGAAAACATGAAGAATGATCTAAAAGCAGACATGGAAGTTTTGAGAAAGTTGATACAAGAAATATTTCCTAATGGAAAAAATATAGTAGAGGAAACTCATGATCAGAACAAAATAAATGTTAATCGTGATTTTATAAACTCTAGTGTTGGATGGAAGAACCACCATATTCCAAAGATAGATACGAGGAAGCTTGATGGAAAGGATCCCATAACATGGACACTATAGATGGAGCAATATTTTGATCTCAATAATGTGAAAAAAACACAAAAGGTACGCATTGGAACTTTACATTTAGAAAAAAATACATTTGTATGGTATCGATGGCTTTGTTCCCATAAACAAATTATCACTTGGTCAGTTTTTATGGAGGAAATGATAACACATTATGAGGATACAAAGAGAAACACCTTCTTTATCCAATTGATAAATCTCAAACAAAAGGTTTCAGTGGCGGAGCACATTGAGTACTTCCAAAAATTGAATATAAGGGCAGTTGATATTCCAGAGGAACATAGGATTGATGTCTTCATAGGGACTTTAAAGGATAACATCCAACATGACATTCACGTTTGGGAACCTGATTCAATGGAGAAGGCATTCAGGTTGGAAAGAAAAATTGAATGTAAAATTAGGGAGATAAGGAAGCCTATCGCTAACATCTATAAGGATGTAAGTGTTCCTACTCCTAGACTTCCACAACCTACAAGGTTGACACAACAACAATTGGAAGAAAAAAGAGCAAAAGGGCTTTGCTATAGTTATGATAGCAAATACACTAAAGGTCATAAGTGTGCTGAGAAGAAATTATTTTACATATATTGTGAAGAGGAGGAATAAAATGAACAAGAAGCTTCAAAAGAAGAGGATACACACCAAGAACGAAGCCTAGAATAAGAAGAAATGAGTCCGACCATATCATGTAATAAATTGGAAGGAATTACCACTCCTCAAACTCTCAAGATAGAAAGACATGTCAAGAAGAACATGTAATAGTGTTGATTGATTCAGATAGTACCCATAATTTAATTCATTGTAAGGTAGCCAAGGAATTGAATTGTTTCCTATACTTAGCACCAGAATGTCAAGTGATGGTTGCAAATGGAGGAACTATAATTTGATCTGGAAAATGACATAATATCAAGCTAACCATGGGGTAATATGTATTTAATATTCCAATGCTTTCTATTCCAATGGGAGGTGTTGATATTGTAGTAAGAGTACAATGGTTACAATCTTTGGGGATGGTAGCTTTTAATTTTCAAGAACTTTTCTTGAAATTGTTTTCAGAAGGAAAGGAAGTCCAATTACGGGGTATAGCAGGGAATTAGGGAAAGATAATAATCTCTAATGTCATGAAAATTATTCTGAAGAAAGAAAAACAAGGCGTAATTGCAAAATTATGCTCACTAGAAGTTCCAACATCAAAATAAATTATTTCTCAAGATCTCCAAAAATTCTTGGAAAATCATTCCAAGGTGTTAAAAACTCCCAAACGACTCCCACCTATTCGTGATCATGATCATGCTATTCATTTGATTCCAGGAAGTGTCCCTC
This sequence comes from Pinus albicaulis, assembly GCA_034641835.2. Lineage (NCBI taxonomy): Eukaryota > Viridiplantae > Streptophyta > Pinopsida > Pinales > Pinaceae > Pinus > Pinus albicaulis. Next base: position 1,135,754,366 of record CM076579.1, read on the forward strand.
CAAACATCGGGCCTTAAGATATCCTTATGCCCAAAAGAGTGAAATTAAACGTATGATTGAATAAATGTTAGAGGTTGGTTTGATTCAACCTAGTCAATGTTCTTTCTCTGCTCGAGTAGTATTGGTGCACAAGAAGGATGGATCATAGCACATGTGTCTGGATTATACGGAGCTCAATAAACTCACTATTAAAGATAAATTTTCCATTCCCGTGATTGATTAATTATTGAATGAATTACATGGAGAAATTTATTTGACAATGTTGGATCTTCATTCAGGATATCATCAAATTAGAATGAAGACTAAAAATATTCCAAAAACAACATTTCGAGCACACTAGGGTGATTATGAATTTTTGGTCATGCCTTTTGGCCTTACCAATGCACCTTCAACATTTAAAGGGTTGATGAATTCCATTTTAAAACACTTCCTTAGATAATTTGTGCTAGTATTTTTTGATGAAATACTAATCTACAACAGGTCTTGGAAGGATCATGTTCAACATATTTACAGGGTGCTCAAACAATTAAAAGTGAGACAATTATATGCAAAAACATCCAAATATTTCTAAACGAGGTGGAATATTTGGGTCATATTGTATCTCAAGAGGGTGTTGAGGTATACCCTAACAAAATTAAAGCCATTAAGGAATGAAAAGTCCCCACAACCATAAAGAAGTTGCGAGGATTTTTTGGGTTAACAGGGTATTATCGCAAGTTTGTTAAGAATTATGGTAGAATTTTGTTAAGAATTATGGGAGAATAGTAACACCTCTAACAACATTATTGAAGAAGGATGCATTTTCATGGACTCCTAAAGCAACTAAGGCCTTTGAACATATTAAAGAGGTAATGTGCCTAGCACTAGTATTAGCTACGCCAGACTTCACAAAAACCTCTATTGTGGAATGTGATGCCTCTGGAAATGGAATTGGTGCTATTTTAATGCAAGAAGGAAGACCCATTGCCTTTGAAAGTCATCCAATCAAAGGAAAGTATTTACAAAAAGCTATTTATGAGAAGGAAATGTTGGCAATACTACATGCACTAAATAAATCGCGACCTTACCTAATGGGAAGACACTTCAAGGTAAAAAATTATCATGATAGTCTTAAACACTTTTTGGAACAAAGAATATATTCAGAAGTGTAGCAAAACTGGGTCACAAAGATGTTGGGTTATGATTTTGAAATCATCTAAAAAAAGTGAAGCTAAATGTTGTTGCAAATGCACTCTCAAGAAAGGATGAAGACGTGGAAGCATTGATTTGTTCCATTTCTATTATCCAACCAGATTGGATAATCAAAGAAAGGGATGAATGGAAGAAGGAAGAAGAAGTGTGGTCACTCATTCAAAAGTTGCAACAAGATCCTAGTACATCTGATACATTTATTTGGAAAAATGATTCCTTATGGTACAAATATAGGCTATATATTTGCAAGAATTCCCAACAAAAACAAAATATTTTTTTGGAATTTCACTCTTCTCCTTTAGGAGGAGACTCAGTATTTTTAAAAACTTACCACATGGTGATGAAAGAATTTTTTTGGGATGGCCTTAAATTTGATATTCAAAAGTTGGTGGCAGAATGTTTGGTTTGACAACAAAATAAATTTGATAGAATTAAGACCCCGGGTCTTTTACAACCTTTATCCATTCCAAGTCAATGGTGGGAGGATATTTCAATGGATTTTATCACAGGTTTACCTAAGTATGAAGGAAAGAGTGTCATCATGGTGGTAGTTGGTTGAGTTACCAAATATGCACACTTTTGTGCATTATATAATCCATTTAAACAAATTACAATTGATATTGCATTTATGGAATCAATTCGAAAGCTACATGGAAACTAAAAGATTATTGTAAGTGACAAAGATCCAATTTTTACTGGAAATTTTTGGACAGAATATTTTTCTTGTTTAGTTACTCAACTAGTTCATAGCTCATCTTATCATCCTTAATCTGATGGTCAAACTGAGATATTAGATAAATGTTTTGAAGGATATCTTTGTTGTTTTCTATTTGATAAGAAAAAATACTGGGTCAAGTGGTTACCTCTCGTTGAATGGTGGTATAACATTTGCTTCCATACTGCAACAAAAGTGAACCCGTTTATGGTAATTTATGGATATCATCCACCATCCATCACATCTTATTTAAGAGGAAATTCTAACGTTCAAGCAGTGGAAGATCACATTGACCATCAACAAGTTTCTCCAACTCTTAAAGGATAACCTAGATTTGGCACAAAATCGAATGAAACAATGGGAAGATCAACATCGCAGGTAGAGAAGTTTTGATGTAGGATACTAGGTATTTTTACGGTTACAACCATACAAAAAAATGTTCCTAAAGGAAGCTAAGAAGGATAATAAATTATTTCCAAAGTACTATGGACCTTACAAGGTGTTGCAAAAGATTGGTACTATGGCATACAAATTAGAGCTTCTTGTTTCTTCGCGAGTCCATCCATTTTTCCATGTTTCATGTTTTAAGAAGGTTATAGGGGAAAAAATTCCAGGTCAAACAATATTGCCAGAACTTGATGAGGAAGGAAAAATCATATTGGAGCCTGAAGCAGTCATGAAAGCAAGAACTCGACAACTACGAAATAGATCAATTTCAGAGTATCTCAGCAGATGGAAGAACTTACCCACTGAAGATTCTACATAGGAGGATGATAATTTTAGAAAGAAGCATATAGATCTACTCAAGCGTTTAGGACAACAATTTTTTAAATGAGAGGGGCATGTTAGGTCCCAATATTACTAGTACAGTCCCTTATTGTTGTTAGTGTAACCCCCTTATTTTTATTGTTGTATCATTGTAACCCCAATATTGTTCTTATTGTGGCCTTAAATTATTATTGTTAGGTCAGCTAGGTTTATATTGTGACTCCATGGACTCCTATATATATAATGAGGTTTTGGTCATTTGTGTCATCCAAGAATTATTCATTTATGTAATGTATTGGAGGTTTCCCCCTTAAAGTGGCTGATTTCTATGGCGTTGATCTCTCTTTTATTCTATTTTTGGAGCTGGTTTCATAAAAAACACCTGTACCTGTACCTATACCAACACATCTTCCTATACCTATACTAACACATGTACATGTACCTATACGAACACCTCTACCTATACATGTACCAACACCTGTACCTATACTTGTACCAACACTTGTACTTGTACGTGTACCTTTCTGAAACCATTGTACAATCTCCATATATGTGTGACCCTTCTAACCTGCCTGCAATATCCTATCCTATAGGTCTGTCCCATAGGATCTCATCGCTACAAAGTGATTTACCTATACCTTCCTGCTAAGAGAACCTGCAACCCTATTCTCCTTCCCCTTGATATACCTTATCTCATAGTCAAACTTATTGATCGTGGCCAACCATCTAGCTTGCTTGGAATTTAGATTTGGTTGGTCAAACAAGTACCTCAACTCAATTTGATCACTCATAAACACAAACCACCTACCAAGAAGATAATTCCTCCACATCTTCAGTGCATGAATTATCGCTACTAGATCAAGATAATGTGTCAAGTAGTTCTACTCATGTTTATTTAGTTTCTATGACTTAGCATACCACTTATGCATCCTACATAAGGACTCCACCATGTCCTCTCTTGCAAGAATTTGTGGATACTACAATCTCCTTGTCTAGATCTGCAATTTTTAACACTAGAGCATCTGTCAACAACTACTTAAGCTTGTCAAAACTAGCCTCACACTCCTCTGTCCAATAAAACTACTTGCCTTTCCTCTGCAATGATGTCATCAGATAAGAAATATCTAAGAATTTCTTGATTAACCTCCTATAGTAGCCTGCCAATCCCATGAATGATCTCACCTCATCTTCATTCTTAGGTGCTACCCACTCCATGGTGGCCCTTATCTTCTTTGGATCTACTGCAATTACCTCCTTGGAGGTAACATGTCCCAAGCAGTGTAACTCAGTCTAAAACAAACTACATTTGTTGAGCTTAGCATACATGTGATTCTCTCTCAACAAGCTCAATACTGCTGCCAAATAATCTACATGCTCTTCCTCACTTTTTTAATACACCAATATATCATCAATGAAAACCATAAAAAATTGTCCAAGTAAGGAAGAAAGACATTTTTCATCAAACACATGAATGTAGCTAGGGAATTAGTCAAATAGAATGGAACTAAAACAAACTCTTAATTCCTCTACCTGGTCTTGAATGTGGTCTTGTAGATGTCCTGCTCTTTGATATGTACTTGATGATACCCTGATCTCAAGTCGATCTTGGAGAACACTATTGCTCCCTTCAACTGGTCAAACAAATCATAAATCCTTGATAACGGTTACCTTTTCTTAATTGTCACTTTTTTCAACTACCTATAGTCAATGCACAATATGAGAGTGCCATACTTCTTCTTCACAAAAAACACTGATGCATCCCATGGTGATACACTTGGCATAATCTAACCTTTTTCCAACATTTCGTTCAACTGCAATTTTAACTCTACCAAATCTGGTGTACTCATCGTGTAAGGTGCTTTTGATGTTTGAGATGAACCTCACACAAAATCAATGAAAAATTCTACCTCTATATGTGGTGCCAAATCTGAAGTCTCTGTTATAAATACATTGTGAAACTGCTGAAAAAATGGATACATATTCAACACCTCTGCATCCTCAACTTATTTACCTTTATCACTAGATATATGAACTTGAAATATCACACATCATTTCTTGCAACTGCACTTGGCTAGCATAAATGTCATGATCCTAACTATTTTGGATTTCTTCTTTCCCTGTAAGACTCTTGGTTCTCCATTGTCATCCAAGTACTCAATAACATTGTCGTAGAAATCTACCCTGGTCTTGTGAAGGTATAGCTAATACATACCAAATATAATATTGTAGGAACCTAATGGAAATACATTCAAGTGTGTTGCTATAGGCATGCCATTTAACTCAAATGCACAAGCTCTTACCCAATGGTGAACTCTTTTCTTCATACCTGTCGCCAACTACACTAACAAATATTATGCATGCATTTCCTTATTCAAACCACACTTATCTACCAAGCTAGGACTAACATAGCTATAATCAGATCTAGGGTCAATCAAAATAGAAATAAATAGATCACAAAGCTTACCATCCATATCAACGATAGATTCATGGTGCTCTGCCTTCCTATTGTCCATGGATGCATAAATACGAGGAATTATTTTCCCAACATCCAGAATAGTCTTTGCCTCTTGTGCACTATATATCTTATGCCTACCACCCTGGTGTTGCAGGAAATCTCTCCTAAGGTGCTCCTCATCGCATGTACAACACTCCAACCATCCCCTGTGATTAGCTCCAAGATGTTGCTATGGTGTATGTTTTTGTTTTGGCCTATGTCCCTATCTAGTTGTGTTAAAATTCTTTTGTAGTGCTACATTTTCTTTCCCATATGCATTCTGAGGCCTTTCTCTCTTAGGCTTCCATTTACCTTTACCTTGGTCTCTCTATTTCCATCCTTGCTCAGACTCATTCTTATTCCTTGAAAATTCATAGAAATGATTATGTTTCTCGATGAACTCATCAAGTGACTGAATCTCATCATACTTAATCTAGTCTCTAAATGCTAATGTCAAACCACTGACAAATCACTGAACTTTAGCCTTCTCATCATTGAGATGTGGCGCATACTTTAATAGATCCAATAAATTTAGGGTGTACTCTTCATTTGTCATAGATCCCATTCTTAGCTCATAGAATTATTTGGCCTTACTATCATAATACCTCTCTGAGAAGTAATTCTTCCTTAAAATTTTCTTAAAATAATTCCAAATAAAGTCCTTTATTATGATGCCTTTGATCTGCTTCACACCTTCCCACCATATTTTTGCTTTACCTTTCAAACTAAAGATAACAATATCGAACTTCATGCTATCAATGTACTCATGCAACTCAACGAATTTTCTCATACCAAGTATCCAAAATTCTACATCTTTTGGTTTCTTCAAGTCTCCATAAAAGGTAGGTGGTTCGGCTTTCTTAAATTCATCTGGAAACTACCCCCTATCATTCCTTCTATAAGGATGATACCTATGACAATCATGACGTCTATCTAAACTAGAACTGGAATGGTACTTGTACTCATCACTCCTCCTATCTGGAGTCTCTAGCAACCTTCCATCTCTCACTGTATCATCCCTATCTAAACTGTTTTTACTAGGAGACCTACTGCCATATGCCCTATTACACTACCACATAAAGGGGGGTTTTAAGACAATATTTAAGACAATTTTTGGGTAAAGTGTCTTAACTTAAGACAAAATAAAACTTGTGTATTGTCTTAAATATTGTCTTTAAGTGGGTGTCTCAAATTAAATTGTCTGAAAATTAAGTTGTCTTAAAATATTGTCTATATAAAGACAATACATAACACAAGAATTTTTGTCTCTCCAGAGACAATTTCATTTTTTTCTCTCTAGAGACAATATTAGCACTACAACACAAAGGGAGGTTTTAAGACAATTATTGGGTAAATTGTCTCAAATTATTGTCTTAAAATTTGTCTCTATAAAGACAATAGTTGGAATTAAAGACATATTGTCTCTATGGAGACAATGTCTTTAATCCTATCTATTGTCTTTCTAGAGACATTATAAAACAATGAATCCATAAAAATATCTCACCATTAAAATAAATCAATATAAAATTATTTAATTAAAAAAATCTACAATATCATTAAATAATTTATATTAGGGTGTAGTGGAATCGAACCACCAACCTCCTGCATGGCAGGTGCTCTTCCATTGAGCTAGCACTCTTTAAATAATTATGTGAGGAGTTATGGCAGTCCTTGAAATTGTATAATAGGCATTGATTTTAAAAAACGCTACACACATAATGGCATAATCGTTGTAAAATATATAATCATGCAAGCCCTTATTTTTAACTTAATAAAAAAATAACTCAATGGATTTAGCTCAGTGTGACACCCTTGTAGCTTTACTTGCACAAAAATCTAATAATAAACAATAATCTACAAACAAATTAATCTAGCCATACAAAGAAAATTAACTAGAATTAGCACAAGCAATACAACCACTACCCAAAGAGCTACACCAACTTGCTAGTAGGCACTGATGACACATATGATGTACACAACAAGCCATGACTACATCTTCAACTCATTCAAGACAGATTGGGCACTCTCCTCATTCACCATTACTAATTTCTTTGACCACTTCTTCAATGTAAACTTTTGAACGTATAGAACTAGAATCTCCATTAACACACATTTAGCTTCCTAGAAGAAAATTCTTTGCCTGATTATACATATCAGGTGACTGTTGTGTATCATTACTACACATCTATGGACATAGAATTATTAGTGTGTTTATATTTTTAGGTTTTGTATGATGTCATTAGAATTACAGTTATATCTAATTTAATAGTGATTTCAAGGTTCAGGTTTTTAGATATTTTGTACAAAATCTGTGCTTGATTTTATTTTTAAAGGAATAATTGAAATTTTTAGAGTGAGTTTCATATAGATACTATATTTTAGTTAGTTTCATATAGATAAATATATTAGTGTTAGTATCCTCAAATATGCAAAGTAGTGGTGTCTAAAGATACTATTTCTGGTTATCTGGACAAGTTTAGCTGGAATATTTTTTCCTTATAACCACTTGAATACCATAAATTAATACTATGGATTGTTATAAACCTAGAGCCATATAAACCTAGAGCACCAGTAATTTGAGCTAGCCAAGTTACCTGAACCAACATGAACCAACCTAACCATTAGTGTTTTTCATTTGGTCTCTTGTGGATTCATTCCATTTCTCAAATGAAATAGTTTGAACAATACATTAGACTGAGTTATTGTGTTTATAATCACCTATTATTGTAGATACAATGCAACCCAAGGTTATCAAAATTCATGGCCTTGGTTGTAGTGTCAAAAAACAGGAAAGTAAATTGAGGACTATTATCTTCTTGTGCATTTGGGTAATTTTATAGTCAAAATATGATTTTTATTTGTGCTAATTTTAGCTCTCTGAATATAGGTTTGAGAAGGTGTGGAAATATCTACAGACTCAGATGGTTAAACTACTTGAGACCGAATATAAGGCATGGAGGGTTCTCAGAAGAAGAATATAACATGATCTATAGCCTGTATGCTAGTATTGGTAGCAAGTAAAATGAAATCAACCAGTATTTAAAAAATAAGCAGCTTCTCATTCATCTGCAAAGTCCTTTACTAGTTTTTTTATTCAAACACAACAGCTAACCTAATAATTCTGGCATGCATTCTTCAAGTGGTCTGTCATTGCTGCCCAGTTTCTAGGTAGAAAAAATAATGATATTAGAAATCATTGGAACAGAAAGCTGAAGAAGAAAGTACAGCTAAACAAACAGAAGGGTCATCAAACCCATCTACCTGCTGCAACAAAACAAGAAAGTGACCACCTGTAGAACTATGCTATGTCAGGGGCCATTACAATCCAAAATATCTATGGGCCAAAACAAGCTCAGAATGTAATGAATATTCATATGCATGCCTCTTTCTCGAACTTAGACCCTGGAATAATCTCTCAAATGTTAGAGAAAAACTGTGTCTCAACAATTACTAAATCTAATTCAAGTTCAGAACCAACTACATCTCACTTAAATCCTCGAAAAATCTAGCTTGATCATGAAGTGTTGGACAATGGTTCCTGTCTAGGAGAGCTGTTCCAAAGGATTGAAGGAATTCTACTGGATTATCATTCAAACAATAACATGACTATGATCAGTACCAACTCCTCATTACAGGCATCCAACTGCATTAACACTTCACAGATACAACTTGGTAATCATCAGTATAACTTGGACACTGCAAGGCAGATTTTATATGAGACATCAGGCACTCCAACACCCATGTATGTAACACACATGGATAATTATATAAAACAAGAAAATCAACCTGCAGCATTAGTTGAAAATGACAATTCATTGATTTTTTCTGCATCTAGCTCACCTGAGCGGGGACACTATAAATCAGATTGGATGAATACCTTCAACATGGAAATTAACAACTTGGGAGCCTATGAATTCTCAATAGAATTGAATGACCTATTATTGTACACCAATGGCTCATAAGTAAAGCAGTTAGAACCCTACAATTATGCTTATGGATCAATCAGCTTATATTAGCCGGTTGCAAGTAGACTAGCATAGCAAAGGGAACCTGCTGTTATGTTATGATTGTGGGTTAATCCACATTTTTATTTTATTTAAAAAATATCATACTTCTTCTTTCTATACAAATTATTGTTCAATTGCAACTTCGGGCTTTAAAATTACAAATTATTGTTCAATTACAACTTCTGGCATATGTCTGTCTATTAGATCAGAAAATATAAAAATTATTGTTCAATTACAACTTCTAAAATAATTTAAGACAAATTCTTTTAAATCAGAAAATGTACAAATTATTATTCAATTACAAAAATTTTTGGATATGTATATTTGATTAAAGAATATTGATGATGATGATGGTTACCATCCACTAAAACCAATGTCATCTATAGGACCTTAAGAAATGAGAAAGAATTTAAGTTTGATTCTTCAAAATCTTGTTTCTATGGTCAAAGAGAAGGGAAATAAGTCCTGCAAGATAGCTATAGGTGGGTTGGCTTAAGAGGTCAAGAAGACTGGAAGTATGCAGATGGTAGGGAATTGAGAGCTAAGTGCTTCTCATTTTCCACCTGTTTAGAACAACAAATCTGACAAATTATATAGTTCCAGGGGGTATTGGGAATAGACCACCCCAATCTCACTCCTAAGCTCATGAGAATTAGTTTTAGTCTTAATAAATAGAGATTCATTTCTTTCAAAATTAAGATTATAAAACTTTAACAAAATCATTTTTAACACTAACTCTATCTCTGAGTTAATTACAACTACTATTGCAAAACCATTGAAGTCATATGTGATCAATCTCTCATCTTTTTTACTTTGGTGGAGCCGAATGTCCTTTGTCAGCTCTCTTAATGGGGAGCATAATTTGTGTGGTGGGGTACGTTTTCCGTGCATTAGTTAATTTTTTTTTTTCCAATTGCTTTGGTTGGAATAAGCCAAAATAAATTTGTTTGGTTTGTTTTGCTGCTATGGTTTTTCTAAATTGTTTTCTCTTGATCGAATTGAGAAGTAGAAGATTGGTGAAAAAGTGAACGTGATTGTTCTTCTTGTTCTACTTCAAGCTCTAGCCTAATATCAAAAGACTCCAAAAATTGACTGATATCAGGGGGGAGAATGTGTGCATTCCCACACCTAGACTAGGCATCCAAGCCTATGTGAAAATTTTCACCTGATCCTACTTTCCAAGCCAAACCTGCTCAAATAAATTCAGTAGAGTTCAAAACAGATCGCCAGATGGTTGATATGTTCTTCCTATTCCAGCTAGGCCTTCTGATCCATTCATTTATATTATGCGGCCTGTGTGTAGCTTTAAACATAGTATTTACTATTAGATATGACTAATCCCATTGTATGTCAATATCTAGTAGTGACGTTGCAGGATAACCACATAGAAGTTATCTCCACAGGCATGAAGACTTAAATTACCTCAAAGATGAAGACAACCATGACATAAAGAATACTGGTTAAATAAGATTCAGCAGATAAGAAATTTGCAATACAATATAAGCAGAAATAATGCACCTATAAATTTTCTATTGATTTTCTACATCTACTAATATTGAGATTCTGAATCACTAGCATCATTAAGTATAAAATAGTAAGTTTCCTGGACTTATGGAAGTAGATGGGTAAAACTAAACCTGTGCTAGATCACGTAGCAAGGAAGACACATATAGGGTAATTGTCTAAATATTGGGCTCCCTTGACACATTAGATCATTCTATTGGGTGTTTTTTATGTACTGTATTCACAGTTCTTGCTCGATCTCACATTTCCAATAATGGAATATGATAGAGGCCTTACTTCCAGTGTGTGATACTTGCATTAAGAACATACTCATACAATAGATATCATATCAGTGTTCCACAAGACAGGGGAAGCTAAAATGTTTAAAATTTTCCATAATAGGATCAACATTAACAACAGAAAAAACACAATACACTACACATCCCTTGCAATTTGTTGGCATGAAAATTTTATGCATAGAATACTGCACCACATTAGCTAGGTACCCATTTGACCTCAATGTGAGTACAGATATGATTCAAGCCCTTTCTAATGCAAGTTACCATCCCAATTGTACATTTCTGAGAATCATCATAATACTTACCTCCTTGAAATGGTGTGAAACTTCTTCCCCACCATTAGCACTAGTTCCAAACCTAAACTTGTTAGGTTTTTTTTGCATTAAGAATTTCATATATCAAAAGGCTATCCATAAATTTCCATTCTTGGGGTTTTACAAATTGGATTTAAAATTATCACAAATTCTTAAGTAAATATTCAATCTTCATAGAATCTCTCTCTAGTCAGCCATGCAACTTGGTTGTCTAAGTTTGGAAATCATGGACTATTTAAAACAATCTTTACACATATTAAAAATAAGGACACAGTGGCACCGAATGAATAAAGATGATATCCAATTTATTCCACCTATTTTGGAAAATATGAAACCAATTGGAGAAACAGAAATACAAAACCACAACTAAGGAACTTAGCCCTAGAAACTAATAGATGCAGTCTTTGGTTTTTGAGTAGCTAAAACAGTGACAGATTCCATGCACTAGGTAGATCAATGACAGATCATGTAGTGGACATTAAATCTAATGCTTATATGGTCGAGGTTTCTAAGATTAGAATGAATCTTCTTCCTTAAGGGTTATTGCATATATCATATATGTAAAGGTTGTGTCCAAAAAATGGTTGGATTTTTTATTTATTGGTATTCTACAAAAAATGCATTTTTACAGAAGTCAAACAGTTTAAATAATCACTAACACAAATAGATCAAATATTAATATACAAATGTATTATATGGTCAAAACTCTGAAGGATGGAAACAATCCAATTTATGACAATTAATCTTTATATATGGACTCCAGATGATCTTCAAAGAGTTTGGTTAATGTTTTGTGCTAAGATGAAATTTGGTGTAAAATTGGCTTCAGTTTGGTGAGCAGCCTCAAATCCTACTCCTGGATGGGAAAGGAAATCTGAAGGTTTTTTTGTTTTGGGCTGTGTTTTGCACCAAGTGTCATATTTTATTAATACATTTAAATAGTCCCCAATTACTTAATGTTTCAAAATCATATTTTTTAGCTATGAAACCCTGTTCACCGATTGTAATTTGTAACAATAACTAAATTTTCAGAAAATGTATTCTTATCAGAAGCGAAAGGGACATAAGCAATATCAGGTTATATGAAACTAAGGCAATAATTTAGATACAATTTTTTGTCCCAAGCATACATGTTGAGAAAGTAAACACCAAATGAGCTCAAATTTGTTATTGGTCTTTATCTTAGATGAGAAGGTAAACACCAATAAAAAACTTGATCCTTTCATGAAAACTCTCACTTGTCTCCCAAGTACAAAAAAGCCATGATAATATCACTTGTCTTCAAGTTTATTGAGAAGGTAAACACTTTCTAGTAACAAATTTGATTCTTTCATGGCACTCTCACTTACCCCTAAGTCCAGCCAAACAAATATACTCTGACTTTCCCCTAAGCCTAACCAAACCAAGATATATTAGGATAGTAAAAATTTAATGATGATCAATCCTTCTAGACTCATCTTCCAAAGACTCCCATGCATATAGCTACCAAATCCCAACTCCAAAAGCACAATGCATTGAAGAGCTACATACCACCATGCTTAGAAAGTGTTCACATGTTAAAGTGGTTCCATAAGGAAAAATAACGATCCTGCATGATGCTGAGATCCTAACAAATCTTTAGAGTATCATACCAAGACCAAATATTGCCAACATATTTGGTATGAATTTAATTCCTAACCTTGAATTTTGAAAACATCCTATTTCCTGAAATGTAGACCTTATTTAAAAGAATATTTATATCATTTTCAACACCATCCTCAAAACAGATTATTTTTGCAATATCGACTACACGATATTTCATTTCAGCAGCCATAGCCATATGGATTGAGTCAAAAGGGGATTTGCAGCTTCCATAGTACTATCTTCATTTTTATCTAGGATAAGATGTTTCTTATGTAATTGTGGTGGTGCAAACCCTCTCTAATTCATACATTCAACCCAATAAAATTGGTCTAGTATGAAAGGAAAAATTATCTAGGGTACTCCAGCATGTGATGATGCTACAGTTGTTCGACTGTCACTTTGGGGTACTCTAGCATGTAATGTTCTTGCAGTTGTTCCATTGTTACTGTGATGTATTGCTACATAACATTTGGGTAATGGCCAACTATACAACATGGAACAAGAATAACAAATTAGCCAGTTTTAAAGAGTTGTACCCCATCTTTAACAAGGTCAGGATTTCTTTCATAGTAATTAGCAGATGCATCATGAAGTTTTATGGCACCCAAAAATTCTCTAGAAAAATATTTATGGCCCCTTGCAACATTTATGGACTTCCCCTTGCACCATGAGCAGAGAGTTGCTTGTCAACCCTCCAACAATTCAACTCATCCCAAACAATCTATACAAGAATGAAAATAGTGTTTGTACAACAAGCCTCCACCATTCCAGAGTGATAAATATCCACATCTTCCTTTTGAAATATCTAGAAAAAAAAACCTTAAGAAGAATCTAAGAAAGGAAACGATTGTTATGGCCTATGGACTAGTCATTCCAAATCCTAAACCAAATAATGATCAAGATGGTCTCACCCCTAAGGAATATAATCATCCCTCGCTAGATGGGGGGCTTATCATAGCCACATTTAAAATAGAAAGCTCATTTGTAACCCAGACTATTAAGAATTGGAATATGACAACAAACCACTGGAAAATAACTTGTTGTTCATCAGCTTGCCTTTTTCTCAAAAGGATAAATCGAATGCTGAAGGACATTTATCCCCTAAGAGAACAAATTAAATTGAAAGGCCACAACTTAAGGAAGACTTTGACCTAAAATATTCAGTTAAGTTTACTTTTGAAAAATGAAAAAAATATTATTTCCAATACTATCTCTTCCAAGATCAATATCAATCCTCTACATAATTGGTATAAGTATAGGGTGTGAAATAGTAAAAAAATTCTCTGTCGGGAATTAATGGGTACAAAATGGTTCAATCAGAAACCAACTTTAGATGCATCAATACAATCATAAATAAATTTTTGGGACTTTATAGAATTGATACTTGCTTATACAAGCCTTGAAAAAAATCTGGAATGCCCCTCTAGATCCAAAGGTCATTTTTGTATGGTCTTTGTTGCATGGTAGCCTTTCTCTTGCCCAACACTTGTGATATCTAATAATAGCCTTTCCACGTGGATTTCTATGGCCAGATTATAACTAATATAATTTTTATTTTCTAGGAAGGAAAAAGCTTAAAAGTCACTTGGAATTGAGCCATGGATCTCTATGGTCACTTTTCAATAGGTCCACTTACTTGGAAGGCCACACTATTGGGAAATAAAAGAATGTTCACTATTAAGTGTGGACAATTATTTTAGTCACTCGAAATATTGTAACAATATTAAATTCAAGAGTTGAGATATTGATCAAATTTTTCTTGATCTGATAATGAGGAAATCATGTATAATTTATGTCTACAGAATGAGGAGTTGAGATTTTTACCAAATTTTTTCTTGGGATGATAAAATGGTTGTCATGTATAATTTGTTTTCACAAACGAAGGCTCAAGTTCACTAGTTGACCATGGACTTAAACATCTTTGCCAAATGGATTCGAAAAAAACTTGGGAAATACTCACAATTACAAAATATAAAGTTATAAATATAATTTGACACGTGCCCAGCAGAGGTCAAATGGAGTAAGTCTAACTTGATCAAACTTGGTCAAACCAATTTTGACTCAAGAATATGATGAAAAAATCATTTAGGATCCTATCAGAGTCAAACTCAATAACTCACAAGTTTGACTCACAATCCTAGTAACTATACTTCCATGCTCTTTAGTGGGTGGGCTTCTCCTCAGTCACCCCCCTGTTTCAAGTACTCTTTAGAAGATCCAAATCAATTCCTACTAAGTATGATATGAACAAGGTTATTGTACATGATCTATAGGAAATACATCTAGCTCAGTTGAATCACATCCCCTAAGTGTCTTATACCCAAGATGGCTTTCTATTTGAGCACTTCATGCAACTAAAAGAGATGAATGTAAAACCTAAATATACATGGAAATTTTTTTTGCACACCTTCAAGATCCCTTTTGGAAATTTTTTAGTAGGCTCTTACTCAATTTGGGTTGAAGCCAATCACCAAATTCGATGCCTTGATGGGACTTTCCAGCTATAACACTTGGAAAACACAAGGTCAAAGGAGAATATCCTATCTAGATCTCCTATTTGTGAGAACTATAATTTTTAATACATTACCAAGAATCAGGTGGCTCCCTCTCTACTTTCTTCTATTATCCATACTAGCAAGCCATAACTACTATTAATGAGGAAAATTTTCAAGACTAGATCACCATCCCTACAAGGAGCCCCAAACAGTCTCCTTTGATTGTGCTATAATTTCAAGATGCCATGGAAGTCCTGGAATAGTGATTCCTCAACTTCTTGGTGAGTAGTGTTCAACCTTTGTACAAGAAGTTGAAAGTTGCTATTGTTTTTCCCAATATTATCACATTGAATTTACCTATCAAAGCTACTCCATAGCTTTAGAAATCAAAGAATTTAGTATTTTTTAGGAAAATGGGTTTGTAAGTATGCAGCTCAAATCCATATACCTTTAACTACATCATTCAAGGGATGTGTGATAAAGGTAGGACAAAAGAAGCTTCAGAATTTTATAAAGATATGCTCTACAAATGATTGTTTCCTAATAAGCACATTTACAATGAGTTTGTAAACAATATTTCACTCGAAAGAATACTATAGGATGCCAGTAAATCTCTTTAAGACATGGTAGATCATGGCATGGTGCCTAATTACATCACTTATAGGATTGATATGGATATGAATTGTAATAGAGCTAGGCGGTGGGATGCCTCTAAACTTCTTTGTGACCTTCATGATAAGAGCCATTGCCTTGATGAGTTACCTTACATGAGATTGGATAATTACTTTAATTTTTTGAGCATGCAAGGTTTGCATTTGATGAGAATTGAGAGTTGCCCTGTTGAATTTTGTAGCTTGAGAGGTACTCCACATCCCTGGGTACTTGGCTTGTGTGAATTGGCAACACAAAAGCTCTTTAAGGAAAAAATACCAAAGTATGGTGGTATTTCACTTATGCCAAGAAGCTCCCCTACATTGAGACCTAAAAGATAGACTACCTCCAAGTTCCAAGGTCATGAGAAATTTCTCTGTAAGTATCGTTTATCCAACTAGTTAGTATAAAGCAGTTAAGCAACTACATGGAATAACAAGCCTACTCCATTTAATCGCATCAAGCATTCATAAGGCATATAAAATCTCTCTCTCTCTCTCTCTCTACTTTGACATTGACAAACACCTAGTGGCATCCAATATGTTAGCCGCTCATTCATATAGTAGCAACAAGTTCTTCTATAATGCAGGTGATTATTTAAGAGTGTCTCTGCTACTGGCTATCAAAAATTGAGATGCATAGGATTTCATAAATCCTTCTTAGTGCTATCTAATGGCCATAAATATTGTCTCTTAATGCATGGATTTTTGACAACATGGATAATTTAGAGCATTTTCCAGTTATCTTGATGGAAAAATAGTCATTACTATGCACATTCACCTTTGTCACAAGGCTTGTCCTTTGATAAGGACTCATCATATAATTTCACTCAAAAAGGCTCTGCCTCAGCAAATTCCTCCAAAATGAATTTACACCAAAATTTTATGTCTAAAAGGCTCAAAGAAAGGGGACGTATATAATCTGGTGAAGCAGAAAACAATAGACTGATATTGTGAACCTCATCAACTCCCTCATCTAGTGGATAACTATAAGGAAGAATCCACCATAACTTATGGCTGAATCTTGATACACATACTTTGTTGAGATATAATTTTAAACAAATGGAGCAAGGTAAGGTAGGTCTTTTTCCTATTGGTGCCAAGGAAGCATTTGCTTGAAGGGAGAATTTTGAATAGTGGAAATGGAGTGCAAGACCCAATTCACATATTATTACATGTTATATCAAGCTCACCTAAGTCTAAAACACATATTAAATGTTCCATTCATAATTATAGGCCCAACTAAAGAAAAATTCCAACACACAATAACATCAACATTAATACAGATTTAGACTTTAGTTAATATGGATACAAATTTGTATATACCCCTTTTTTTCTTTCTCATTACATTTTACATGAACAATTTAAGATATTCATAAATAAGATAAAAGTAAGTAACCTCAGCATAAAGAATGCATCCATAACCAGAACTCCCTATCTCCTTGGCTTTGATGTTTGCATGGTCAGAACTGGGTTAAGTACCCTTTACAATCCAAAACATAACGAGGGTTAAGTGCCATTCCATTGTACCACAAAGCCTCTTTGTTTGTGGCTACATCTATGAAGCTATATATTAGAAGGGTCCCCACATACATCATAGATGATTTTGCAAAATATAAAATAACTGTGATGCTAAATTTCTTCCAAAAGGACCATATATAGCAGATATAAAACAACATCAGCTTGATTGCAACTTTGATTGGAGCAGAATAGCAACACTTTCGATTCTATCTTAAGGTCTAAGCATAGGCATTTCCTAAACATTAATGGCATACTTCTACCCAGTGGCCAACAGATAATTCAACCATGAAAAATTCAAGCTGCTTATAAATATTGAACTACCATAACTTGTGAGGGTACCAGAGTTATGCTTTTTGGGGAACAGTATTTTATTAGTTAACTAATTTTCAGAAAGTGGATCAGAATTTTCTATCACTTCTACTTTTTTAGAGCCTTTGATAGCAATGAAGAAAAGTGTTGATATTAGTGGAAGAGTCACAACCAATATGCAATCATCAAATATGCTATGAAATAGATGGGAGTTGTCACTAATGAACAAAACAACACGTGGAATCATTTCATATACTCACAAGATGAAGCTAGATATCCACCATACTATCAAAAGAAATGTTGTGAAGATGATGCATACCCATTTTCTGTAGTAGTGTTATAACCAAATGTAAAAATAGGTATTGACATAAAATAGTACCATAATAAATTCAAGTATATTTTCAATAATTTTCCTATAAAATGGTATTTAATATCGACATGGTTAGGATGATTACCAATGTTGGATTCTCACAAGTTAATGGCTCTTTGACTCTATTACAAAGAAATGTGATTTTTTCTTGCATTACCTTGAAGTATCCATAGTCACACTATCTAAATTGCCTCTTTGTTAGCCCTAATTTATGCCACATGTTCTACTTTATTGGTTGATAAAGCCACCAATTGCTGCAACTTAGATATCCAACTTATAACTCCACCAACATGATTGAAATCATATCTTGTATTAGACTTTAGTCTATATCTGTCTCCACCAAAATTAGATTAAAAAATACCTTTAATTTACAAATATGTAAATTTATGATAAATAATATCATCTAAGGTTCCCAAGTATTTGAGTACCCTCTACACTATAGTCTAATGTTCCTTAAAAGGATTAGCCATGAGCCAACTTAGAACTCCCAATAAGTGGGAAATATTTAGTCTAATGTTCACCATGGTGAAGATGAGGCTCCCTATTAATTAGTAAATAGGTAAATATACATGTTTTTATTCTTTTCTTCTATCTTAAGGCACTATTTGGAAGCCAATTTGAAGTGTACAGGAAGTGCGGTATTGACTAGTTTTGCATTTTCATATTGAAGCATTGTAGAGTCCTTTTAGTATATTACTTTTTCCATAACCATATATTTCTACATGTTTTATTCCTATGTATCATCAGCCATAGAATTTGGTTTCTTTCTCCTAAGTCATTCATTTGAAATTTCCCGCCCCAACTAAGCCTTAAGATCAATTATTTTCTCGATGTTGAGGATTGCAACCAATATATGATCAACACTCGATAAAATCATAATAGAACTTCCATTATTAAACCTATTATAGTATCCACAATGGTCCACTTCACTCCTACTAAAATATTCACATTTCATGAAGGTATCAAATTTTATTAACACATCCTTGACATCCATCTCAATTCATAAAGAACCTTCGACATAAACATCATGATTGAGATAGATATGCAAGAAAGTAATGTTTACAACAATATGCTTTAGCTCTAAATCCTCTGTTGCTGCTAGTGCATGTAAAAAATCTACAATAATCAACATCAAAATTGGAGAGGAAAATTCATTAAAGTTTATTCCTAACTTCTACACATAACCTTTTTCCACTAAGTAAATTTCACTAAAGTCTATTGCTAACCTTTTCACATAATATTTTTCCACCAAGCATGCCTTATAGTTTTACAATTCCATTAATATTCTCATTTACTCTGTACTTCCACTTGTTACCAATGACCTTCTTTTAGGTAGGAGATTCACAAGTTCCCACATTTCATTCTCGTGAACAACTTTCACTTCCTTATTATGAATTTCATCCATTTATCTACATCCTCAAATTATCTAGTTAGCCATCATCAACTACCAAAGAGAAAGAGAAATAGAATAAAAAGAAGGATACCACACCAGATGCCTATCGGGACATGTTGATCATTAAGTTGTGGCTATTGAACTTTCTACTCCACATGCCAAGTAGATGCATCAACATGCTTAATTTCATTTCATCTTAGTTCCTTTCTAGTTCAATAGGTACAATCTCATGTTTTTGTTGTATGTCCTTAGAAATATAACCCCAACTAACAATTACTTTATGGTGAGTAGGATCTCACAATTTATAGTCTTTTATTATATTTCCGAAAACACATTTCCTTGATTTTGGGTCAAATTTGTACCTTTTTGTTTAGTCATATAGAAAATGCATCACAACCAAATGTATGTAAATGAAAGTAATCAACTAGCTTACTACCCCAAAATTTTTCTCTAGAATGAATCCATCTAGAATATCTGTGGTTGACCTATTAATAATATAAGAAATTGTATCAATGGTTAGTAGTCTTGACTCTGTGCCCATAATCCATTATCCAACATATACGTGTTGAGTGTGCTTCTCACACATTCCACAATTATGTGAGTCATATATATCATCCACACCACTTTGCCATGGAGCATGTGGAATAGTCTCTTGGTGATTACTTCCTTCCTACATGAAAAGTTTATCAAAATTCTTAAGGAAAAATTCTCTTCTATTATCTAACTCGAGACATAAATTATACTTTCCTAATATTTTCTCTACTAGTGCGTTAAAATTTTTAAATTTTCTCAAAGGGTTCTAACCTGTTTTGGAAAAATAAAACCACAGTCTTATATCATTGCTAATTTGTGAATTTGGCTTTTGAAATGCTTTCCATAAGTTCTAACCCGACTATTTACGAAAAATTGACCAATGGAGTTTTAAGCAATGTGGAAAAAGTAAAATTCAGGATTAAATCGGCAAGGGTCCAAAAGTTGAAAAAGTCAGGAGTTTTTTGAAAAAGTCAGCAAAAAGTTGGCAAACCTCAAAAAATACAAAATATTCATTTTTGGAAAAAATCCCGATTAAAAAAAAAAAAAAAAAAAAAAAAAAAATATTAAAGAAACAACCTCGCTCACGATTTTTTGGAAAGAGTCGGCGAAAATTAGGGAATTCGAGGATAAAATCGCGACTTTTTCAGGGATGAAAAAGTTAGAAAAAAGTCGGCTGATAAAGTTGACTCAGGGAAAAATTCGAGATATTTTCAAAAAGTCGGGACTTTTTGCCGACTTTTTCCACACTAGTTTTAAGTGACAGAAAAGGTACCTGACCACCCTTGATATAAACTATGAGAGGATTTCCAATAGCTGCTTGCACATAAAAAAGGTTCAATGCAATCCCAAATACACCATCATAGTCCCGCATATTAATGATTTCTTCGTATACTATAGTTTCTGGAGCTATGACTCCATAAACCACCCTTTGTTTGAGGTTTGTAGCCCTTAGTCCCCAAGCCTTGCAAGTAAACTCTATGTTGTGAGAATCATGCACTTAGTTAATATGATAAAAGGAACTCGATTTCTTTGGGTATGGCATCATGTCTTTCCTACCATTATGAGTAATGGTAATGGTAATGTACCCTTCCTCAATATCAATGTTAGGAGTTCCATATTCTTCCATGGTACCCAGTTTAACCAAATGGCATTCTAGGTTGAATTATTTGAAAGTAAAAAGCACATTCATGGTTCCAATCACATTGTTATGCTGAGTATAGATTATTCTTCCTCTGTCTATCATAGAATAAGGAGTAGACCTTTGTTCTTCAAAGTGTATGACTGCCTCAGGTTCAAAGGACTTGAAAGCCTCTATAGGGAAATCAAATTCACATACATCTCAAGAGGTCAAGCTATTTTCCAGATACTTGCTTCGATCTCTTTACTGTCTTCTGAATTGAGATAATGGATCGATCCCAAATACACCATCATAGTCGATCCCAAGCTAATTGTTAAACAACTCGCAGACAATTCTATCAACAATGGCAACTTCGTATCCTCTGAATGAGAGTTTCAAATTTTTCGCCCATCCACAGTAGCCATCCCCTCCTACAACCATTACTTTCTTCCCTTTACCTCCTCCATCCATGGTAGAGGATGTTGTTTTCACTTATTTCTCCTTCACAGCAACAACCCTTAGGGAAAATCTGGCAAAATTTCTTCTGCTACAATGCATTTCAAACAAATATAAAGATAAAAACTTGCCACATCCAAACAAGGCCACTTTCTTCTAAAATGAAATAGAACATTGCCCTATTCTAAAGGAAAATGCATTAGCAAGCATCAGCATAGCGCTAGTAGAATCTAGATGAAGCTTAATGCAATCCATTGAATTGAAACAAGATGCAGTCGACAACGTCTGTGACATGGATTCATTGTTGAAAGCTAGTGTGTACCTAACCTAATATAGAAATGGTACGTTAGCCCTGATCTCGGCCACATGTGAGAATTAGTACATATAGAAAAGATAATCACAATATTTTTACATAGAAGACCTAGAAATGGTACATCAGGCCCGAACTTGGCCACATGTGACAATTAGTGCATATAGAAAAGTTAATCACAGTCGTTTTACATAGAAGACCTAGATGATAGAGGTGCGTATGATTATTTGGAGTCATAGTGGTCCTCCATGTATGGTTATTTTAAGTAATATGGATCAGACCAAAAGCTTTCCCCTGACGTAATAGAGAAGCTTCGAAAGAAAATTGAGACCTAATGTTAACCAAATGAATGCGAAATGGTATTTTTTGTTTACCAAATGAATGCAAAATGGTATTTTTTGTTTACCAAATTAATGCACAGTCATATAAAATACGGTTTGGCCCTACGGAAGTTGAACATAAGCTACTCATAATTGCAATTTATAGCCTAAATATTAGCCAGAGCCTTCAGCCAGGAAAGTACTAAATGAAGATTTTAAATATTGTAAGCCAAGCAAAAACATTTTTATAACCTATGCATGTACAATATAACAAAATCCTAGCTAAGAATATTACCTGTGAAGAAAACCTGAAGAAGATTTTGTCGTATTGAAGGCAAATGAGGTCTGCGGACAATCACCTACGAGCAAGAATCTGTGTGAACATAGGAATATGTTTTTTCTCTCAAAAATTAATAGGGTTAGAAACCATATAGAGGAATCTGATACTCTAGTAACAACATGAATAAATCTTCATTTGTGAGAAAGGGATGAAACTGATTCAAGTAACAGCAGGAATAGACCTTTAGTTACAGGAAATGGATGAAATTGATGCAAGTATCAGCAGGAATATATTTTCAGTGGCAATAAAGGCATGAAACTGATGCAATGCAATATGAGGAAGAGAAAAATTTCTCAGCAGCGCAAAGCAAAATGACAGAGGAAAACTTTTCAGGAAAGGGCTGAAACGAATGCAAGTAACAACAGTAACAGTAGGAATAGATTTTTAGTGGCAAGAAAGGGAAGAAATTGATGAAATGCAAGACGAGGAAAGGAAAATTTTCTCATCCATGCAAAGAAAAATGATGGAGGGAAACTTTTATTAAAATAAATGATATTAAAAATTATAAAATATTAGTTGTATGGCTAAACTACAATTTTTTAAAAATACTTTTATTAAAATAAATAACATTAGAAATTAAACTAGGTACAATTTTTAACTTAAATATGAATAATAGCTAATTAAACAACAAAAAAACTTAAATATTAATAATAGCTAATTAAAAAACAAAAAAAATGAAAGTGAGGATAATAAACGTACTTATTATTATTCATTAATTATTTTATATCTATTTTAATTTTGTATTTACCAAGTGTTGTGAGGATAATAAAAATATTATTATTATTAATTAATCATTTTAAATTTATTTTAATTCTGTATTTACTAAATATTATTGTAAAATCTATTTTCACTCAAAAAAGGTTGGCACTTCAAGAAATTTGATCCTTCAAGATGCCTAAGGGCATCAATAAAAAATATATAATACCTCCATCATGCAATCAAGTATGTTGACATAAGGAGGAAAAGAGGACATGAGGTCTTCACATAAGGCAAACGTCCATTAACCCTTAAGATGGGTGATAAATATCCTCATATCTGCGAATAATGATATCAATAAACTCAAGTAGTTGTAGGTACCCCATAATTTTTTGGAGAAATTCACTTAGAGCTCAAAATACCATATTAAAAGTTAATCATAGTTTAGAAGGTCTTCACATGTGTTGTTAAGAGACACAAAGCAAGAAGAGGTAGATACAATACATTCCTCTAGGGTATAAGATAATATGATTTCCCCTTAACATTGTCATGAAGAATATTATGATCTAAGAGAAGAAAAGCTAGATAAACATCTCATGGACTTATATCGAGTAAAAAGAAGTATTTTTTTCCTGGAGCATCCACTTGAGCTAGAAAAATGAAAAGATGATGTCAAATGTAGAATTTCCTGGAAATTTTGCAACTACTATAGTGAAGAAACTGAAAACTGAAAGCTAGTTTCTTTTCACTAAAACTCATAATTTATGTACTTCAAATTTGGAGCGGAATAGACAGAAATAACAACAATCACACAATTCAAAACACATTTTTTTAGGGAACCCAACTAGGAAAACCCTCTTCTTGCTTGAGAATTTTATTGAAGAAAAAAACTGAGCAATATATCTCTTACAAAATAATTATTTCAATTAGAAAACACACTTGTTTTCCATACTTGCTCTAAACATGAAACCCTTTCAATATTGTTAATCGTTGTTTCCCTCTACCAATTTGTTCACAAGATTCTCTTGCACACTCTCCTCTCTGAAACTCCACTCGCAACCATGTACATCCTTCCCATAAACCTGTGAGCTTTATTAGCTTGTATTACCAACTCGTGCTCATAAGACAATGATCAAATTGTGCTTTCATTCCTCCTTATAAGAACATCAATTAGGCTATTACTAGCAAGTTCTATTTTAGGAAAGTATAACTATTGATTGACTAGTTAACAAAAGCTCATTGATTGTGTTAACTCTTCCTTCCTATAATTCAGGAGCCTGACTCAATCAACTCGTCCTTTAGCCAAAATAATTTGCACTAGAAGACAATAAACTCAGTCTTAGACGAATTAACACTAGTCAATTGAAATGGTTAAGTAGACTTATGTAAGAAGATATGATTATCTAAAAAGAAGGATGTAGGAGGCGGAGCTGAATAGGTGGTGACGATGGCGGCACTAGGGTTCGGGTTGCTTGGTGTTCATGGCAGGGTAGCAGCCCCACCCCATGACCATTGAGTGCATCTCTACTCTTTTCTACATTTGTTTGGAGCTCTCCTCGTGCTGCACATTCATTATCGTCGCTCAATGAAGTCTTAGGGGTTTGTTTTTTTCCATGAATGCTTCTTTGCACTCTCTGACAGTTGCACCCCATTTCCGTTTTCTTTACACTTGCTCTGTTTTCACTATTGTCTGCCCCTATGCGAAGTTTGTGCACTGACTAACGATTGGTTATATGTTAGTTTTCAATGGTTTTCATTGGGGTTATCAATGGAAGGGGCCCAGGAAAAAGAGTTAGTTAACTACTCGGAGGACCCATATGCCTTGGTGGAAATCTGGGCATTATCCCTGAGCTTCTCTTATGGTATGCATGGCACACACCCAGCATCTTCTTCTTTTTCATTATTTACTGACCCCAGATCCTCACCCTTTTCATATGCCGCCTTTCACTCTTTCCCTAGCCTCGAATCCTTCTTGGTCCCTAAACTCACCCCTAACTCCCTTGCTATCTTCTCTACAACCGACCTCGATCTCATCTCCTCCCTAGACCTCTGCCCTTGTTCCCCTTCTATGCTTGCATTTCTCTCTCAGACCCTTCCTCTCTTGGTCGCTTCTCCCTCTTTCACTTGCCCCCGGACATCCTCTTTGTTCCCCCCGCCTCCTTTCTCCACATCGTCCACCCTCCTCACTGCCCCACCCCCCTATCGACCACCCGCTTAGCCCCTCCCCCCACCTGCAATCCACCCGGCTCCGCAATACCATCCCCTTGCCGGCCCTCTGGCCACTTCTACATCCCCCCACCTGAGTTTAGCCGTCACCCCTCCTCCACTGCGCCCTCCTCCACTGAGTTTAGGCTTGATCGTTTCCTCATTAAGGAGGATATATTTTTTAATATTGGCTCATACAAATAGTGGATTGGTTTGGGAGGCATCTTTGATCACTCACTTATCTACCCTGAAATAATTGGTTCTTTCAAGAAGTCGGCCTCACCATTTAAATTATGCTCGGTCTGACTACAATATGTAGATTTCATAAGTATGGTCAAAACATAGTGGAGGCTTGCTCTCCCTCTGGGAAATCACTCGCCCTCATCATTATTTGTGCACAAACTCCTCTCCATCAAAAAATAGACTATTACTTGGGCCAAAAACAAAAAATAATGGAGGAACACAATATTTCACTTATTGAACATGATATTCAAAGACTTGAGAATCCTATCAGGGGTGGATTCATTTCAAGAGTTGCAAAAGCCCAGCTCAGCCTGGCCCTGATCGATGGTCTGTGGAGTTTTATCAGGCTTATTTTGACTTCTTTGGACAGGAACTATTGGTTGTTGTGGAAGAGATCCGGAAATCTGGTTGCATCTATAAGGTTTTCAACTCCACTTTCATTACCCTCATCCCCAAATAGATCACCGCTCATATTTTAAGGATTTCCACCCCATATATTTTTGTAATTGCATCTACAATATTATGGAAAAAATACTTGCTAATCAACTCAAACCTATTTTATCTAACTTTATCTCTCCTGAAAAATTCACATTCTAAGAACATAGAGATTCATGATGCCATCAGAATTGCTCCGGAAGGCCTACACTCCATGCACACCAAGAAGATCAAAGGACTGATCCTCAATATTTATCTTGTGAAAGCGTTTCATCAAGCCAGTTGGCTCTACATCCGCCATCTTCTTACTCATCTTGGATTCCCCATTTAGGTTATCAATTGGATCATTTGTTGCATCACCTCGGTTGCATATAGCATCCTCATGAATGGTGCTGCTACAAACTTCTTTCATGTGGAACGGGGTCTCCATGAGGGATGTCCATTATCCCCCCTTCTTTTCCTACTGATAATGGAAGGCCTCAGTATATGTATTGTTGATGAAAGGGACAGAGGCAGACTGAAAGGCATTCGAATTGTAGAAGATTGTATCCTCACACACCTACCTTTTGTGGATGACATAATTCTTTTTCTCAATGGATCTTTAGGGGACTCCACATTGGTAACATCAATCCTATTACTCTTCTGTACTACTACAGGAATCCAATGAAACAACAACAAATCCACTATGACTTGTCATGGTTGCTCCCCACATGAGGTCCACTTTGCGCAGTAGAGATTCCCTTTTATTCTCACCATATTTTAAGATAGCCTGTAATACTTGGGTTTCTATCTTAAACCTGTTAACATAAAATTGTTGATTGGAGCTAGTTAATTACCAAGATTGAAAATATACCAAACAATTGATGCCACCACTGGCTCTCCAAGGCAGACAGGTGGGTATTTATCAAGTCTGTTTTGGAGGCCATTCTGGTATATTGGATGTCCCTGGCTTGGATACCAAAAGGCATTCTATACAGGATCTAAAAGCTATGCTTGAAATTTCTCTCGATTGGGGCTAAAAAAAGTCACACATTTGCCTAGTCCAAATGGACACATATTACCTTACCTAAGAGATAGGGAGGATGGGGCATCAAATATCTTCTGACTTTTTTCTCAGGCAGTTGCTACTAATATTGGGTGGCATATTCTCACTAGCAACAATCTTTGTACCAAGGTTGTCACTCTCAAATACATCCACCCCTACAACACTATTGAATCGCTCTGACAACTCCCTGCACATAAATCCAATTTCTCAATGATCTGGAGAGCTATTATGTGTTCCATCAATCACATTAGTAACAACGTGGCATGGAAGATGGGTTCAGGTTCGATGGCGTGCATTCGATGGGATGCTTGGTCGGGATGCAGAAATGCTCACATCCTCTCACATGTTCTCATAAACACTCTCAACCGAGCTGGTATTCACACACTGAATCAAATTGTTGATAGGGACCAATCTACCATATTCACCCAAGACTGGTTGAGTCATCTGGATTTACACCTTCATCCTCAATGGGAGGTGGCCTGGACTAAATATCTAGATGCCTTAAAATAATCTCATGTGAGAATCACAAACCGTGAGGATGAACTCATCTAGGCCATCTCTAAACATGGAAAATACACTCCAAAATAAGGGTACCTACACATCTACAACCCTCATCGGCCTCCAACTCTTCTCCCTTGGTAGCGTACTCTGTGGAAATTAAAAGGGGCTTCTCATGTGGTGTGTACTGTCTAATAAAATTCCTACAAGGGTTAATCTCTAATTGCGCTGACAAATTGGACCCAACAGATGTATCCTCTACGTTGTTGCTGCTAAAGACACTGTGCACCTATTCCTCAACTATCCATCCATTCATGAACTTTGGTGTCTCATCAACACCTCCCTCAAACTCCATCTCCATTGGGAGGGACCGACTATATCCACAACATGGGAGACATGGTGGCTATCTTCGATTCCCCACAAGCTTCGTAATCTTCCCCTATTAGTTTGTTGGGGCATTTGGATTGCCCGCAATCGGGCCATCTTCCGCAAATCCATGCTCAATTGGACCTCATCTACTGCCCATATTGTCTCCATCTATCATATGATTATGGATGACCTCCCACCCCCCCCTCCTCGGACTATCACCCCTGAACATATTGACCACTCTCTATCCTTGGCATATTTTGATGGCCCTACAGAAATAGATGGTTGCAGTGGTGGATTCCTTCTACATTTAACTCCTCTTCATTTCTTCAATGTCGAGGTTGGTCTTGGGTGTGGTAGTAATAATTTTGCTGAATTTTCCTGTCTACTTGTACTTCTACAATTTTCCATTACTAAAAATTGCTATAATCTTCAGATCTTTGGCGATTCCAAAATTATCAATGACTGGTTCAACATACACACATCCTATCATGTTCACACACTCTAGAGCATATTCGATGAAGTACTTCAACTCAAAACACATTTTGATTTCATCTCATGACAACATATTTAAATGGAAAGAAACGCGATTTCCGATCTCCTATCCAAGGAGGAGGCACACTTACTGAGAGATCATATGGAGATACAGGAGTAGAACAATAATTCATTTTATCAGTATTTTCATCATCCTTTATATATTGATCAAAGGATGGGGTGAAAAGCACACCAAAGCCATTTCTTGATTTATTTTTGGCTACTTATATCATTTTTTGAACAAAAATTGTTATGTTAATATTGCTTCCATACACAGTATGTATCTATTCTGACATTTATCATATGTACTTGTTTTTTCTATCATGATAGAACTTTATTGTTGATATGAATATGTTCTATACAACATGTAAATTTTATTTCATATTAATATAAGCTACGATTTTTGTTGTGGAAAAAAACACTAGTCAATTGCTTCTTTCACTCCTAACTTTTAGGAATTTTCCCTAAATTTTAGGAGCTTTTCCCACTTTTTATGAATTAACTCCTAACTCATACGAAATTTTGCATGCTAAAGGAGAAACTCATTGTGGTTCCATTGATTAAGGCATAAATCAAAGAACCCTTTCTCGCTAATATTTTATACACTCCCTCTTAGCAAGGAAGTTGTTCCTGGAAGAAACTCATCCACCTGGATCTGTCTCTAACATTACCATGTTCTCTATTGTTGCAATTGCTCCCGATAAAATATAAGGTTTCCATACTTTCTTTTGGGGGACATGATTTAAAGACTTGTTCCTTCCCACAATTCTCTCCAATCCTATCACTTCTTTATTCTGAGAACCTCCTTCCTTGTTTCTCCCACTGAAAGCATGCATATACAACACCACAATCTGCCTCTATTAGTGAATGCATATCCTTTAGTTCATTGACCTTTGGCCCAAACAGTATGCCCTCTAATTCCTCCTCTGTCCATCAAATAAGCCAACTCATAGGATCTTCAACCTTCCCACTACTTTCTCATTGTTGCTCCACAAAAGACAAGTCTTAGGGAAAAGGAGGTTTCCCACTTTCAACTGGAGATGTGTTTCTCAACACATTGAGCTAGGGTTGGTTAACTAGCCCTCTTGGATTCCCTCTTAGGTAACCACTAACCACTTTTGGTCGGGGTTCTAGTATTTCCTGACGGGAGGGGGCTCCCTCACATAAAGAAACTAGAGATTTGACAATTATGAACCGACAGAGACCAAGTATGTTGTAACTATTTCACAATTCATTTTGTTGGGGGTAGGTAAAGATTTATCTAAAGGGAATTTTTACAGTTCAAACACCCTGCACAAATCATGGCTTGTGCTTAAACAACCACTCATTCTCACAAAGGTTCAATCAATATAACATCTCAGACATTCAAAAATTGTAGCATAGGGGAACATGGTAGAGTAAATACTCATTTAAAATGAAACAACATGATAAATTCAGATAGTGCACTCATAGGAAATAAGCATTTTAGAATAAATTAAACATAGATATAAGCACTATCATTTCAAATCAACCAAGTTGTAACCCATAATTTGGAGCAATGTTAAATTGAATTCCAAATAACCTCAACTTGTACTTATGACAGGAAAATAGACATACTTTTAGCGAAAGAGAGACAACATCAAAGTTTACAGGAGAGAAAAGATATTTTAGAGGAGGAAAAAAAAATATGAGATCCCATACCATGAGTATCTTCGCCAGAATATTAGTGGATCAACTGATACACAAGCTCCGTGCATAAAAAATTAGGCCACAACACAATCACACAGTAACACTCTTGCAAAGTCTTTTTCCAAATAAAAAAAACAACCCTTTATTCATTTACTTATCTTCATTATATAGGAAAAATATCATAGTGTAATAGGAGGTTTCATACAAAATATGTTCGATCCATGGAGAGGATCAACACAAACTGGAAAAGTAGAAACATCATAACTTAAAAATAGAAAAATTATAATTGTTTACACATTTTTCGAAAATACCAAAGGAAATCCTAAAATACTTAACTTCACCCTAAAGAAATAACATATTTTAAGGCATGTTTATCTTCAAATATCATCCATCTGGAGTAAAGAAAATTGAAACAACAAAAAATCATAGAAAAGATACCAGTGAACTAATAACTCTGCGCAACGACTAGGTAGCAGAAAGTAATATTTTCTTTATGGCTAACACATGTTCGATGGAAGCTGGGCTAAGATGGAATTCAGGTATAAAGCAAGCTAACCTCTCAAATATCTGACATCTGGAAGCTCCAAAACATGAGTGAGACTCAGTAGGCAAGGGTTGCACAACACCTGCACAATGCCCGCACAACACCTACGTAGCACACTTTGTTTTGGGTATATCTCCCAAAATGTAATACATTTTTTCAAAATTGAAGGAGGTTATTTTATATGATAGTGTTGGGAATAAATACCTCTCTCAGTTTCTCCAAATCCTTCCCCATATTCTCCCAAAATGCTATGCAAAACCATGGCTCAAAACAGGAAATTTACAAACTATGAAAAATGAGCTTTAAATATGCATTCATAACACCCGATTTGTGAAACTTGTGCGAAAAATGGAAGAATTTTTTGTAATTTGGCCCACTTTAAAGAATAACCTCTCTTTGTTTTCAATAATTGGCCTCTATGTGGTCGTAATTGTCGTTTCAAAAGGGTGTAAAAAATAGAGTATGCGCAGCGCTGTGCAGAGAGAAAATCTAAGTAGCATTGTGATGATTTGACCTGATGTTTTGGAGTGCTCCACTTGAATTGGCATGTGAATCACAACATAGGTAATGATTAAGTATAAGGGGTATGATATCCCTTTTGTGTGGGATTTATATATATATGAGAATGGGGTATTATGCATGAGGTTTATATGATATGAGTATGGGAAATTGTAATGTTAATATAGGGAATGGTTTAGAATGAAAGGGAGGAATTCAATTAATGTAATATGATGATAGGTTAATGATATATGGGAAGGGTGTAGGATTTAAATTTATATGAAGGGGGACGAATGGAAGGTAAATGGGTAAATGGGGAAATAGAAAGTGAAATGGATAAGCATAGGGTAAATAACAATCATGGATAAAACTGTAGGATGTTTCAGATGACCATACCTTGTAACCATCAGAACTATGACTACAAATGAGCTTAATTTAGAAAATTTTGATAGACAAATGACTAAACCCCCTTTGACTTGACATGAAAAAAACATGTGTGACCATGACTCCCATTAACTTGACACACTTTCAGAATTTGTGATGCAGGGCTAAGCCTGCAAACCCAGAATCTTTCTTCTCTGTGCATATCAGCGTGCATCTTAGCTTCTTACCCAAATCAAAAACCTCAATAACTGGCAATTTCACAACTGTACAATTTACATGCAGAATATTTTCCAAACATATGGTTTAAAACCATTGTATAAAATCATTTCATTGGGATAAATAACAATTTCATAAGCCCCAATCATGAAAAACCCCAAATGCCAAATTCAAATGCAAAAGCTTCATTAAAATTTAACCAATGATTATGGAACAAGTGAATTCCATATTATCAACTCAATTCATCCCCTTTTTAATCCTGTTCTTGTAATGCATCCATTTCATATTGGTTCATTCATATATGGCCAAATTCAATTAAAAGACTGCGCCCCTTCTTCTAATATTCAATTTGACATTATCTTAATTGACCCATCCTGACACGGCAACATTACTATGCATTTTTTTATCTTTTCATTTCAATCAAACCAAATATAAATGTGCCTTTCCCATTCTTCTTACCAGCTCTTAAAATTGAATGCCA
Organism: Pinus albicaulis; assembly: GCA_034641835.2. Classification (NCBI taxonomy): domain Eukaryota; kingdom Viridiplantae; phylum Streptophyta; class Pinopsida; order Pinales; family Pinaceae; genus Pinus; species Pinus albicaulis. The sequence continues at coordinate 1,135,786,908 of CM076579.1, forward strand.
GAACTTCATACTTACCCAATGCTACCTTCAACGAATTTGCCAGACTTATATTTCTGCATTGTCTAGCATCTTACTGTTCTTCCACACAACCTCAATCAAATTCTGAAAATATTTCAACAAAATCCTCTGCGCCCACACTTGAAACTACTTGTTTTTTTTAATGCCAGCACTCCCAAACTTACAATTTACCAGAATTCAAATGGGCAAATTAACTTACTGGAAAATTAACTTACTTACCGCAGATCTTTCACTGTTTTTTCACTTCTGGTTTCCACTCAATGATGCATCGAAATTTACTTCTGCTTCAAAGGTAATTTGCACTTCTGCAATTCTAATTCACTAAACACGATTTTTCCAGCGCTTATCAAAATCGATTTCTTTTTTATTCATTATAAAAGATATGAGAACACATCTACGACATTACCATCACCTGCGTTCCTGGGCTTGACTTTATTTAATTCCATTCCTTTTCGGTTTTTGGGTTTCCATCGATTTGTTTCATCGTACAAATCCAACTTATAAAAACGATCTCAGCAAACAATGTTCTGCAAATCGATACCACTGTTAGAACCCACATTCATTTACACTGTACTTATATTCAATTTTCCATCATTCGCCTTTTATGAAGCTTCTACAGGTTAATGTTCACTGTGCGTTCCAATTTTTCCAACGCTGTTCACCCAAAACCCAATTTGACATTTTATCTGCGCTTTTATTCAATTAACAATTTCAATTTAGTGATACTGATCCATTCAATGATATACAAAACCAGACAGACTTTTAAAATACTGCCCCTCTAATTCATGTTCAGTTCTTCTGCTATGCCCATTTCATAAATTCAGATCTTATTCAAAAGTCAATAACGACACACAATTTCTAAAGGCCTCCAGATTTTGATCTTCGACTTGCCAATTCGGTTCTTGGCAACTACCAATTGGCATTTTCATTACAAAACATGTTGTTAATTAAATCGAATCTGTCCTCAATAATAAATCAACTGTATTCAATTTAATTATTCCAACAGCAGAGATTAACTTCTATTCAGATCGATTTCCCATTACATTGCAAAATGGCATTAACAAAGATTTCACTACCAGATTATATAAAATGGGCTTTCTCCATTTAAAAACCAATTACAAAAAATATACTCCACTCCAGAAATCGAACCACACAATTATGAAAACATTTTTTACATTAAAAATAAAAACACTTACAGACTTTGTCTTTGCCGGATATTCAACAGTAATGGCCTTACAATTGCCGGAGGCTTACAAGCCTTGGCTGTCCCAGCTTTACTTCTCACACTCACTCACCCTCTCCCATGCCTTTGAGGCTTGATGAATTTATACAATTTTTAAAAATGAACTAATTAAATGATCAATCCCCTTAATATCTCAACACCACTAGAATATCTCAACAAACCCTATTATCTAGAATCTTATCCCTAAAACTTGGAAACTAATTCCAACTTAGGCTCCCTCATTAATTCTAAATAATCTAGAAACTAATTTCTCTCACATTTACGATTTCTCATAAATAATTAATTAAAAACATAATTAATCACTCAAAACTAATATTAATATTTACATGGAATTAAGAAATTCTCAAAAATATAAGACCCCTATTTCTACTAAAATACAATGATAATATTGAGCTGGATGCTCCTGCATCAGACTCCCCATGTAAGAAAATTTATGACCACCTGGTCATAAGTCTGGATAATTGTTTCCTCCTGGATCCCAAACTTTATTTTGTAATATTTCCTTGCTTGTCAATTGCTTTATTGTTGTTGTTATCTGTTGTTGTCCTCCAAGTTTCCATATTTTGTGCTGTAATGCTCCACTTGCTCTGCTCTCGCAATCTTTCGCTGTCTTTCTCTTGTTGCTTCTCTTTTGTCTTACTACTGCTGGTCTCTTCCGGGATTCTTTCGTCATCAGTCTTCTGATACTTTCAATCTCTCGGTCCAATAAATCTCCCGGCTTTTGATTTCTTGCTGCCTGCTGAGCTAAGACGGCTTGCTCAGTTTTTACTTTCTCTATCTGTACTGTCACTTGCTGACTTATTGCTTCTTTGCTTATTTCTGTTCTGACTACCACCCGATCATCCATGCCCTCTTGTCTTCTGGAACATAAAACTTCTTCTCCCTTCATTTGACTGCTCGACTGAGTCAAATATTCTCCAGTACCTGCAACAATACCTGCATTCACAAAACACTTGTTAGAATAAAAATCATAGGGCCTCAGTGCCTTATTTCCCATTGCCAGCACTTCAGTATGCTGATCCCAATCATTCTTGAGACTATCAAGAAGTTTATGCCAAGAACAGGTAAAAGGGACAGTGATTTATTGTGACAATAGCTCAGCTATTCCATTGTCAAAGAATTATGTGTTTCACAAAAGAACTAAACACATAGATGCCAAGTTTCACTACATCAGAGAGCTAGTGAAAAATGGAGAAATAATTTTAAAACATTGTAGAATAGAAGAGGAGTTTGCTGATACCTAACAAAACCATTGGGGCAGAAAAGTTTTAATCATTTGAGGAAATTTTTGGGCATGGAAGAAAACACAGCAGTTGAAATTAAGGGGAGTGTTGGAATTTAATTCCAACTATCATGCACAGTAGCAGTACGACGGACTTCAATGTAGATGGGATGTGCAAGACAACAAGTTTAATTGCTGATGGAAATTCAAAGGACAACGACAGTAGCAACAAATCTCCACATTCGATCTTCATGCAACTAGTCTCCTCAACACTTAAAAATTCAACCACCAACAGTGAATTCCGTACCAACCATTTTAATGTGAATTGAATGCACAACCAGCAAGCAATTCCCGAGGGGCAGCAAACTGGAGCAACAAGGGGAAAGGAGAACCCCCAGAATGATTTACGTCACCCATGTGTTGGGACCCACCAAAGAAGCTCCGACAGGAAAGGAAACTTGCATGAAATATTTTTGTAACAGGAAAGCACAATGAAATAAAGTTTGTCTTTGTAATGGCTTTTTTATTATTTACATTTTACCGCGACACATTTTGATTTTTAACTTTTGGTTTATGTTTTATAATAGCCACAACATAAGTTTTATTTATGTTTTAAAGTTTGGTCATATATATATATATATATATATATATATATACATTCTTCTCATCCACACTGCTTGACACGCTGCTGCTGTAGCTGCCACATACTCTACCTCTGCTGTAGATAATGCTACGATGGGCTATTTCTTAGAAGCCCATGAAATGGCTCCTAAACCCATATGAAAAAAATAACCAGAAGTACTTTTCTGGTCATCAATGCTTCAAGCCCAATCACTATCAGTATAACTAATTAATTTTGAATTTTTTGAAGTAGTATACAAAATATCATACCTCTTAGTTCCTTTTACACACCTTAGAATTCTCTTTGTTGCTTGCCAATGTGCATCCTTTGGCCTCTCCATAAATCTGGTAATCAAAATAACAGCATGCATTATATCAGGCCTAGTTGCAGTCAAATACATAAGGATGCCAACTATGCTTTTATATAAACTAGGATCAAAATCCTTGCTGATGTCCTCTTTGTTGAGTTTCAATCCCATTATTGTGGGAATTATTACTGCCTTGCACTCCTTCATATTAAATCTTTCTAAAAATTAATTAACATATTTTTCTTGTGAGATAAAAATCTCATTTTCATTTTTCTCTACTATTCCTAAGAAGTATTTCAGCAATCCCATATCATTCATTTCAAGTTCATCTTTCATGACTGTTTTAAAATTTTCAATAGGGTAATTATCATTACCTGTGAATATCACATCATCAACATATAAAACCACAATCATCATCTTACCATCCTTTTCTTTGATGTATAATGTGGGTTCTCCTTCAAATTTTTCAAACCCATTCTCTAGTAGATAGGAATCTATCCTACTGTACCATGCTCTTGGTGCTTGCTTCAACCCATAAAGAGCTTTCTTCAATCTAAAAACTTTGTGCTTTTGGCCCTTTTTCTCATAGCCTAGATGTTGTTCAACATAAACCTCTTCCATTAACAATCCATTTAAAAATGTTTATTTTACATCCATTTGGTAAACCTTCCATTTGTTTTGTGCTGCTATGGACAACACTGCTCTCACTGTTTCCATTCTTGCAACTGGTGCAAATTTTTCGTCATAATATCTTCAATGTTGCTACTTGTAGCCTTTGACAACAAGTCTGGCCTTGTGCCTTTCAATTTTACCTTCAACATTGCTTTTGGTCTTGTAGACCCATTTAACTCCAATGACTTATTTACCTTTTGGGATTTCAACCAAATCTCATGTTTTATTTCATTCTATGGCATTAATTTCTTCATCCATAGCTTCTATCCATTTTCTATCTTTTATAGCTTCCTCAAAATGAATAGGATCATCAACATGACAATACAAAGAGAATAAGGAATTCATACCTTCATTTGTTGTCTCTTGCTCATAAATTTCATTTAAATTTCTGAATCTTGTTCCTCTTTCATTTGATGTACTTGTGCTTGAAGTAGCACTCAAATATGTGTCATTTGGTGTGCTTGGAGAAGCACTTTCATTTCTTCTCATAGGTGTTCTTACTCTTGCTTGAGGTGTCCCTTGCTCTCCTTGTGTTGGTGGAGATGGTGCTACCCATGAGATATTATTTTCAGCCACATTTTCCTCATCTTCATCATGAGACAAACAACTTTTGACATTGACTATCTTCTCAATGCCTCCATCCCATGCTTCCTCTTCAATGAATTGCACATCTCTGCTTATAACAAATTTCTTTGTGGATGGGTTATACGATATATATCCCTTGGAATCTTCACAATATCCAAGGAAGATACACTTCTCCCCCTTACTATCCAACTTCTTCCTCAACTGATCTGGAATGTGTGCATAAGCCACACACCCAAAAAATCTCATGTGGGCGACTCTCTGTTTTCTGCGACTCCACGCTTCTTCTGGAACTCTGTTCATTATAGCTTTTGTTGGCCATCTATTTAAAATATACATAACACAATTTTTTTCTTCTTCCCAATACTCATTTGGCAAATGTTTTGCCTTTAGCATACTTCTCACCATTTCCATTATGGTTCGATTCTTCCTTTCAACCACTCCATTTTTCTGCGGTGTGTACCGAGCTGTAAACTATTTGTGTATGCTGTTTTCTCTGCAAAAATGCAGAAATTATTTTGAGATATACTCACCTCCTCTATCATTTCTAAGAAATTTGATATGTTGGCCACTTTGTTTCTCTACTAGAGCTTTAAAGTGGAAAAATTTCTCAAATACTTCACTTTTATATTTCAAGAAATAAACCCATACTTTCCTTGTGAAATCATCAATGAAGGTAACCATGTAATTGTTGCCTGAAACTAATGTTGTTTGCATCGAACCACATAAATCTGAATGAATAATTTCTAAGGGTGCTTTCACCCTTATGCTTTTTCATGATGGAAATTTTTCTCTATGTTGTTTTCCCAAGATGCAGCCTTCACATAGGCTGTCCGGTTTCTCTATCAATGGTAGTCCTCTTACCATTCCTTTTCTGTACATCAAGTTCGGACCTCCGAAATTTAGATGTCCAAATCTCAAGTTCCATAACCAATTCTCATCTTTCACTTCCTTCTGAAAGACCTCTTGAGTTACAGCTGCTACATTCTTCCCTTTTCCCTTCAAGTCTGTATTGGGCTTGCGTGGAAAAATTCTATTGCTGGTCATTTGTATTTCAGCAATAATCTTCTTGCTTGGAGGTATATCAATTATTATGCACATGCCATTTTTAAAACCTACATTGTAACCTTTGTTTATGAGTTGTCCAACGCTCAAAACATTACACTTAAAGCCAGGAACATAGTACACGTCCGGCACAAATTTATGCTCACCATTTCTTGCACGTATACTAACTCTGCCTTTTCCCTTGACAGATATCTTCGTATGAGTTCCTGTTGTTAATTCAGATTTAACTTCTTCATCAATATTGGCAAACATTTATATGTTTCTAGTCATGTGATTACTGCAACCTCAATCTAAGAACCGTACATTATCCTGCCTATCTTGTGCTACATTACATGTTAACAACACATTCCTTGGGTTCTTTTCTTCTCTTGCTACATTAGCATTTTTCCTATTATTCATGTCATTTTTCGTTTTCCTACACTCATTGGCATAGTGCCCATATTTCTTACAATAATAACATTGGACATTGGATTTGTCATACCTTTGTCCATGAGCATGTTGGTGTCCACCTTGCTGGCTGCTGCTTTGGTCGTGGCTTTGATTCTGACTGTTGCTCCTTCCATGTGAATGTGAAGAGCTATTTCTTCCTTCTCTATTTTGGCTTTTGCCTCTTTTTCTTCCTCTGCCTTGACCTCTTCCTCTTCCAAAAGGCATCTGCGTCTTGAAGGCATGCTCTAGAGATGGGTTTACTCATCTTCCCAATCTTTGTTCATGAGTCATCAGTGATGCATGAAGTTCATCTACTGTGAACTTTGAGAGATCCTTTGTCTCATCAATAGTGGTTACAATAACATCAAACCTTGAGGGTAGGCTCTTCAATAGTTTCTCCACAATCTTTCTTTCCTGAAGTGTCTCTCCATGAGACCTTATCTGATTTACCATCCCAATCACATGTGTGAAGAATGCGTCTATGTTATCAGACTCCTTCATGTAGAGAGTTTCAAAATCTCGCAGCAATTTTAGTTTTGTTGTCTTCATTTTCTCCATACCTTGATAGGCTATCTTCAGAGTATACCATGGATCCTTGGATCTCTTCACTGCTGCTATCCTTGGAAACACACTCTCATGTACTACTTGATAGAGATAGAAGAGGGCTTTAGAGTCATTCTTTCTATTGCTCTTCAGCAGATCCTTCTCTGCCTGTGTTAAGGCATTATACTCTTGTTCATCAACTGGTTCTTCAAAACCGTCTTTAACAAATTGCCATAAGTCCTGGGAGGCAAACAGGGCTCTCATGGTAATGACCCAATAATCATAGTTCTTCCCATTAAATTGTGAGAGATGAGTATTTCCAATACTCATACTGGTGCTCGATCCAGCCATTACTTACTAACTGAACTCTAAATTAAACTTGACTGTGTTTTTTTCAAACAAATTGTCTTTCCTTCTTTAGAAGACAAAACTCTGTATTTGAGGACTGCTCTTCTAAACAAAAATAATAACACTGTTTTTTTTAGAAATACCTGGACTTAATTTTCTGGTGGGCTTGCTGGAGTTCTGCTGGTGAACTGTTGCAACAAATCCTTCTTCCTTCAGCTTCTTTGACACCTTCAAAGAGCCTGGATTAGCTCCGATACCAAGTTGCAATTTCTGATAATTCCAGAAACACACAAGGAGAACAAAATTCTCCTCTACCTCAACACAGAGATAAAAAAAACAAACAAACTTTGCTGCTGGACAGAGATGATAAACACAAGCTGGAACTATTTCATTTATATAAAAAATATTCTGGATTCACGGCTCAAAAACTTTCATTGGTTGTTACAAACACAACGCTGCAAAACTTGCTTTTTGTCTCACTAAGATGCCTTCAAGCATTACAAACACACACAACACAGAAAGATAATATCTCTATGTTTTGCTTCGCTTGTGAGCTTCTACAAATTACAAATGCAGTCTCTGTCCAATTGACTGTCTCTCTATTTTCTGCTTTGAAGCCTTTTTACTTAACACTCACTCTATTCTCTCTTTATATATATATATAACCAAACTTTATAACAGAAATAAAACTTATGTTGCGGCTGTTATAAAACATAAACCAAAAGTTAAAAATCAAAATGTGCCAAAGTAAAATGTAAATAATAAAAAAACATTAAAAAAACAAACTTTATTTCATTGTGATTTCAGGGAGCTGTTCCAAAAAACTTTAACTCGAGTTTCCTTTCCTCCCGGAATTTTTTTGGTGGGTCCCAACACATGGGTGACTTAATTCTGACGTAATTCATTCGAGGGTTCTCCTTTTCCCTTGCTGCTCCAGTTTGCTGCCCCTCAGGAATTGCTTGCTAGTGTGCCTTCAATTCACATTAGAATGATTGGTGCGAAATTCACTGCCTGTGGTTGAATTTTTAAGTGTTGAGGAGACTGGTTGGTGAAGATAGAATGTGGAGATATGTTGTTGCTGCCGTTGTCATTTGAATTTCTATGGGCAATTAAACTTGCTGTCTTGCCAATCTCATCTGCGTTGAAGTCCACAGTCCTACTGCGTTGAAGTCAACAGTCCTACTGCTGTGCATGGCAGTTGGAATGAAATTCCAACAACGAACACGCTCCATTTGCTGTTGGAGTTCATGTTCAGCACATTGATGAAGCCATTCTAAAGTATTCTCAGCCTCACCTTGAAGGAATTCGAAGAAATATTTTTTTTTGTTTAACACGATCACCATCATTATCGAGCAAAGAAAGATAATGGCCGTACGCATACGTCCATTTCAGCATACGCCTGCATTCAACTATCTGTTACCATGCATCTACCACACATTTGAATCCTGCATGCCAGATTTACTCGTGCTCAGCACACGACTATTAACCAATGCTTTAAGCTCCACCTCTCGCACGCGTTGCAGATCAGAGAATGCCTTTTCTTGAGACTTATAATTTGCCTTCCATCTCTCAATATAAAACATAAATCTATCTGACGACATTTCAGCTGTCATTTTCATCACATCTTGTGAAAGAGATTGGGAATTATCTCCTTCTGATCCCTCTCTTCCTAATTCCATTTCCTCTTGACGAACTCTGTTGCAACGAACCGAAATGTCATAGCCATGCACGCTCCAATCACGAAGGCATACCCAACAGAATTCATATTCACAAGGTGGTAAACATGTCATAAGCATACACCCTTCATTTTTCTCGATTGGTGGTTTACACTTGGGACAAGGCTTAGAATTACCCATTATCCAAAACAAGTTCTGTCATTCTCCTTCATCAATAATAGAAACCCACCTTTTCGCAGTATCACAGTCTATTGGACGATGACATTCCTGTAAACAGTTCCAGCAAAATTTATAGGAGCAATTGCACACAACCTCGACACTTGCAGTATCGTCAACAACGTCAATCTCCACAGCGTATTCGCAACCTGGAGCTGGACACCATTTAAACTATGAGTTTTTTTCAACATATGTCCTCACAAAATATTTTGTATACTTGCTAGTGTCTTCCCTAGATAAACCCAAAGAAAAAACCATCTTTGCACCCACAACAGCACGACATCGTGGATCTTTACTTGGACAACGTAAGTTGAGGCATCCTGCACCATCGTTATTTATTGAGATTTGAATATAAAGTCTCCAACACTCTTGGCAAAAGTGATGGCCACAATACTTGACTTCCCTCATGTCTGTCATCTTGTAATCATCAAAACATATTGGACACCTAATTAACCCCTCCCTTTTTTCTTCTTGGGTCTCTTGTTTTACGCTGGGCTGTGACAATAACCCCACAGCATTTGCCCCACAGCATTTCTCACTTTCTCCTCATTGGCAAACCATTGATCATACACAGTATTAATATCCCAAGAGAAGTGACGCAAAGAATGCCTGCCTCAACTCCAGAGACCGAAAGCACACTACAAACAGTTACTATGGCTACAAACAGTTACTATGGCGTTGTGTTGACGCTCAGAAATGTCTTTCAAACTTAAAACGGTGTACTTATTTGCATCGTCGGCTTCTATATTCACCATATCATATGCTTCTTCTGATTCGTAGCCGCTGTAATCATCGTATACATTTATATCATCATAAAAGTCCAATGTCAGCGCGAGCCTTTTCCTTTTACGGTATGAGATTAGGACCTCAGCCTTTTCCTTTTACCCTATCTCGGCTCTATCTACCAATAGTATCAGAAATGAAATATACCCAGAACCGCTGCGCACTTATTCTACTAAACCAATGGTTACTTCGATGGTATTTGTACCCTAAACCCTAAGGAGCCGAATTTCCATTGGACAGGTGATAAGCGTTTCACAAAAATAGGGCGGCTTATGTGAAGAGGCGATACCATTGGCCAAAACAGAATCTTCAACGGTAACTCATAACGGTTTTGTCAATTTCTGAAATACTCAACTCATTTATAGTTAAAAAAATAATATTAATAAATTATTTAGCATCTCGAAGTGTCTCACTTAGGTTTCACTTTGTCAAATGATCAGTCAGCTTATCGCAAAGAAAGATCGCAATATGTACTTAATAAATAGGAAAGGTTTGGACTCATTTACGAGGTTGCTTTGCTTCAATGTAATGTAATGGTATTGATTATCTTCGAGAATTTGAAAGTTGAATAATCCACTTAGTACTAGTTTGAATGTAGATAATAGTTTCGGTTATTAATGCCTAATTTGATGCCATGGAATATTATTTATGATGATCTATATATTTATATGAAATATTTTTAATTCATCGTAATGGTATGGGTCATTCTTAATTTTAATTATTTTTAATTTATTTATTAGTTAATTATATATCAAATTAAGAAAGTGTATAAAAGTTTAATGTAGCTTCCATATTAATTTATGATTTGAATATATCACATTACGAAAGTGTATAGAGTTAATTTAATGAACTTTCTCCTATGAATTTATGATTTGAAGATATTAAATAAAAAAAGTATTATGCTTTGAAGATATTAAGAAAGTGTATAGAGTTAATTTAATGAACTTTTTTCTATGAATTTATGATTTGAAGATATCAAATAAAGAAAGTGTATATAGTTAATTTAATGAACTTTCCCATATTAATTGATGATTCGAAGATATCAAATAAAGAAAATGTATAGTGTTAGTTTACTGAACTTTCCTATATTAATTTATGATTTGATTTGAAGATATCAAATAAAGAAAGTGTTATGATTTGAAGGTATCAAATAAAGAAAGTGCATATAGTTAATTTAATGAACTTTCCCATATTGTTTTATGAGTTGAAAATATCAAATAAAGAAAGTGTATAGAGTTAGTTTAATGAACTTTTTCATATTAATTTATGATTTGATTTGAAGATATTAAATAAAGAAAATAAAGAAAGTGTATAGAGTTAGTTTAATGAACTTTTTTATTTAAAGTATGATTTGAAGATTTATGTAATGAGATATTAATTTATGATTAGAAGATTTATGTAAGTTCATTATGTTCGTAATTTTACATTATTACTCAGTATTTGTACATTGATTAAATTTCTCTTTTATTTTTTGGTATATATATTGATTAAATTTCTTTTTTCTCATTTTTTGAATTAATATTTATTTCTAAAAATTCAAAATAGTTATTAATAAAATTACGACTCATTTATAAGTTTGTAATGTCTGTTTCCTAACAAGTGGAGTTGGTCGACCTCTAGCATATTAGTTGGTTTTCATAGGCTATTGGGATAGAGTTAGGAATCTTCGAGGCAATTAATCCAAAAATTCGGCAGTTTTTGATGGTCAAAGATGATATTTCATCAGGATTATGAGCCAGATGTTATTTTCTAGAATGATTTTGAGATAAATTTGCAATACTTATTGTTTTAAGTAAGGTAGTTTTGAGCACGTTGGCACATTTATGATTTTGGAATTTATGGTGAGTTACATTTTGATGAATATCTCAATATTTAATACAATCCAATGGTTTTAAATAAAATAATGATAAGTTATTGATTAATAAGGTTAAATTTTTTAACTTTATCATTATTTTAATATTCTTAATAAAGAGATGATAGGGTAGTTATAAGCTGAAATATTTTTATTGTTTCATTCCATATGTTAGTTTTGATAATTGGTATTGATATTTTGTAGAAGATATTACTTCTTCTTGGTTTGTGAGGAAAAAAACCCATTGGAAGGCTTTATTGATGGTTGACGGTTGATAGTATGATGTGGCATGTGGTTGATGGTTGACAGTATCATGTGGTTGATCATTGACAATATCATGGTAAATGGTTGACGTTGACAGTGTCATGTTATAGTACTACTATTACAATAAATTTGTATTTCAAAGTTGGTCACATGCATCTCCATATTTAATGGGTATGATTAAATTTTGTTTTTAAATCAGTTTGGTATTATAATCCCAACTCTAAAATAAATATTATTTATGTCCATTTGTGGCTTCCCTAAATATTGTTATTTTTCAAGTTATTCCATTGCTATTTTTTAAACAAATCCTCTATGTTTCTCTGTCTTCAATAATTGCATTAACAAAAAAAAACAAGGGTGTATATTACAAACCAAAGAAAAACTAAAATACATATCTATAATTTGCAACATATTTTAATAGGTTACATCTCTTCAATAATTGCATTAACAAAAAAAAAACAAGGGTGTATATTACACACCAAAGCAAATACTAAAATACATATCTACAATGTGGAACATATTCTGATAGGTTACATCATGTAGTGCCCAAAATTGAGCAACATTTTTTGACAGGTTACATGATTTAGTGCCCAACATTGAGCATAGGGAAAGGATTCTTATGGATGCATATGAACTCATGTGCCATTAGGAACACCATCCAAATGACATGAAACATATAGTTGAATTTCCATATTTCTAAAGGTTTATGATTTGAGTGAAATCCTAGAATCATATCATTATGTTTTACTACCTCAGGATATAAGTAGTGAGTGGTATGATGAAATATTACAACTCCTTGATGATGGCTATAAAAAAAAATGGATATACATTACAATTGTCAATGTGGGGGTTTGGATTGGAAAATTCAGAAATAGTTTTGGTACCAAGAATCAAATACTTGACTTGGTCCAAGGGTGGCACTTTATTTTATGACACAAGAAAATTCCCTGATTCAATTCAATATTTTTATTTTGAAGCTCCATCATTTCTAAGTAGAAGAGAATAAAGGCATCATGATAGTATACATGACCTCTAACATGTTTAGTTGTGAGGGGAACTTGAAATCAATTGAGTCATGTGATATTTGTGGAGTCATGACCCATGTGGAAAAATCATCTTGATTGTATTCCATATTGGGATGGAGCTTCTAAAAAAAAATTAGGAGGTGTTGATGGGACCACCAAAGAGGACATATCTTCTGGTAGAAGCAATGTATGCTAACAATACAAGTCTACAAGTGAAAGATATGGAACCTCCCAAGGGTCAACTAACTAATGGGATCCATCAATGATGGATAAGATCATGTGCATGGGAGAAATAAACACAGAAGTATCTGGAAGATGCATTGGATAATTTTTCATTAACCATGAGTTCTTAAATATGCCTCCAATAACATTCGTGTCATGTCCCAATTTTTTTTTTCATATCACTCTTTTCGTTTAATAATCTCCAGTACACCACTTCATCTTAAGATGATTAACCTACTTCTAACATCTTAAATAAACTTGATACTTCAATAAGATTGGAGAACTCACACCTACCTAGTTAATTTCATGCACCCTAAGGTTTGGTTACAATGGTTCTATCACCATTACATATATAATTAGTAAATGGTTTCCTAATCCTTACCTATATGTTAATAACCTTGCCTATACCCTTAGCCACATAAATATTTTCCTACACATTTATCCATATTGACTTAACCTTTACAATTGCAATTGCATTAATTTCTCTCCTAACATATTTGTATAGTCGTCTTATGTTTTTATAATAAGGCTCTTTGCACACTTAATGGAACGTCCCTTCCCCAAGACATGTCCCACTTTACTTATGCCATTTGTTGGAGGCCATGTGATAGCCTTCCCACCTCACGTGGCCCTCACACTCCTCGAGGCTATGGAGGGATGACTGAGATCTCGTCGGGAAGATCTACGGTCCAAAGGGATCACAAAAAATCTAAAGGGTTTAGCTACCTTACTTTTCCTCATTTTGAAATTTTGCTTAGAGAGTGTGCCCGACATGCATGAGAGTTTTTTTCCTTCGTTAGATCAGACCTGCATATCATTTATAGGTTTCAATGTTAGATTTATTCAGTCATGATGTCGGCTCTCTGCACTCATCCTATGCATTAGAATGTTGACTCGGGAAGTATGTGGCTACGCATTGAATTTCTTCACTACTGTGATCATAGGTAAGGTGATTTACTGGGTTTTCTTAATGCTTGACTTTTACATGGAATGTATTTGGTAGTTTTCTTCCTTACCCTTCCAAATTTTCTAATACTTTTCATTTTCATGTTTTTAGAGAAGCCCCATGACAAGGACTACCTTGGCACTCCATTTGGTGTTACTTCATGGCCACCTGGTAAGGATTTTTGACCATTCTTATAGCATAGATTTGGAAATGGTGTTGGGGTTTGCTTCGTCAGCTCTAGTGCGTAAATTATGTTCTACCCATTCAAGTTTTGGGTTTAAATATTGTACATTCCATATATTCAACAAATTTTTTGGTAATAATAAATCCACTCATATAATTCTGGGTTTGGTCACTGTGCATTCGATATGTTAATATCTTCTTTGTTAAATTTGATTCTACCCATTCGATTATGGGTTTATTCTTTTACCTTCGATTGTTAAACATGGTATTGAAAATCCTATGTTCTATTAAATCATGGGTTTTATCTTTCAAAATTAGATTTTTTCACAAGATTATTTGTGATTGGGGTTTTTTCCTCATACTATTCCATGATAATGAGTAAGCAATCTGGGTACCCAGTTCAAGGTTTTGTACAACCCTTGTTGGGTATTTTATTTTTATTATTTTGGTATTGTTGGACATGGAGTTAGGATTACAGTTTTTCTCCTCTACATATAGATTCTGGGTTAGATTCTCATGTTATATTTTTGGGTTTTCCACCCAGGTTGAACCTTCCATCCAGGACAAGGAAGTGAGGGTGAAGAGAATAACAAATATTGTTATGTTCCTCCTTCCACAGGTAATTTCGACACCTTATGAAATTATGGGTTTGCAATTCATTCATTCACATAATAAATATGTTGGATTTTTCATTCTCTCACAACTTTGTTTTTATTTTGTTCATAGGTGGAGTAAATACAAATTATGACTGTGTATTCAGTTTACTTAGCTTTCTGTCTTCACACAATGATTTTTTTGATGTGACAGTGTTTTAGTTTCCTTTGGCTACTTTCTAACTTTCTTATTTCTATTCTCGCAGGTATGACTGTGATGTTTTGGGTCTGCGTGAATTTCATTACTTCACCATTCACCCATACATACCAACTGCATCCTTTCTCAGGTTGTTAGTATGCTGGTTCCTCCATGGTTCTTCTTCTGGAAAGGTTTTCGGTTTTAATACTTTGGTACATGCTACTGTAGTTTCAAACTTCTGATGTTAATGCCATAAATGGTCTCTAATTCTCATGAAAATTTGTAATGTATTTTTCCTAATTATAACAGAGTCATACAGAGATATCTCTATAAAATTAAGGATTCAAGTGTGCCTTTATTTTATTTGGAAAACATTTCATCATGCTATATTAATGAAATTATCAATTTTTATCCATCTTGGATACCTCCAGATGTTATACAATTTACTCGCCTATGATGTTGATTCTTGTCTTTATTAAACTCAAATAAATATTGTTATTGAATTGAAAATAGAAGTATGTTAGTTTCATTTACTCTTAAATGCAAAGTGAATTTATTGGTTGAGTTTACCCTTAAATGCGAAGTGCATCTGATGGTTGAGTTTACTATTAAATGCAAAGTGTAGCTTCTTTCTACATAATATTATTGTTTTACTTATTTCTAGTGCTATAGTAGCTAGAAAGACTTTTCTTAAGAATTAAATCATAGTTCGCTTTTAAATTTACACAGTAGCTTAGATGTGGCACTCCCAGTTTGATTCACACTTTCAAGAGAATCGAAATAACATCATTTTTAAAATGCTAGATTTGTTTTAGTTTAATCTCTCAATTTCAAAATTCTTCTATTAATTCCAACAATAGATTAGAATCAATGTTTTCTAACACTAACATGACTTGGTGTACCTAAATGACCTTTTACACTCAAGGAAATATGACTATAATTAATATTGTAAAATAATGACCAATGGTCATAGTCCTTTTGCCGGAGACATTTAATAATTAATCTCTTTTATCCCTCACTTCTGTTATAAAAGATATCTTATTTTTTATTTTGTACATATATGATACATAAGCCTGGATTGATCACATGCTCGAACAACTTACTTGTGTTTATACTTAAATATACTATATATAAATCTGCTGTACATAAATCTACTCTACATAGTATTGAAGGAGCATAAGGGAACTAATATACCTATCGATTCAACATCTCATAGATTATCTTCTAGCAGTATTACCATTACACAACGCCTACTTCATGACTTTGGAATGAACTAATTTCTTGGTTCAAGGTTCCATAGTTACTATTCCTTAAACCATTTTTGATACCATTCCACACTTATTTAATACAACAATAATCACTTATTCCAAAGCATAAATTTTCTATTAAAACTTAGACAAGTTGATGCATCTAATCATTATTATAACACAAGAATTTGGATAGAAATATTTCTACATGATGCATACCAACTTGTAAAGACGATTTTCATCCCAACCACGAGCTTCTCCTTAGAGCTCTCCCCCGAGAAGAGATCTATTTTTCCGCAGTGTTGAAAACCTCTTGTTAAACTAGTGAAGGAACGTTTAAGCCAAATTTCCCCCAAAAAAGTTTCCATAACGATGTCCTTTATTACGGAGCTCTTGTTTAGATAGCCTGGGCTTTTAATTTTGTTTTTTCCACAAAAAAATTGGTAAAAACTCACTTTTTCTCAGCATTTTTTTCCTCTTTCGAGTAAATTTCCTCTTTGCGAGGATTCCTTAGATATTTTCTTCTCTGCGATTTTTTTAATTTTATTTTTTTCTCCAAATGACGCTTTTGGAGGAGGGTAGGAGAAAGTATGAAATTCGTTCCTATCCTCATGGATAAGAATTTTGAATCTCTCTATGCTCTATATTTGAAAAATTGATACAAATAAAATTATAGACATTCACCTTGTGTATAATTGTTTCATATGTCCACATAGTATTTGTCCTATCTACATAGAACATAATAGTTTTAAATTAGGGGTATTACACTATAGTCCCTCCATAAAAAAATAAAAACATCATCCTCGGTGTTAGAAAATAATTGTTTATTCTATGAATAATGTTGCGGAAATCATCTCTCATGCTTTCTTCCTCACTCCCATGTAGCCTCCCTCAGTGTAAAGTGCTTCCATTGCACTTTCACCGGAAAGTATTATTCAGGCATGGTTTCTTCCGTCCGTATAAGAAGTGGTTTTGGAAGAAATTTCCCTTCTTTTTCCACTTGTATCAAATTACATTCGAAGCCACGTGAAAAGGATCGTGAACATACTTTTTCAATAATGAAACATGAAAAGAAAAATTATAAGTCTAACATGACTAGGTGAATTCCATTTATATGCCTATTGTTTTGTTCCCAAAACCTCTTAAGATTTTACAATATTGGGGTGCCTTAACACCGTTTTCGGTGTGTGAAGGGTGCTCTTGCAAGGTTTTATCCTCAAGTACTCATGATGCCCAATCTTACATTCTTTGTGTATTATTTTTTATACACTGCTTTTAAAGCTGAGTCTTGAGTTTCTTTTTGTTCCTGTTGTTGTCTGTTAATACGTTCCATTTCATGTAATTCCTCGGGCTCAAGCACGAGTTTCCCTGGTTGACTCCAACTAAGAAGAGTATGAGATTTTCTGCCATATAAGGCCTCAAAGCGAACTCATCTTTATAGAGTTGAGTAAGTACATTAAATATATCAAATTCTGCTAAATGGAGAAAACCTTCCCACTAAGTAGACTTGTCCATTACATACATGTCAAGCATGTCACTCTCATATTTGATTTGTTCTTTTAGGATGTTCATTGTTCTTGGGATGATAAGTTGTGCTAAAATTCATTTTTGTTCCCATTTCTCAAAATTCTTCCATAAGGCTCATGTGAAATTTTTCATCCTAAGAGATAATCATCATTGGTATCCCATGAAGTTTAAAAATTTCCTTCATAAACACATTGGCAACTTAGGCTTCCCCAAAGGTAAGTTTCACGAAATAAAATGTACGACCTTTTTAGTGTCCACTACTACCATAATAGGTCATGCTGGTGTTACTTAGTCAAGATAGTCCACATTATGAAATCCATGGACATTAGCACCTACTTCAATTACGGAATTAGAAGGTGTTTATTAACCCTACGGTGTTGATCCTCTACCTTAGAATTGTTGGCACTCTAAACATATTTCTTGATAATTAGCTCTTTTGTTTCTTTATTAAAGGGCAAACACAAAGTTTTTCGCAATGTTGTCGGCATCTTTTGGTAATATGGATAGGCCTAATCAGGTCTCTTATGGTATTCATCATTATGTCTTCTTAAAAGTAGGCATGTTAGGAATATATAGCCTTTGTTTATAAATGATTAATCATTTTTGATTCATGGTATCTGTTGGAATTCCTATTTGTTGTATTTTTTACTGCAATTCCAAATGTTGGGGGTCTTGTGACCGAAGTTCTTGAACCTCTTCTTCAAAATTGATTTTTACGTTGCTACTTGTGTAAGACAAAATTTTATCACGAGTGTCTACTTAAGATATCTGAGTGGAAGGTTTTATTTTCCTTTAATATGTTTAATTTCTATATCAAAATCGCTAAGTAACCATATTTCTTATCTTGCATTTAGATATGGTTCACTAAAGAAATATTTAAAATATGGTCGATTATTAACACAAATCTCTTACCCAACGGTCATGTAGCCATGTTTTTAATTCATCTATGAAAACAACTAACTCTATGTCATAAATTTCCTCAGTATGCTCAATAACCTGAGTTTCTAGACTCATAGACTATTACTTGCATTCCCTTCCAGTAGTCCATTTTCTAGTCAAATCCGTTGGATCAACAATTTTTAAGATCAGTGATAGTGAGTTTTTTGTTTAATATTCTCAAAGATTTAATGAAATTTGGATGTCTTCTCCAGAGCACCAGCGCACACGTAGAAGGTAATGGGATAAGCTAATGAATAAAATCCCTCCATGATAAAGTAATATCTAGAAATACCCATGAGTGAGCGGTGCTTGATACATCAGGTAGGTACATTCCAATTTAAATTTTCTTTTACCTTTTCCGGGTCTAACTCAAACCACTCCTTTGAAATAACATGTCCTAAATACAAAATATTTGGTTTGTAAGACTCACCTTTGTTGAATTTTCGCCTGGCTTGGTTTCCTCTTAGTGTTTACGGCCCTATTCATAGGTATTCCTCTTTGTTCTTAGAGTACACCAAATGTGCTCTGTAAGTAGCACAAATGTCCATATATTTTGAATAGGTTTTCATGAGACACATGAATGCCAAACGAGTGCATTAGTGAGTCTAAAATGTAGGAATATGAACTTGTGATGTCCATACCATGTTCTAAAAGTTGTCTTGTGGATGAATTCATATTTTGTGTGAAGTTGGTGATACCTAGTTTAGAAATCAATTTTGAAAATGCGGTTATACACTTACTTGATAAAACAAGTCATTTATTCACGGTAGGGGTATCGATTTTGTGTCAACATTTAATTGTATATAGTCTCACATCTAGAAGTTTTCATATTTTTCTTGGCAAATAAAACGGAGCTCCCCATGGAAACACACTTGGTATGATATATCATTTTTTAAGAGTTCTTGTCGCCGAAGTTTTAATTCTAGTAGTTCGGTGTAGTCATTCTATATGGGGCTCGTAAATTGGGCGGCTCCCGGTACTAGTTGAATAGAATTCTATATCTATAAGGGGAAGAGCTGAGGATTTCTTAAAAGAAATACATCTGAAATCTCTAATTACTCATAGAAGTTTTCTATAAGATAATTTTCTCTTTATTGTCCCAAATCTTCAATTTGTACTACATACTGCTTGGACAACCCTTCCTCGATGTCAGCTTCAGCTATGTCTGAAATTTTTCTAACATACACAACATTTTGTTTCCCTCTTACTCCAATTGATTGTACTAATGTATTTGTGCATTTTACTATTTTTTAAAAGCAATTTACTATTATTTTTCTCTTGTTCCAACCAATCCATATCGACCAGTAAGTCATAAGATCTAAGGGAAGGATATTTAGATTCCAATCTATGATATACCCATTCATACTACAATTACTTGTTAAATTTATGGGTTATACATTTGGTATGTAACCAAGCTTGCACCGGTAAAGGAGCTAAAAATTTTCCTTATACAATTTACATTTTCCCACTATGTCTCAAATAACATATCATAGACTAGCTCCAAGATCAATTAAAATAGATACATGTTGGTTGGAAATGATACCTTCAATTTCAATCATGGTTGATTGATGTTTAGCTTTGGTCTTGTAGGAAACGTTCATTCAAAGAATTCTTCTACGGACATCGTTCATTGTGGTTGCCTCTGCTGCTTGAATGCTTTGTAAATAACATGGGGGTTGTGTGGGAAGTCCCGAAACCTATGAAGTTCTCCACATCCCCAACATTTTATTGGTTCCTTGGGTTATACCATTGCATATATTTTATTTTTCCCTTCCATGGGCTTGGATCTGTGTAAAATGGGCTGGGCGATTTCCCCACCTCTGCTAAATTTTTTCCACTTGTTCTTTCTACTGACATTTTTCAAATGGGCTAGTTTGTATCTTTTAGGCTTGTTGCAGACTTCCTTTCCTTATTCTTCGAGTTTTCAATTTATCATTCTAGCCCTTAAAATTTTGGTATCATATTTGGGATTTTATAGCAACTTCGTCAAGGTATCAAGGTGTAAATATGTCTAGTTTCATTGACATATCTAGATTTAAAGCATCCTGTCTTTTTCCCATGAGACTATCTTCTCATCCGGTAAGTATATAATTTTGGTATCCTTCTACGGAGTGTGGTTTCACCTTGCAATTGGTAAACTTCCAATGTTGCCTTCAATTTTCTTCCATACTCATACACTTAAAAATATTTAACTATATTTTAGAGCCATGCTTCCACCATCCTCTTCCTTTTCTCTAGTAAAACATGGGAGGATTTATCTTCTTGAGTCTCCTTGCAACTCCTTCCTCCTTTTGGATTTAGAGTTTGCTTTCCCAGGACTCTTTAAAATGCGAGACATACATGTGTTTGTTTGTTTATTTTCTTTTCAATTTTTCTTGTGTCCCTCTTGTTAGGCTTGATTGAAGGTTAAATCTCTTATAACCTCTCATGTACATTGCAACTTGAGTAACCATTAATTTCTAGTACTTATTTGAGCCATTTCTGTACCAGTTTTGATAATTTCATATTTGGGTTCTTGAATGCGGAGGAATATGTCTCCCCGGTTCCACATACAAATCTTATATATCTGGCATGATAATGGTTGTACCTTTGTTTACATTTTATATAAATTTACATTAAACCATTATGTTAGTAACCCGAATATGACACTATTTTTTTGTAAAACAATTTTAACTGTCTGATGGAAATTTCCGGACAAAAAAATCTTGAGTGTTGGGAATTTCGTATCAATATTTTTGTTTAATAATTTCTAGTCCACCTCTTGAATCCCCAAGATGATTAACCTACTTCTAACATCTTAAATAAATTTGATACTTAATTAATATTGGAGAAATCATATTTACCTAGTTAGTTTCTTTCACCTAAGGTTTGGGTTACCCAATAATATAACAGTACATATATAATTATTAAATGGTTTCTAAACACGTACCTATATCTTAATACACTTACCTATATAGCCACTTAAATATTTACTTGTGACATTATTCATATTTAATTTACCTTTGGAATGGAAATTGTATTAATTTTCTCCTAACATGTTGTATAACCCTCTTATGTTTTTATACTAAGGCTCTTTTCACACGCAATGGAACGTCCCTTTATGATGTATTAGCGCATATAGCATTTTAGAACCATGTAATTAGCCTGCCTCCTCCGTGGCTGGTACTCCTCTGGTGATATTGAGGGATGGGCGAGATCACCAGGGGAAGATATTGTGGTCTAAGGAATGAAAGAGCTCTAAGACTACATAGTGTTAATTTCCTCATTTCTGATCTTCCTCCCCCACAGTCTTAAACACCATGCACGAGGTTTTTGTTCCCTTTGTTATCTGGAACTTCCATATCATTTCCGGTGGCCATGGTAGCTCTATTCAATTAGGATGTCACCTCTACATTCATCTTGTGAATTAGAATGTTGTCACAAAGGAGAGTATGTGGCTACGCGATGAATTATTACCACTTTGCTCATAGGTAAGGTGATTTAATAGGTTTTCTCATTAATTGAATTTAGCATGAATTTTGCGGTATTTTCTTATACCTTCAATATTTTCTAATAATTTCATTTTCATGTTGTAGAAACTATATGACGGGAGTCTACCTTAGCACTCGAATTCTTTAGTAAAATTTATGCTACAATACTTGTATACAATATTTCTCTTCATTATTTTATTTAATTTGTAAATACCCTTATCATAGTGGTTGTCTCCTGCAAAGGAAGAACTATGGTTTTACTATGTGGCCACCTAGCTAAGGATTTTCTTCATTCTTCTCTTATATATTTGGAAACGGTGTTAGGGGTTTCTTAGACAGATCTAATGTGCAATTTATGCTACCCATTCAAGTATTAGGTTTAAATATTTTACATTCCATATATTCAACATAGCTCTAATATGAAATCTACCATGTAATTCTAGTTTTGGTCAACGTACACATTTGATATGTTTATTATGAAATTCATTGTAAATTGGTTCTACCCAATTGACTCGGGGTTTATTCTTGTACATTCGATTGTTAAACACGGTATTTTTAATCCTCTATTCTATTAAATTCACGGGTTTTATCTTTAGGAATTAATTATGTTCATATGTATTTGTAGGTAGGGTTTTTTTGCGTTTCTTGTTCCATGATAATGTGTAAGCAATTTGGGTACACGATTCAAGGTTTTGTACAACCCTTTTTGCTCTTTTACTTTTATTGTTTTGGTATTGTTGCACATGGAGTTATGATTACGATTTCCTCCTAGTATACATTATGGGGTTATATTATCATGTTATATTGTTGGGTTTTTCAGCCTAGGTTGAACCTTCCATCCAAGACAAGGAAGTGGGAGCGAAGAGAATGATAGATATCCTCGTGTTCCTCCTTCCACGAGTAATTTTGATACCTTATGAAATTTTGGGGTTTCAATTCATTCATTCACATATTAAATGTGTTGGAGTTTTCACTCTCTTAAAACATTCTTTTTCTTTTGTGCATAGGTGGAGTAAATACACATTGTGACTGCATATTCAGGTAACTTACCTCTCTGTCATCATGCGTGATTTTTTTTTATGTGATAGCATTTTAGCTTCCTTTATCTACTTTCTTATTTTCATATTTCTATTCTCGTAGGTATGACTCTGATATTTTAGGTCTGCATGAATTTTTTTACTTCACCATTTTCCCATACTTACTAACTGTGTCCTTTCTCCGGTTGGTAGTACACTGGTTCTACCATGGTTCTTCTTCTGGAAAAGTTTTGGGTTTTAATACTTTGGCACATGCTTCTATAGTTTCAACCTTCTGATGTTAATTCCATAAATGAGATCTGAGTCTGATGAACATTTGTAATGTTTTTTTCCTAATTATAATGCAGTAATACATAGATGAATGTGTAAAATTAAGGAGTCAAGTGTTAGTTTTTTGTTTCTGGAAAACATATCCTCATGCTATATTAATGAAATTATCATTTTTTATCTATCTTGGATACATCCATATGTTATACAATTTACTCCTCTATGATGTCAATTTCTATCTTTATTAAATTCGAAAAAATATTGTTACTTAGTTTATAATAGAAGTATGTTAGTTGCGTTTACTCATAAATGCGAAGTGCATATGTTGGTTGAGTTTACTCTTAAATGTGAAGTGCATATTTTGGTTGATTTTAATCTTAAATGAAAAGTGCATCTTCTTTCTACAATGTATTATGATTTTACTTCTTTCTATTGCTATAGTAGCTAGACAAACCTTTCTTAAGAATTAAATCATAGTTCACTTTATAATTTAAACACAGTAGCTTAGATGTAGCACTCTCAGTTCAGTTTAATCTTTCGAGAAAATCAAAATAACATCATTTTTAAAATGCTAGATTTGTTTTAGTTTAGTCTCTCAATTTCATACTTTTGATATTAATTCAAGCACTAGATCAAAATCAATGTTTTCTAACACCAACATGAATCGAACCTAAATGACCTTTTATACTCAAGGAAGAATGACTACAATTATTGTTTTAAAAAAATTACTAACGGTCACAGTCCTTTTGTAAAATACATTTAATAATTAATATTATTTATCCCCCGCATCTGTTATAAAGGATATCTTATTTTTTCTTCTGTACATGTATGATACATATTGGATTGATCACATGTTCATAAACTTACTTGCATTTATACTTAAATATGTTGTATATAAATCTATTGTACATAATATTGAAGGAGCATAAGGGACCTAATAGACCTATCCATTCAACATCCCATATATTATCTTCTATGAGTATTACCACTATAGAGTGACAACTTCATGAATTTGGAATGAACTAATTTCTTGGTTCAAGGTTCCATAGTTATTATTCCTTAAACCATTTTCGATACCATTCCACACTTGTTCCGTACAACAATAATAACTTATTTTAAAGAATAATTTGTGTATTAGAACTTAGAAAATCTCATGCATTTAATCATTATTATAACACAATAATTTGATTATAAATATTTCAACATGCTGCATACCAACTTGTAAAGTTAAATTTCCTCCCAACCATGAGCTTCTCATTAGAGCTCTCCCCCGAGCAGTGATATATTTTTCCCCGGTGTTGACAACCTCTTGTCAAACTAGTGAAGGCTCTTTTAAGCCAACTTTCCCCAAAAATTTTCCATAATAGTGTCCCCTTATTCTGGGCTATTGTTTCCCATAGCCTAGGCTTTTACTTTTATTTTTTCCACAAAACTTTTGTTTTAAAAACTAAATTTTCCTCAATGTTGTTTATTTTCTTACCTCTTCCCAATCACTTTCCTATTTATTGAGGATTCCTTTTATATTTCATTCTATCTAATTTTTTTAATTTTATTTCTCTCCAAAAGAATTTTTTGGTCAATTTGGGAAAATATGAAATTCTATCCTATCCTCATGGATAAGAATTTCCAGATCTCTCTATAATCCGTATTTACAAAATTGATACAATTTTTCTTCAATAATTATTAATTTAAATTATAATTCCTCCAACAACATAATTTTTCCACAGGTCCATAGTATTGTCCTCTCTGCATAAAAAATAATAGTTGTAAATCAGGGGTATTACAATTCAAATAAATTGAAGGGGTGTCATCAACAAATGGAGCCGTAGTTCCTAGAATGGTTATCATAACTATATTTCCTTCATGTTGAAAATGAAGAACTACGTGATAGTATGATGACACAACAACAATTATAACATAGAAATAACTACATCTATGGATTTTGTTATAATCAAGTGAGACATTGAATATCTCTAGATCAATGATAAATGCTTTTCCCCTCTGCTTAATAAAAAATTCAAGGAAAAATCCCTTAGGAAAAAAGGTGTTGCATTCAAAATCCTAGAGTTTAATGATTAACTACATGAATTTCATATAACCTGTCACTTTACAACATTAGAAATTCATGATACAACTAGACGATCCATGACAATGCAGTAAATATTTTTATTAAGGATATGAATTAATATTTGAAATGTGATGTGATAGGATCATTGATACTAACTTCAATCAAAATTGAACACGATAAAATTATAAAATTATGGATTAACCCCTCCAATAGCAGTGAAAAAGGCTCTATTTTTAGTATGAAATGTTTGCAAAACCTCTAAGGTAGACATGGAACATGATGATTTGGCCAAATCCTAAAAAATATATATATTTTTTGGAAACCTTATTACTTGTATTATGTGTCCATTTACAAAGAAAAACTTAGGTAGGAGAATCATTTTCTCCAAAGGCTTATCAATTGAGAGAGGTCCATTCGATGGCGTGGGGCTATCCAAGTACTTATCAAAATAACTACTCTCAAAATTTTCAGAAATTTTCACTCTAATTTTAAAATTCATTGCCTCATTGTACATAATAATGTGAAATATGAATCCTAGGTATCTAGTCCCCCCATTCCCCTAGGAGGAGGAGGATAATTTGCAAGAATTTGTTATTGGTTATGGAAGGAGAATGGATTTGTCAAAACAATGGGCTACTGACCATCAGGTTATTGTGTAAAACATTAATGAATATCATTCATACATTGGAACTAATGAGTAAGATAGTTTCCTTAATGAATTTTTCAAGTGAATTTTACCATTCATTTCTTGTCATTTTTGTCACCACACGTGTTGGCTTGGATTTTTTATGTTTATTGATCATTCTTAGAAGACTTTTGTTTATTTTTATTTTTTTTACTTCTAGGTTTCTAAGGATTCTTTGGTTTCATATACCACATAATATGAATCTCTAGGGTGTGCTCAAGAGACATGGGTTGTTGAGAACTAGGTAAATATATGGGGCTTGATATGTGCTAATAAATTTCCCCAATTGAGAAGTTATATATCTTATAGTATCAGTGGCTATGGCACCTATCACACCATCATAATTTTGTCACTATTTTCTAGTGAGGTGGATCAAACGCTATTTGAGAAGCTTTGGAAATGATGTCATAAAATGTGCTTGAGCAAGAATAAATCAAATCAAGATGTTATTCATGTAGCGTAGTTTCATCCTCAATAGAATCTCTGACCATAGAAACATCCTTAACAAGGTTGCATTTAACCAATCTTGAGTAGTAAAGAATATTGGTCCTAATCAAGTGCTTACATTTCCTCCACTCATCAATGTGACTGCAACTGTGGGTATAAGTGTCATATCTAAATGTAGATGGAATATTAGTACCAATCTATTTCTGCAAAGGTAACTAAAAGTGTTTTCAATAACATTCACACCAAGTTGGCATAGTTGTGATGGGATACACATTAAATTTTGATATACCATTTTTTAGTGTCACCAGTCAAGGTTCCTTGGAATAAATGCAGCTAAATACCTTCATCAACTAAAGAGGCAGATGCAGACCACAAGTAGTATGTCACAGTGTACATTGTTGGGTTCTCTCCCATCTTTCCAATGAATTTTGGAGCATCATATGGTAACTTAATGGGTATAGGAATCTATTGTAGGAAGTGAAAAATGGGGCCACTTTTAATATTTTGCAAATCTATAAAATGAAGAGAAGTAAGAAATGGAAGTTTATTTTGATTAAATATGTTTGGAAGTAGCAATGATAACTTGGAATGACATTATGGTTCCTCAATAACATAGTTTCAATATGTAGAAATGTTTCTAAGGCTATGATTATTTTGAAGCTTTTGACATACTATACCAAGAAAAATGGAAAACATATCCTTACCCCTAGGGGGATTGGCCTTGAGGATGAAGTAACTAGAGAAAAATGACTATTGATGGGACTGTATCTAGTTCTAGAAGGATGACCTCTTGGAGTCAAATCTCCCCCATATGTAGGAATATTCATAAGGGAAGTGATAATAATGGGGAAATTACTCCAAACGAATTAATTCTTTCCCCAAAAAACATTTAAAAATTTTGGGAAAAAATTCCTACTAATGATGTACCCCCCCAAGGATTATACGATCCTTCGGAAAAATGACTAGGAATAATGAAAATCTCTCTAAACCAGTCATTGCAAAATATTTCTCTATGCTAAACATTGTAACCACATAAATAGTGGAACTAAGTGTAAATGAGAAAACTATAAGTTGTAATATTTGACTTTCCATTATCCCAATAAACAATTAAGTAGTAGGAAGGGAAAATCAAAGAATAGAGAGACTAACTAGGGTTGTAGAAGAAACTAGTGATATGCCCCAATGAGAGAATGGAGAAGAAAATGGGGCTAGAGGAGAGGAACTTATCACACTAATTAGGGATAAAGAGGACATCACAATAGACATCAAAATAGACTTATCTTCCAATTGTGAAACCAGAATGACCTCATCTCAGAGTTTAATATCAGGGATCTATTATCGATGTTACCCTATATCTCTATAATGGTGGGAATTATTCTCTGAGAGAAAGGTTTTGGAGTCATTAATACTAATAAACAATTTTATTAGCAATCATGAATATATCAATTCAATTAGTTAATTAATTAAATTTTGCCTATGGACAAATAGACTCAAACGAATGAGCACATCCCTAATAAAAATATAAGAGATAAAAACACACAATTTTTTTTTTATAAGGGCATTCCAAAAATAAACCTAAAATGATTAAGGCCCAATTACAACTACAAAAGCTAACAAAAATAGTGAAATTAACCTCCCTATATCATTCTTGACCAACTGAAGTGATATCCCAAAAATGCCATTGAGTTTTACCCCCTAAGAGCATGGCGATGTAACATTTTTCTCAACTACCACAAAAATTCCCATCACAAACACCTATGCGGGGCCCCTAAAAAATGGTGGTTAGGTACCAATTCATAATAAATAAATTGGTGGGATAGACATGGTTTAAGACCATAAATGTGGACATGTAAACTAGCCTAAAAGCTCTTTGAGGGGTTTTTCATAATGAATAAGTGCCCTCAACAGATCCATGGATGCATATAATCCAATACACACCAAAAACTAAAATGAATAAGAAACATATCTCCACCTTGCCCCAAATGTGACCTTGTGCCTAAGTCTTACGTTAAAGAAGCTTCTTGGAAATGATTTATATAATAGTGTATTTCGTCAATGACTAGTGATTTATAGTTTCAATTTTATGGCCTTGTAGACTGTCCTCTCCAATTTTATCTCAAGGCCTTAAACTATATTATAAGTTTGTTTCTTCTAAAAAATGTAAATAAATTTTATTAGAATTTAAATTTTAGTTGGTTGTTGTTACTAAAAGAGAACAAAGGGTAACACTTGTGGTGATTATAAGATTTTTACCTAATCCTAAAATGCACACTAAATGCACTATATTTTCAATTCCATGAATCTATTTAAGGGAAGGGAATAGGTAAATTTTTCTTAATCCTAAAATTCACACTACATGCACTTTATTTTCAATTCCATTAATCTATTTCAGGGAATGAAATATCCATATTTTTCTTTTTTCAAATAACGAGAAGCCTCACAGTCTCTCATTGGTAACTCGATAAGTGCAAATCTTTAAAAGAAGATAATCACTATCTCGTTCTTTCAATAAAATCTAATTAAATATAATTTGAAACCTTCAAGAACTCAAAAGCACCAAAATAAGACTTTGATAAGAAGATATGTGGCAAACAAAGAAATATAAATAAGTGGAAAAGGAAGATTGAATTTGTAGAATAAAGAGAATAGTTAAAGAAACCAAATCCCCAAATTTGTCTCTACAAAGAAAACACACCCAAATCACAACGAGACAACACCTAAAAATAAAACTTGAGTTTACATAATATTTATTAAACAAACAAAACATAAGTACTAAGAAAATTACCCTATCAAGTTTTAGACAACTGATATCTTATATAAATAGGATATCACCAAACAAATAGTTGAAGCCTCCATAATAAAAAAACCAATTCAACCATGGCCAATCATTGTCAACCATTCTAAACCATGGTCCATTGTCACAATGTTACATTACATTGTAATTTATTCAATTTATCAATGTTACATTACAAAACTTGAGGATTAATATAAGGTTTTTAATATTTGAGCCTTTTAATATTTGGTTTATAATATTAAAGTTTAATATTGGGTTTATAATTTGTAGTATTAGGGTTTATAATATTAATCTTAAGGTTTAGAATAATCCCTTGGGTTTATCAATCCTTGGGTTTTTAATATTAGTCCCTTGGGTTTATAAATCCCTTAGGTTTATAATATTAATATGTTGGGTCTAAAATTAAGCCCCTTGGTTTATAATACATTGAGTTTATAATATTAATCCCTTAGGTTTATTAATTCCTTGGATTTATATTATTTATATCTAGGGTTTATAATATTAATCCTAAGGTTTATAATGTTAAACTTAGGGTTTATATTCCTAGGGTTTAAATTTAATTCTAGGGTCTAATTTTATTCCCTTGGGTTTATAATCCCTAGGGTTTTTAATATTAATCCAATGTGTTTATTGATCCCTTGGGTTTATAATATTGAACCTAGGGTTTAATATTAAGCCTATCGTTTATAATATTAATCTTAGGGTTGAATATTAATCCCTTTAGTTTATAATCCCTTGGGTTTATTAATATTAGAGTTTATGTTCATAGGATTTAATATATATCCTAGGGTTTAATGTTATTCCCTTGGGTTTTTAATATTGATCCCTTGTATTTATTAATCGCTTAAGTTTATAATGTTAATCTTGAGGTTTGTAATTTTATATTAGGGTTTAGTGTTTATTTTAGGCTTTATAATATTTAACTCATGGTTTATATACCTTGGGTTTATTCCTTGTGTTTAATAGTATTCATTTGGGTTTTTAATCCCTTGGGTTTATTAGTCCCTACCCTTTATGATATCAATCCTTTAGATTTATTAATATAAGGGTTCATATTCCTATGGTATAATATTATTCATAAGATTTATAATATTAATCCTAGAGTTTAATTTAAATCTCTTCATATTATAATCCATTGAGTTAAAATTACAAATTCCTTGGGTTTATTATGCATTGGGTTTTTAATACTATCCCCTTGGGTTTATTAATATCTTAGGTTTATAATTTCACTCCTATGGCTTATAATATTAATCTTAGGGTTTAATGTTTATTTAAGGTTCTATAATATTTACCTTAGGGTTTATATCCCTGAGGTTATAATATTAATTCCTTGTGTTTAAGATTATTCCCATGAGTTTATAATCCCTTCAGTTTAATATTCCCTTGCATTTATGATATGAATCCCTTTGGTTTATTAATTTAATTGTTTATATTTCTAGGGTATAATATTATTTATAAGGTTTATGATATTAATCATAGGGTTTAAGTTAAATCTCTTGGGTTTATAATACAAATTCCTCAGATTTATTAATCTCTTGAGTTTAGAATATTAATATATTTGGTTTTAAATATTAATCCCTTGAGCTTTAAATAGTAATGCCCTTTGTTTATTAATCCCCCAAGTTTATAATTTGTAATATTAATCCCATGAATCTTTAAGTGTGACTTTTTGGAAAGTTTTCTTAGTCATTTTATGATCTAATTGGTTTACAATCCAACAGGGATTCATTGAAACCATAAGTTTGACGGGTGTGCTCCTCATAATTGAAGTGCCCCAGTTGATTTTGAGGGTGTTGGATCCATAAATTTAGTAAAAAGAACTAATTTAAGAAACACAAATAAATATTTAAACATAACGTTTTTCGTCGATTCTGACCAGAAATTCGTTGAAGACTCCAAAAAGTCACACTTAAAGACTACTTCATATTATTATCTTCGATTTATAATTTTTAATATTAGGGTTTATAATATTAATACCATGGGATTATAATATTAATAAAGAAGGTTTATAATATTAATCCATTGGGTTATAATATTAATTAGTTGGGTTTATTATTCCCTTCAGTTTATAATATGAAAAATTAGATGGGTTCATTAATCCCCTGGGTTTATGATATTAATCCCATGGGTTTTTAATCCCTATGGTTTTTATTATTAGTCCCTTGGTGTTACACACCATTTTTTCACTATTAGTAAAATTACTGCCAATCCAAATATCTCGCTATTCGATAAAGTGTTTCAAGCATTCCCCTACAATGTTGGAAGAAAAACACTCCCAAAGAAAATAAGAATAATGGATTACATTACTCAAAAAACCTATTTATAAGAACTTGCATAGTCTTCCTAGCCATTTCCTACATAAGCACAATTTCAACCATTTTGGCCTGCATAATTCTACACTCTGTCTTCCATTATAAACTACGTAAATATCTTAAGGTGGGTAAAAATAAAGAGTGATTTCTAGAACCCTTGTTGGAGGAATATTTCCCAACTAAAGGCCTCAATTCCCTACATAATTTTGCCTCATCCCTTGGTTCATGAATCAAAATCCCTCTCTTTATGGAACCCTAATTCCTCTCTTTATGGATATCATCCCTTAGAAAGAGGATCTCAAAACACCTCCTCTTGGCCTATAAATTCAACACAGAAGAGAGGGTAAATCAGTACTTTTGAATCTAAACTTATGCTGACACATTAGGACTAAGATATTTTCGTATAAGGGGAATATTGGAGATCATTGGGAAGAGGATTACATCATCAAGGCGAAGGCTGTATTTATCCTTCTTGTTCAAGATTAATACAATAAACTGTTTCTTTTCTATTTCCACTTGTTATGCTACTTTTTGCAAAAATCCTTGATATTTTTCATTGTTTATAACTGCATATTGGATTAATATGACGATACATGCTATATTATAATTTCCATTCACTCTGTGTTTGAAACTTTATCTAAATTATTATTTTATTCCTCGTTTGTTTTTTCTCATCTACATCTTCTCTTGAAGAAGTGAGGAAGAGATTTTGAAGGCACCAAAAGGACATGTACAAGAATTTCGTAGAGACGTAAGAGATTCTTGCACATTTCATATATCATATTTTAGCTATAAATTAAGGAAATGTAGTAGATACTTTTCTATTTGTTTCTAGATTTATCTTTGAATATAGGGAGATTTCTAGACTTGTCTACAAGAGCTATTTGTCCACCATAAGAAATTGGCGACTCCTCTAGGGAATTGGCTTCTTGTCACGTCCTCTATAGGTTATGCTCAATCTTGGTCAAGTCCTCTACAAACTCTAGGTTTTGTGCTACTAGAGTTTGCTGCTTGTCATGTATGTCAAACCATCACATTGAGGTCGGTCTGACTCATCCCACATTTGCATGATTATTTATATGATTAGTTTTGGATGTAAAAATACAAAATAAAATTATAAAAAAATTAAAAATAACCAAAGTGATAATTTTTACCTCTATCATCCCATTTCATTCTTGTATGGAGTGGGATGTTCGGATCACTATTGTAGTCCATACCTACATATGGGTAATTTTCAACCATGATAATTTGGCGATTCAACCATCTTAAAAATGTAGGAGTATATCTAGCTATCATACCTTCCCATCTCTGTGCCGAGCCATCAATGTAACCCACTGTAGCATGCATGGATATGGTGGTCCTCCCATATCCATGGAATCCCGTGGACAAAGGAGAGAAATCCTTTCCAAATCAAATGATATAACTATAGAACCATATCAAAAATTATTTAGCTTGTCATTATTTTCTCTGGTGAGTTTCCCTTTGATATTGGTAGAAACTACTTTGCATCATTTAAACATAATGGGCTACAAGCACTCTAGTGAAATTTGAATTTGATATTTAGTAACGAGGTGAAGTGCAACACTTCCACATAGCCGGGCAATGGTAAATGAAATGGTCCTCAATAGAAAACTCTTCATGTATTTATTCTTGATTCTTACAACACTAAATTTGGACCTAGGAGTACACTGTTGGGCTAAATAAGATTCTATTGGTTCATCGCTTGACGTACCTCTAGAAAATGAAATATCAGTGCCATGACGTGAGAGCCTCATCAAGAAATAGATATCATTGGAATCAATGGCGAGTATCTGATATCCAATATGAAAACACTAATCTTGGATATTCCAATATCTTACCAACCATGTCAATATATCCATTTGGGATTCCATCCCTAGAATCATAAAATATTTTAGCAAGACACTATCTCTCAAATCCTACAATGTAGTTGGATCATTCAAAGCCTAAAAATATTGAGCTTCATGTTCCCTCTATCTCCATTGCATTTTAACACTTCAAAAGCCTGAAATCAATGATGGAAATGAGTTAGGAGAATAATATAGAATATTTTTGCAAAAATTTAGGCTTTTTTTAATTATTTTTAAAATCCCTCATCACCTTGCACAAACAACTTTTAGGGATAGTGCGCATTTGCATGGTTCCCTTTCAAGTAAACTCCACAAATCATCTTTTCCCAACAGTGAGAAATCGGGTTTGCATGGTCCCAATGAAGAGGAATTACACAAACCCAAGAGCACATTTTAAATTATGAAAAAAAACTCAACAACACAAAAATAACGAGTAAAATTAAAAATAAAAACTATCTATGTTAAGAGTAACGGATGATATTCTACCTTGATAAAATGACTCACGAAATTGTCCACTAGTATAATCACAATTTGCTGCTAAATTTTAGGTGAAAATGCACTTTGAAAGAGATCCCAAATAGTAAATATATTTTTACTTTTTCAATTTTTTCACTTTTTCGGTCTCTTAACATTTAAGAAAAAGAGAAATACTGGAGTTACCTTTAATCTCCTTTATGAATCTCAAAATGTGAAAATTTTTCCAAGTATTATTTTATATTTTAACTTCTTAAAGAAAATGAAAAATGTCTTCTTGAAATAAGATTACCGCTTTTACGGACCAAGTAGACTATTTACGAAAAAGATATACTTTGACTAATCATAGTCAAAAGAGTTATCTCTTGCATTATTTTGCACTTTTCTGGGCTTGAGAGAATAAATGTATGAAAAAGGACATTTCACAGTTTACTTATCTTTTCCTCCTGACTCCCTAAAAATGAAAGACGTTGAACTTTACTTTCTCTAGGATCGTTAAAATTTTACATTGAAAGAAATGTATGATTTTTTTCTTTTTGTGTATTTTAAAACTATTTAAATGTGCAAACGACATCGAGTTACCCCTTCATTGGACTCATAAAAGGAAAACAATGTACGACTTTCCAATCATGACAAGCCTGAACCACTCCTTCCACGGGTTTGTTAAAAACAATCTGAAGGGCTCATCCGAAGGATGACCTTATAGGAAAAACACAAGTTATACTCCTCAAGCTTGCATAAAAATAAAGAGATGCTCGTAATGTCGAGGGGAAATTGGAAAGAAACATTTATTTTTTTATTTCAAAAAGGAAGTATGTCGCTATTTAACATCACACTCCATCAACATTATGTCTTCATTGGGAAATCCATTTGTCTCTAAGCTAATCACACCTTATTGAAAGTCTTCAGTTTGGTTTTCAGTTTTATTTGTTAGTGAAGTTGCAAAGTTGAAATTTCATGTCACCAATATGTTCTAGAGTAGTCCAACCTCAGTCAAAATTACCTTTCAATTCAAAGCCTTCAATCTCTTTGACCATCCATGAGTTAGTCCTAAATGACTCCAAAATTGTTCTTCAAAACTTGACATGAGTTGTGTGTCATAGGCCCTCCTACGATGAATCGCTTCCTATTAAATTCAATGTGGAATTTGAACTAGAAACCTCCTTTAGTACCTTGGATCATGCATGTGCTAGTGGTAAGTTTTTTCCTACGACGATAGGTTGTTATAATTGAATTTCGATAGAATTATTCTATGAGTGTTCGAATTCAAGACATTTAATCACACTTCATAGATTGTATTAGAGTACCTTGAGAACCATTATCATTATTGGTGGTTTCTCTCGCACATGTTAACAATTCACATCACTTACTGGTAATCAGGTGGTTTCTACCAGGTTTGACTTCAAGACATTCACTTGCATGGTTATATTCGTACTACAAATCGATAGAGATGAAGACTAAGACCTAAGATCTAGGTTTATCTATATAGTCTATGTGGACTTTTGAATGTTCATTATTGTAAATATAGTTCCATAATTGATGGTTGTGTCAATATTGTGTCTACATTTCTATTCTTGTTCTTTAAGATACTTACATTCTAAGTATGGGAATGCCTACCTCAGTGATGATTATATGAGGACATTGTGTTGTAACCCTTGAGGTCTCCAACCATGGTCTCTAATCTAAACTTTGGAATGATAAAGCACTTCAGTCCTCAAACATATTTTCTAACTTTGTAGTTAAGGGGAAATTTTTTACACGTCATTTTATCACCATTGGGAAAATGAATGAAAATACATATCTCTTGCTATCTGATAAAGTGTTTCAAGTATTCCCATATAATTTTGGAATTTAAAAAATCCCAAAGACAACAAGAATCCTAGATTACATTGCTCATAAAACTATTTTTAAGAACTTGCACAATCTTCCTAGCCATTTCCTATGGAAACAATATTTTGAACGTTGTGGCTTGCGTAATTATGTGCTTTGTCTTCCACTGAAAATTTCACAAATATCGTACCATGGGTAAAAATAAAGAGTGATTTCTAGAAGCTTTGTTGCAGGAACATTTACCAACTGAAGGCCTCTAGCCCCTACATATTTGGGCTTTGTCCCTTGGTTCATGAATCAAACTCCCTCTCTTTGTGCAAACCTAATACCTCTCTTTATGGATCTCATCCCTTAGAAAAAGGATCTCAAACCTCCTCCTCTTGGCCTATAAATTCAACATAGACAAGAGGGTAAAGGAGGACATTGAATGTAAATGTATGTTACCGGATTAGGGATGAAAGTTTGTTATCTAAGGGGAGGATTGAAGGTCATTGGGAAGAGGCTTACAACATCAAGGTTAATGTTTCATTTATCCTTCTTGTTAAATTTTAATACATGCAGTTGTTTGTTTTCTATTTGCATTTGTTATGATTGTTTTTGCAAAAATTCTTGATATTTTGCATAGTTTATAACTGCATACTATATTAATGTTATGATACATGCTATGGTGAAATTTCCATTCACTCTATGTTTGACTCTTTATCTACATTACAATTCCATTCCTCGTTTGGTTTTATTCATGCATATCTTCTCTTAAGGAAGCAAGGAAGAAATTTTTAAGGCATCAAAATGACATCTACACACATTTCATAGAGAGGGAAGAGATTCTTGTAAATTTCATATATCATGTTTCAGTTATAGATTAAGGAAAGGTATTAATTACTTGTTTGTCTGTTTCTAGATTTGTATTTGAATATAGTGATACCTCTCTTATCTACAAGAGCAATTTTTCTACCATAACACTTGGGTTTATAATATTAATAATTAGTTGGGTTCATTAATTCATTTGGTTTATACCATTAGTCCCTTGAGTTTTTAATCCCCAGGGTTTATAATATTAATCCCTTTGGTTTATTAATTGCTTGTATTAATAATCCTCAAAGTATATAATATTAATCCCTTGGGTTTTTAATTTGTTTGGTTTGTAATATGAATAATACCTTGGGTTTATTAGTCCCTTAGGTTTATAATATCAACCCATTTGGTTGATAATATTTACTTCTCTTAAGAACAAAAAATTATAATTACTATTATTTATTAAAAATAATGATCTATTAATAATAATTATTTATTAATAATAATGATTTATTATTAATAATTATAATTATTAAAAACAAAATTTATTTAATTATTATTAATATGATTAGAGTTTATAATATCAATCTATTTGGTTTATTAATAATTATTATAATTCACAATTTTTAATTATTACTATTATTAATATTATATTAATATACATATTTATATTAATTTTAATTATAAATTATTATTATTATTATTATTATTATTATTATTATTATTATTATTACTATTTAGTACTCCTAAATTATAATATTAATAATAACGATGATTTTATATAATTTATAAATACTAATAAAATTATCAATGTTAAAATTAATAAATAAAAAATATTAAATGTGGTTGATGTATATTTATCGACATTTATAAAACACATTTATGAGTTAAGTTGTTCTAGTTAATTTTTTACTAGGATAATTTCATTATTTTAATTTTAAAAATAATAAATTATGTTAATACTATAGTCCAATTTAATTACTCTCTCCCATACTTTCTTTCCATTTTTCAATACAATTATAACTGATGAATTCAATATAACTTAGAGTACATGTATCTCCACATTAATATTTATTAAATATTTTTAGAAATGAAAAATTGGAAAAAAAATGTGAAAGATATGTAGGTTGATTCATCATAACTTAGAGTAGAGGTGTCTCCACATTAATATTTTAGTTTTGTAAATCAAAATTTCATTCATTCATAAAAAATCGAGTACATCGATATCAAAATGAAGGTAGTCTCACCCTGACAAGGCTTGTTGACTACTGCTAACAACATATGGAAAATATAAAAAAGCACAACTAGAGACACAATCCACAACTTAGTCTGACAAAAGAACCAAAAGACAAATAGAACGAGTAAAAAACTTATAACCATGCTCAATCATCAAAGGTAATTGAGGCATGATCACTGCTCTAGTACTTGGAGGGGGGGGACGATAAGTGCATATGAGAGGTTGCTCAAAATGAGCCATCCATGTTTCCAGTATTCCCACCTTTCCAGATAGAAAAATAAGACTGCAACATACCACCACGATCCTCTCCTTCACATGAAATTGAAAGTGATGCAACTGTTTTAGCATAGTAATGACATATTCATGTTCTTCCTTCCTAGCCTTATCATCAATTTCCAATCGATCCAGAACAGATTGGACCAGGTCCCGGCAAGCCCCAGAGAATTTTTTCCAACCAAAAACCATTACACGCCCATACCAACAAGTCCTACCTTGACCACCAGTGCAAGCACCATGCAACACATTCCCTGACTTACCATTCTTGAGCTACTCTCAAACCATCCCTACCACCACGGCCCCTCGAGACCACCCGACCCATGCTACCAGTAGTTCTACCTCCTTGTGTGGAACACTCAGGTCCATGGTCCACCACCACCACCTTAAAATTATTACGTTCCCCCCCCTCCCTTCTTTAAATCCCCCTTAGTTTGGGTTTGGAGAGGGAATTATGTGGCATAGGTATCATTATGAAATGTTAGGGAAAATATTCAAAGACAGGAACACTAGTTAATAACGTCACCTCTGAATGCACCAAGACACACAACACAACAAAAGACAACTCTGAATTACGCAAGATACTTCACTGACGAGTAAATTTTGACCTAATAACCCCAACTTGAGGAATTACAAATGAGACCAAAACTAGGAAACCACCAAGCAGAACATAGTCTTACTAATACCTCTGCCATAGGAAGCGACAAGCCAATCTATAGGAAAGGTGACACGACATCTAAGCACAAACACCCTAAGAACGAACCCCAACTGAATCATTTGTGTAGATACCTTAGTGTTGTTATTTCCCCACGAACCCCAATTTATGTTCACCTAGCAGTGGGTTGTGTGAGTACACAGAAAAGACACGATAATAAGAGACACTAGAATAATATTGATTAACAAGAAACACAAATGCCCCTACAAGCTCAGAAGGGGTCCAAGGATAGAATCAACAAACAATGCATGGAAGGGATCAAGGGATGACCTGATAACCATACACAATTCACTTAAACCTCTAAAAAAGATAGGAAACCATACATATGGAAGGGAACGTAGAATTTTTTTAACCGATAGGTTCAGGAGAAGATGAAGACTATGAAGTTGCCTCCATTCTAAAACAAACTACGGGAAAAATGAAGTTGTGATACAACCATATCTTTATAGGTTTTAACCCTGTATAAAAATTACATGAAAAATAGTTCTTAAAACAAAATCTAAACAACAGCGAGAACATAAAATAAATATACATAGATATTTTCCCCTAGATCCTAAAATCGAGACCACCAGATCGATTTTTCATTATATTCCTTTCAATGTTACAATACGTATATATACATGTTGAAGCATTCATCAAATCCAAAACATTAACCTTGGATTAGAACATAATTGTATTTCCCTTTACAAAATATACAAAATACCATGGGCAGAAAATCATCATGCTCAAAACCATGCACAAAACTCATGCACAAAAAAGCATAGGTAGGGTTGCCCACCTATTATATTTTCCAAAAATAATTTCTATGGGGACTGCCCTAGACCCCGTGTAGGGGGCTATCGTCACCCTGTTGCACATGGTGCAACCAACAAAGGCGGTTATCGACCCCCCTGTGACCCTGTAGAGCTTGTGACTAGTTGTGGAAAGAATATAACACACACCCAACAAGCTTGATACTTGAGCAAATGAAAACCCCTTGTCACAACATAATTCCAAACCTACAAATTGACAATTTCCATATAACAACGAGCCTCACCCTCTCTCAATACTGAAGAGATAGATTGAAACATTGCACATCGTAGCTTTAATTCCATCGTATTGCAAACAAAATGGGAAGATGACGAGACTAACCTCCACACCATCTACCAGATGTTTTCCATCATGAAAAACATGCCAGGGTTTCCTTTATGTTCATCACCCCCCTCGAGGAGTCTCCACGTTAATATTTATAAAATATTTTTAGAAATGAAAAATTGGGAAAAAAAATATTAAGGAAAGGTAAGATTTTTACTTATTTATTTAAGAAGTAAATATGAAATATAATATTTATTTCATAAAATACATTTTTTTGACAAAAAAATAATATATTTAATCTTTTTAAATAAGTAAAAGTAAATATAATTTGAATATTATTTGTGTGATTAAAAATAAAAATGATTATTATTAATAGATTGAAATTTTATAGGGACGACAAAAGTGAGTGGGGTACTAAATAGTCTTGAGGAGGAAAACATGTTTAGATACTCCTGGGGTTTTGTTTATATGAAAAATAATCAAGTAGAGATATTGGGTCTCTAATAGGAACTTTTGTTAGCAAAAGAACATTAGGTGGGCACGCTTATGATTGTGCATGATTCTCTCCTAATATTGCTTCATTTGGTGAAATAATCCCTTCCAAAGGAGAACCTATGAAAAAAATAATGAAAAGATTCATGAAAATTGATAAGATACCCCATCCAAAGCATATTTCCATTTCTTAGAGACCTCAACAGAGAGGCAGAAGAACATGCTAATGAGGGGTGTAAATTGAATATAGGTGAAATAAAGATTAATAACCAAATTAGGAAAATTATAATTCCCTAATGGTGAATGAAATTTGTTTAATATTTTTTAGTTAATTTGGTCGACACAAGAAGAAAATGGTAAATAGGTGAGCTCAACTGACTTAGGATCGACCTCGAGAAAATGCATGTACCATTATGTGCTGTAAATTTTTTTTTTGTTGGGGAAGTTTTGTAAGGTATTTACCTACGAAAAAACTTTTATTGTTGATCACATATATTATCCTAAGAAAATAACGTATTACTATGAGAAAAAGAGAGAAAAACTCAAAACTTTTAATGAATTAATTTTATAATATTTAATATTTTTTTTTGGAATAGTTATTTTCTTTTTTAGTAAATTCTCAAAATTTCAATTATACATTACAATTTGTACATAGAATCAAAATATTTATATATATCCTTGTATTTTTCTTTTTTTTAAAACCTTTTTAACTATATAATTTTTTTTATCTCATA
This sequence comes from Pinus albicaulis, assembly GCA_034641835.2. Taxonomy (NCBI): domain Eukaryota; kingdom Viridiplantae; phylum Streptophyta; class Pinopsida; order Pinales; family Pinaceae; genus Pinus; species Pinus albicaulis. The sequence goes on from CM076579.1 coordinate 1,135,828,203, forward strand.
ATTGTAAATGGAGATTTTAAAAATGCAGTCATCACTATATTGATCAAAATTTTCGCTAGTAATAAGAAAAATTACAAAATTTCCTTCTCATGTCTGTACTGCATTTACAACAATGGACCCAACTAGTCCAACCAACTGTCATATTGTTACCTTCCACAGCTCTTAGTCATGCACTGAGCTTCATTCATATCTTACATTAACTATTGAGTACCACAAAACTCTCCCCAAGCTGCATTAACTTTCCTCTTTCCAACCAATTACCTAGACTCAAACAAAAGGAAAGAACAAAATGAACAATAAGAATACCATGAGAACCAAAATCAATGCGACACCGCAACAAAGTGGCATGGTAATGCACTAGACACAATCAATACTACAAATAAATTGTAGCCAAATAAAAAAATACTGAAAGAATAAGACTTTAAAACAAAAACCATGACTCAATCCCCATGGTTCCCAATACTTCCAAGGAAAGCTCAACCTGAGCCTTCTTCAATATTTCATGGTAGTCTCTTTTGCCATACAATTCTTTGCATCATACAGCCATAACCACACAATTATCAATGCATAAATAAATATACCAATATACTTGTTATCTTACCTTGTTGTGGCAAGCCCACTGACCTGTAACTGATCACACATGTCAACCATATGTATCAACATCAAGACAATATATATATCAATTCGAGATCAAATTTTACCAAGACTAACAACCATGTCATAATCCATCAGTCAACTCACATTCATCGGTCATAATACCTAATGCTACAACTATCAACTGCTTACACTCAAGTACATATCATCCGTCAAAACACATGTGTGTTAGTACAACCATCTTAAAACAATACCATTTCGTCATGCACTCTTACAGAAATATATACTCATATAATTCAATTAATGAAACATTCAAATAACTTGCAAACATACCATGCTAAATAAATAAACTAGAGGATGTAATAGACACCAACTCACTCAAACACCAAATAGATGACATAGTAAAACAATTAAGCATTAAGTACAGGACATAATCAAACTCATACCTTGATGTATCATAGGGGAGGATATCTTATCTGAAAAATCAATCTAGATTAGAAAAATATAACTCCACGACACATCAACAAAACCTAAATAAGATCATGATATCCATAATAGAAACTGGCTTCACATCATAGAATCATAGAAATATGACATTCATGCATATCAATCATATATGCACAACTAGTGTAGATCAGTGCAACACACTATCATAATTAGGCCGAATCATACCCGAATGTCTTAACCTTAACCAAATGCATATTCCAATCCAAATCAAAATGATACATATAACATCAAGATCTTAATGCGATAACTATAATTGTCAAGTTACTATCATATAACAATGACATGTTATATATCATGCTCATCAACCACATATAACCTAATCATCAAGCTAAATATAAAATAATAGAAAGTTCATGTAAAACATACTCAACAACAACATATAAAATAATCATCAAGCTATCTCATCATAAAACAACAATAACAATGCATATAACCACATGATACTATCAATCATGAATATTTGACACATGTGCATATAACTACACTAATCAACTAGTATATACCATGTATGTAACCATAATATCAATATAATGAAAGGCACACACATAACCATAATGCATATGACTACGCCAAATAACTAGTATTTATCACACATGTAACCAAAATGACAATAGAATCACAAAATATAAGTAACCCTAATAATTACAACCATGAATCACATACCTAGATGCCAAGAATACAAACTTGTATGATGATCTTCTCTTATCCCAAGGTCTAGTGCTGCAACTTCGCCTTGATGATCTGCATCTTCTATCTCATCCAACACATTAGAATCATAACATACCAATATCATCATGATGACCTAATTGCATACAATGACGATAAGAACAACATTCTCAATCAACCAATGCAAAAATGACCATACACACCAACTTGACATGTATAACAAATCATGGACAACCAACGCATGTCCAACATATAACAATACACAAGCAAACATACATAGACAACATGAAAGAATAACCAATATGTGACCTAAAATAAGCAAGAAATGCACGTAAAACATGTAGCATCATGTAAGAAAGTGTGCAGGAACAATACAGAAGCATAACAACACATAAACAGTCATACAATCATGATGCCACATGTTGAAGACAAAACCATAAACCCTTCCATGGCAACACCATTGCCCCCATGTCCAACACAACACAGATGCAACAAGCACATATAGAGCTCAAGCATACTAAAAAAATATGCAATCAACATAAACACGTGATCAAGACACCACCCATCTAGTTGAAGGGTTGAACCATGCTATGATACTACTCTTCCCACCATCTTCCCACATCTACCCAAGTAACCGGTCAATCATAATAACATGTGATGAGAGGACAGTAATATGAGATTCAACCTCCTAGATGACCTTAAGGAAATGAAACCGACGGAAACACCAAAAATGCACCTTACACTACATCATGGACATCCCTAGTTGGTAACCCAACCTCGCAGGGCCCTGTTTCCCGAGGGGGTAATGAATTTTAGCCCCTTTGATGTTGATAAACATTATTGTAAGGGAAAGGGAGCAACTCTAGACCATATATCTGCAGGCTATCCTTGTTAAGGTATCGGATCAGGCCCAAACAACAATTGTTTGTTCTTGGCTTCGATATTTATGCCACGTTTTTAGCCCCTAAGCCTACGTCACTGCCTAGAACTTCCTGTAACTCTAGGAAAGGGTAAATAACATTAAAAAAAGTATATGGAAATAATCATATCAACCAAAAATCATTTTAACCCACCCATAAATGATAGGCATTACATCAAACATGTCACAAACATTGCATCTACAGGTGTAAACAACAAAAATAAACATAGGGGTCTAATACTTATCTAAGAGTTGCTAAGAAGAATTTCTCCCTTACATCATAAGCTATAATAAAATCTATTTGAGCATAGATACATAGTATATTAATTTACATGAAAAAAATCAATAGATCCATACTTCATGAGTGATAAAATAGAAGCTTATAACCAGCATAATAGAAACATAAATACCATAGATATATCATCAATGAAATCCAAAAAATAAATAGTACATTTTCATATCAAATATCGAATGAATAAGATCTTCATTTCTGAATGTAAAAACCAATCGGAGATGGGACTTCCATGTTCCACCCAACCATAGTTTGGTTGAGCAAAATCTGCTTCAGCCAATCACCCCCATGCCATATTCCAAGTATGAATGTGGGGCTAAAATCAAAAGAACCAAAAATGGCACCCCGAGGCTTAACCACCTCACTCTCATAAAAAACATGTCATAACTAGATTTAACATGATCTACCCCAATCACTAGGCCAACACAAGCATGGATATCATCGTATTCTCTTCGCCTTAACCGTGAGGATTTTTCCTGTCTCGTAGTCTCTCAAGCTTTACCAAAACCCACAATATAAATCAGGGTTCATTAGGCCCTAAACCAAGACACAATCTCTAGGCTTTACCACAATCCCAAACCTAGGATTCCTAGGCCTGAAATGGAGAGTAAACCACCTCTAGGCTTTACCACATATTTTTTCATTCACTCTTTGAGGATTCCTAGGCCCACTGAGGCAACACAAATTGGCTTTAACTCAACCCAGAGTGTGGCTCAAGGGTTACTACTCCAATGTATTTATCGTGATCCACAGTCCGGTTGAGGGACCACTAGGCCATGTGCTATATCAATTTTGAGATCCACCCTACTCAGCTTCAAATCCATCTGAAAATCCAACTAGACCAAAAAATGAGAACTCCACAACACCATGGCCCTCTGGAAATGGGAAGGCTAGGATGAAAGCATTGTCACACCTCACAAAACCCATGCAAATATAACAAATAACCGCATGCAATACCATGCATGGCAAATATATCAAGGAAATTATACATGCAAATAATACCTAAAATAATCTCGTTCTAGTTTCCCGATCCTAATTTTCGCTACATGATCTTTTCCTTCTTGCTCCAAATATCCAAGTATGCCACACTCTCCAAGAGTGCTCCAATAATACTCTAACCATCCAATAGTATGAGAGAGAGAATACTGAGAGAAAAATCTTTCCATCTGATCTTGAGAAGCCTTTTTATAGAAGACACTTCTATTTTCTTTATTGTCCATTATTTTACTTCATTTTCCACCTCACATGGAACCTATGACCTTTCACCTCCATTTTCTCCTATTTAGCCGTGATAAATATATCAATTCAATTAATTAATTAATTAAATTTCCCCTATGGCCAAATAGACTCAAACCATCGAGCACATCCCTAATAAAAATATAAGAGATAACAACACACAAACAGAAATATATAAGGGAATTCCAAAAATAAACCTAGAATTATTAAGGCCTAATTCCAACTACAAAAGCTAACAAAAATAGTGAAATTAACCTCCCTATATCATTCTTGACCGACTGAAGTGATCTCCCAAAAATGCCATTTAGTTTTGCCCCCTAAGAGCATGGTGATGTAACATTTGTCTCAACTACCACAAAACTTCCCACCACAATCACCTATGTGGGGCCCATAAAAATGGTGGTTAGGTACCAATTCATAATCAAGAAATTGGTGGGTTAGACATGGTTTAAGACCATAAATGTGCACATGTAAACTAGCCTAAAAGATATTTGAGGGTTTTTTCATAATGAAAAAGTGCCCTCAACAGATCCATGGATGCATATAATCCAATACACACCAAAAACTAAAATGAATAAGGAAAATCTCTCCACCTTGCCCCAAATCTGACCTTGTGCCTAAGTCTTACGTTAAAGAAGCTTCTTGGAAATGATTTATATAATAGTGGATTTTGTCAATGACTACTGATCTATAGTTTCAATTTTATGGCCTTGTAGATTGTCCTCTCCAATTTTATTTCAAGGCCTTAAACTATACTATAAGTTTGTTTCTTCTAAAAAATGTAAATAAGAATTTAAATTTTAGTTGGTTGTTGTTACTAAAAGAGAACAAAGGGTAAAACTTGTGGTGATTATAATATTTTTACCTAATCCTAAAATGCACACTACATGCACTATATTTTCAATTCCATGAATCTATTTAAGGGAAGGGAATAGATACATTTTTCTTAATCCTAAAATTCACAATACATGCACTTTATTTTCAAATATCGATATTTTTGTTTTTTCAAATAACAATAAGCCTCACAGTCTCTCATTGGTAACTCAATAAGTGCAAATATTTAAAAGAAGATAATCATTATCTCGTTCTTTCAATAAAATCTAATTAAATATAATTTGAAACATTCAAGAACTCAAAAGCACCAAAATCAGACTTTGATAAGAAGATATGTGGCAAACAAAGAAATATAAATAAGTGGAAAAGGAAGATTGAATTTGTAGAATAAAGTGAATAGTTAAAGAAACCAAATCCCCAAATTTGTCTCTACAAAGAAAACACACCCAAATCACAAAGAGACAACACCTAAAAATCAAACTTGAGTTTACGTAATATTTCTTAAACAAACAAAACATAAGTACTACGAAAATGACCCTATCAAGTTTTAGAAAACTAATATCTTATATAAATAGGATATCACCAAACAAATAATTGAAGCCTCCATAATAAATAAATGAATTCAACCATGGCCAATCATTGTCAACCATTTTAAACCATGGTCCATTGTCGCAATGTTACATTACATTGTAATTTATTCAATGTCTCATTGTTACATTACAAAACTTGAGGATTAATACAAGGTTTTTATTATTTGGGCCTTCTAATATTTGGTTTATAATATTAAAGTTTAATCTTGGGTTTATAATTTCTATTATTAGGGTTTATAATATTAATCTTAAGGTTTAGGATAATCCCTTTGGTTTATCAATCCTTGGGTTTTTAATATTAGTCCCTTGGGTTTATAAATCCCTTAGGTTTATAATATTAATCCGTTGGGTTTAAAATTAAGCCCCTCAGTTTATAATACATTGAATTTATAATATTAATCCCTTAGGTTTATTAATTCCTTGGATTTATGTTATTTATCTCTAGGGTTTATAATATTAATCCTAAGGTTTATAATGTTAAACTTAGGGTTTATATTCCTAGGGTTTAAATTTAATTCTAGGGTCTAATTCTATTCCCTTGGGTTTATAATCCCTAGGGTTTTTAATATTAATCCAATGTGTTTATTGATCCCTTGGGTTTATAACATTGATCCTAGGGTTTAATATTAAGCCTATGGTTTATAATATTAATCTTAGGGTTGAATATTAATCTCTTTAGTTTATAATCCCTTACGTTTATTAATATTAGAGTTTACGTTTGTAGGATTTAATATATATCCTAGCGTTTAATGTTATTTCCTTGGTTTTTTAATAATGATCCATTGGATTGATTAATCGCTTAGGTTTATAATGTTAATCTTGAGGTTTGTAATTTTATATTAGGGTTTAATGTTTATTTTAGGATTTATAATATTTACCTCATGGTTTATATACCTTGGGTTTATTCGTTGTGTTTAATAGTATTCCTTTGGGTTTTTAATCCCTTGGGTTTATTAGTCCCTACCCTTTATGATATCAATCCCTTAGATTTATTAATATAAGGTTTCATATTCCTATGGTATAATATTATTCATAAGATTTATAGTATTAATCCTAGAGTTTAATTTAAATCTCTTTGGTTTATAATCCATTGAGTTAAATTTACAAATTCCTTGGGTTTATTATGCCTTTGGTTTTTAATACTGTCGCCTTGGGTTTATTAATCTCTTAGGTTTATAACTTTACTCCTATGGCTTATAATATTAATCTTAGGGTTTAATGTTTATTTAAGGTTCTATAATATTTACCTTAGGGTTTATATCCCTTAGGTTATAATATTAATTCCTTTTGTTTAATATTATTCCCATGAGTTTATAATCCCTTCAGTTTAATATTCCCCTGCATTTATGATATGAGTCCCTTTGGTTTATTAGTTTAAGTGTTTATATTTCTATGGTGCGATATTATTTATAAGGTTTATGATATTAATCATAGGGTTTAATTTAAATCTCTTGGGTTTATAATACAAATTCCTCAGATTTATTAATCTCTCGAGTTTAGAATATTAATATATTGGGTTCTCAATATTAATCCCTCGAGTTTTAAATAGTAATCCCCTTTGTTTATTAATCCCCCAAGTTTATAATTTGTAATATTAATCCCATTAGTGTTTAAGTGTGACTTTTTGGAAAATTTTCTTAGTTATTTTACGATCTAATTGGTTTAAAATCCAACAGGGATTCATTGAAACCATAAGTTTTATGGGTGTGCTCCTCATAATTGAAGTGCCCCGGTTGATTTTGAGGGTGTTGGATCCATAAATTTAGTAAAAAATAATAATTTAAGAAACACAAATAAATATTTAAGCATAACCTTTTTCGCCTATTCTAACTAGAAATTCGTTGAAAACTCCAAAAAGTCGCACTTAAAGACTACTTCATATTATTATCTTGGATTTATAATTTTTAATATTAGGGTTTCTAATATTAATCCGATGGGTTTATAATATTAATAAACAAGGTTTATAATACTTATCCATTGGGTTATAATATTAATTAGTTGGTTTTATTAATCCCTTCGGTTTATAATAAGAAAAAATAGATGGGTTCATTAATCCCCTGGGTTTATGATATTAATCCCATGGGTTTTTAATCCCTATGGTTTATATTATTAGCCCCTTGGTGTTACATGCCATTTTTTCACTATTAGTAAAATTACTTCCAATCCAAATATCAAGCTATTCAATAAAGTGTTTCAAGCATTACCCTACAATGTTGGAATAAAATCACTCCCAAAGAAAATAAGAATAATGGATTACATTACTCAAAAACCTATTTATAAGCACTTGCATAGTCTTCCTAGCCATTTCCTACAAAAGCAAAATTTCAGCCATCGTGGCCTGCACAATTCTACACTCTGTCTTCCATTGAAAACTACGCAAATATCTTAACGTGGGTAAAAATAAAGGGTGATTTCTATAACCCTTGTTGGAGGAACATTTCCCACCTAAAGGCCTCGATTCCCTACATACTTTGGCCTCATCCCTTGGTTCATGAATCAAAATCCCTCTCTTTCTGGAACCCTAATTCCTCTCTTTATGGATATCATCCCTTAGAAAGAGGATCTCAAAATTCCTCCTCTTGGCCTATAAATTAAACAGAGACGAGACGGTAAATCAATACTTTTGAATGTAAAATTATGCTGACACATTAGGACTGGAATATTTTCTTCTAAGTGGAATATTGGAGATCATTGGGAAGAGGCTTACATCATCAAGATGAAGGCTGTATTACTCCTTCTTGTTCAAGATTAATACACTAAACTATTTCTTTTCTATTTCCACTTGTTATGCTACTTTTTGAAAAACTCCTTGATATTTTTCATAGTTTATAACTGCATATTGGATTAATATTATGATACATGCTATATTGTAATTTCCATTCACTCTGTGTTTGACAATTTATCTACATTATTATTTTATTCCTCATTTTTTTCTGCTCATCTACATCTTCTGTTGAAGAAGTGAGGAAGATATTTTTAAGGCACCAAAAGGACATGTACAAGAATTTTGTAGAGATGTAAGAGATTCTTGCACATTTCATATATCATGTTTTAGCTATAAATTAAAGAAGGTAGTAGATACTTTTCTGTTTGTTTCTAGATTTGTCTTTGAATATAGGGATATTTCCAAGCTTGTCTACAAGAGCTATTTGTCCACCATAACAAATTGACGACTCCTATAGGGCATTGGCTTCTTGTCACGTCCTCTATAGGTAATGCTCAATCTCGGTCAAGTCCTCTACAACCTCTAGGTTTTGTGCTACTAGAGTTTGCTTCTTGTCATGTCTATCAAACCGTCGCATTGAGGTAGGTCTCACTTGTCCCACATTTGCATGATTATTTATATGATTAGTTTTGGATGTAAAAATACAAAATAAAATTATAAAAAAAAAACAACGAAAGTGAGATTTTTTACCTCTATCATCCCATTTCATTCCTGTATGGAGTGGGATCTTCGGATCACTATTGTAGTCCATACTTGCATATGGGTAATTCTCAACCATGATAACTTGGCGATTCAACCATCTGAAAAATGTAGGAGTATATCTGGCTATCATACCTTCCCCACCTCCGTGGCGAGCCATCAATGTAACCCAGTGTAGCATGCATGAATATGGTGGTCCTCCCATATCCATGGAATATCGTGGACAAAGGAGAGGAATCCTCACCAAATAAAATGATATAACTATAGAACCATATCAAAAATTATTTAGTTTGTCATTATTTTCTCTGGTGATTTTCCCTTTGATATTGGTAGAAACTCCTTTGCATCATTTAAACGTAATGGGCTACAAGCACTCTAGTGAAATTTGCATTTGATATTTAGTAACGAGGTGAAGTGCAACACTTCCCATAGCTGGGAAATGGTAAATGAAATGGTCCTCAATGGAAAAATCTTCATGTATTTATTCTTGATTCTTACAACACTAAATTTGGACCTAGGAGTACATTGTTGGGCTAAATAAGATTCTATTGGTTCACCGCTTTGTGTACCTCCAGAAAATGAAATATCAGTGCCATGACGTGAGAGCCTCTTCAAGAAATAGATATCGTTGGAATCAATGGTGAGTCTCTGATATCCAATATGAAAACACTGGTCTTGGATATTCCAATATCTTACCAACCATGTCAATATATCCATTTGGGATTCCATCCCTAGAATCATAAAATATTTTAGCAAGAAACAATCTCTCAAATCCTACAATGTAGTTGCATCATTCAAAGCCTCAAAATATTGAGCTTCATGTTCCCTCTATCTCCATTGCATTTTAACACTTCAAAAACCTAAAATCAATGATGGAAATGAGTTAGGAGAATAATATAGAACATTTTTGCAAAAATTTAGGTGTTTTTTAATTGTTTTTAAAATCCCTCATCACCTTGCACAAACAAATTTTAAGGATAGTGCACATTTGCATGGTTCTCTTTCAAGTAAACTGCGTAAATCATGTTTTCCCAATAGTGAGAAATCGGGTTTGCACGGTCCCAATGAAGAGGAACTACGCAAACCTAAGAGCACATTTTAAATTATGAAAAAAAACTCAACAACACAAAAATCACGAGTAAAATTAAAAATAAAAACTATCTATGTTAAGAGTAACGGATGAGCTTCTACCTCGCTAAAATGACTCACGAAATTGTCCACTAGTCTAATCAAAATCTACTGTTGAATTTTCGGTGAAAATGCACTTTGAAAGAGATCCCAAATAGTAAATATATTTTTACTTTTTCAACTTTTATAAACAAAATTGGCCTATTAAAATAATATTTTTTCCTTTAGATTCTAAAATTCAAATTTTTTTAGTGTTTTTTTACTATTTTTTGGAGCAGTTAAGATGATTTTTGGGTTTTAATGTGCAATTTATAGGGTTCATTATGAAAAAATATTATTTTTGCGATGAGTAAATTTTTATCACTTTTTCGGTCTCTTAAGATTTAAGAAAAAGAGAAATACTGGAGTTACCTTTAAGCTCTTTTCTGAATCTCAAAATGTGAAAATTTTTCCAAGTATGACTGTATATTTGAACTTCTTAAAGAAAATGAAAAATGTCTTCTTGAAATAATATTACCCCTTTTACGGACCAAGTAGAATATTTACGAAAAATATATACTTTGACTAATCATAGTCAAAAGAGTTATCTCTTGCATTATTTTACACTTTTCTAGGCTTGAGAGAATAAATGTACGAAAAATGACATTGCAGAGTTTACTTATGTTTTTCTCCTGACTCCCTAAAAATGAAAGACGTTGAACTTTAATTTCTGTAGGATCGTTAAAATTTTACATTGAAAGAAATGTATGATTTTTTCTTTTTTTGTATTTTAAAACTAGTTAAATGTGATAACGACATCGAGTTACCACTTCATTGGACTCGTAAAAGGAAAACAATGTAGGACTTGCCAATCATGACAAGCCTGAACCACTCCTTCTACAGGTTTGTTAAAAACACTCTGAAGGAATCATATGAAGGATGAGCTTATGGGAAAAACACAAGTTATACTCAAGCTTGCATAAAAATAAAGAGATACTTGTTGGTAATATCGGGGGGAAATTGGAAAGAAACATTTATTTTTGTATTTCAAAAAGGAAATATTTCGCTATTTAACATCACACTCCATCACTTTTATGTATTCGTTTGGAAATCAATTTGTCTCCAAGCTAATCACACCTCATTGAAAGTCTTCAGTTTGGTTTTTAGTTTTATTTTTTAGTCAAGTTGCAAAGTTGAAATTTCATGTTTCCAATATGTTCTAGAGAATTCCAACCTCATTCAAAATTACCTTTCAATTCATAGCCTTCAATCGCTTCGGCCATCCCTGAGTTAGTCCTAAATCACTCCAAACTTGTTCTTAAAAACTTGACATGATTTTTGTGTCATAGGCCCTCCTACGATGAATCGCTTCCTATCAAATTCAATGTGGAATTTGATCTATAAACCTCCTTTAGTACCTTGGATCATGCATGTGTCAGTGGTAAGTTTTTTCCTTTGATGATAGGTTGTGATAATTGAATTTCGATAGAATGATTCTATGAGTGTTCAAATTCAAGACATTTATTCACACTTCATAGATTCTACTAGAGTAGCTTGAGAACCATTATCATTATTGGTGGTTTCTCTCACACCTGTTAATAGTTCACATCACTAACTGGTAATCAGGCGGTTTCTACCAGGTTTGACATCAAGACATTCACTTGCATGGTTATATTCGTACTACAGATTGATAGAGATGAAGACTAAGACCTCAGATCTAGGTTTATGCATATAGTCTATGTGGACTTTTAAATGTTCATGATTGTAAATATAGTTCCATAATTGAAGGTTGTGTCTATATTGTGTCTACATTTCCATACTTGTTCTTTGAGATACTTACATTATAAATATGGGAATGCCTACCTCAGTGATGATTATATGAGGATATTGTGTTGTAACCCTTGAGGTATCCAACCATGGTCTCTAATCCGAACTTTGGCATGATAAAGCAGTTCAGTCCTCAAACATCTTTTCTAACTTTTGAGTTTAGGGGAAATATATTACACGTTATTTTGTCACCATTTGGAAAATTAACGGCAATACATATCTCTTGCTATCTGATAAAGTGTTCCAAGTTTTCCCCTAAAATTTTGGAAGTAAAACAATCCCAAAGACAACAAGAATCCTAGATTACATTGCTCAAAAAACTATTTTTAAGAACTTGTGCAGTCTTCCTAGCCATTTCCTATGCAAATGAAATTTTGACCGTTGTGGCTTGCGTAATTATGTGCTTTGTCTTCCACTAAAAATTGCAAAAATATCCTACCGTGGGTAAAAATAAAGAGTGATTTCTAGAAGCTTTGTTGGAGGAACATTTACCAACTGAAGGCCTCTAGCCCCTACATACTTAGGCTTCATCCCTTGTTTCATGAATCAAACTCACTCTCTTTGTGCAAACATAATACCTCTCTTTATGGATCTCATCCCTTAGAAAAAGGGTCTCAAACCTCCTCCTCTTGACCTATAAATTCAACGTAGACCAGAGGGTAAAGGAGGACATTGAATGTAAATGTATGTTGCCGGATTAGGGCTGAAATTTTGTTATCTAAGGGGAGGATTGAAGATCATTAGTAAGAGGCTTACAACATCAAGGTTAATGTTGCATTTATCCTTCTTGTTAAATTTTAATACATGCAGTTTTTTTTTTTTCTATTTGCATTTTTTATGATTCTTTTTTCAAAACTTCTTGATATTTTGCATAGTTTATAACTGCACATTATATTAATGTTATGATACATGCTATGTTGAAATTTCCATTCACTCTATGTTTGAATCTTTATCTACATTACAATTTCATTCCTCGTTTGGTTTTATTCATTCATATATTCTCTTAAGGAAGCAAGGAATAAATTTTGAAGGCATCAAAATGACATGTACACACATTTTGTAGAGAGGGAAGAGATTCTTGTAAATTTCATATATCATGTTTCAGTTATAGATTAAGGAAAGGTATTAACTACTTGTTTGTTTGTTTCCAGATTTGTATTTGAATATAGGGATAACTCTCTTACCTGCAAGAGCAATTTTTCTACCATAACACTTGGGTTTATAATATTAATAATTAGTTGGGTTCATTAATTCATTGGGTTTATAGCATTAGTCCCTTGGGTTTTTAATCCCTAGGGTTTATAATATTAATCCCTTGGGTTTATTAATCACTTGTATCAATAATCCTCAAAGTATATAATATTAATCCCTTGGGTTTATAATATTAATATTTCTTTCGGTTTATTAATCACTTAGGTTTGTAATGTTAATCCCTTGGGTTTTTAATTTGTTTGGTTTGTAATATGAATAATACCTTGGGTTTATTTGTCCCTTAAGTTTATAATAAGTTTATAATATCAACCCATTTGGTTTATAATATCTACTTCTCTTAAGAACAAAAAATTATAATTACTATTATTTATTAAAAATAATTATTTATTAATATTAATTATTTATTATTAATATGACTATAGTTTATAGTATCAATATATTTGGTTAATTAATAATTATTATAATTCATAATTTTTAACTATTACTATTATTAATATTATAACTATTAATTAATAATATACATATTTATATTAATTTTAATTATAAATTATTATTATTATTATTATTATTATTTAGTACTATTAAATTATAATATTAATAATAACGATGATTTTATATAATTTATAAATACTAATAAAATTATCAATGTTAATATTAATAAATAAATAATAATAAATGTGGTTGATGTATATTTATCGACATTTATTAACCACATTTATCAGTTTAGTTGTTCTAGTTAATTTTTTACTAGGATAATTTAATTATTTTGATTTTAAAAATAAGAAATTATGTTAATACTATAGTCCAATTTAATTACTCTCCCCCATAATTTCTTTCCATTTTTCAATAAAATTATAACTGATGAACTCAATATAACTTAAAGTAGATGTATCTCCAAATTAATATTTATTAAATATTTTCAGAAGTGAAAAATTGGAAAAAAAATATGAAAGAAAGGTAAGTTGATTCATCATAACTTAGAGTAGAGGTGTCTCCACATTAATATTTTCTTTCTGTAAATCAATATTTCATTCATTCATAAAAATCGAGTACATCGATATCATAATGCAGGTAGTCTCACCCCGACAAAGCTTGTTGACTACTGCTAACAACATATGGAAAATAAAAAAAAGCACAACTATAGACACAATCCACAAATTAGTAGAACAAAAGCACCAAACGACAAATATAACGAGTAAAACACTTGTAACCATGCTCAATCATCAAAGGTAATTGAGGTATGATTATCTGCTCCAGTACTTGGAGGAGGGGTGGGGGGGCGGGGTAAGTGCACTGGAGAGGTTTCTCGAAATGATCCATCCATGTTTCTAGTATTCCCACCTTTCCATATAGAAAATTATTACCACACCATACCACCACGATCCTCTCCTTGACATGAAATTGAAGGTAATGCAATTGTTTAAGCATAATAATGATATATTCATGTTCTTCCTTCCTAGCCTTATAGTGAATTTCCAATTGATTCAGAATAGATTGGACCAGGTCCCAACAAGCGCCAAAGAATTATTTCCAACCAACAACCATTACACTCCCATACCAACGAATCCTACCTCAACCACTAGCGTGAGAACCATGCAACACATTTCCTGACTTACCATTCCTTGTTGCATTCCCATCTTGAGCTACTCTTAACCCACCCCTGCCACCACGGGCCCTCGAGGCCACCTGAAAAATGCTACCAGTAGTTCTACCTCCTAGTGTGGAACGCTCAAGTCCATGGTCCACCACCACCACCTTCAACTTATTATGTTTCCCTCCTTCCCTACTTGAAATCGCCCTTAGTTTGGGTTTGGAGAGGGAATTATGCGGCATAGGTATCATTATGAATTGTTCAGGAAAATATTCAGAGACAAGAACATTAGTAAATAACGTCACCTCTAAATGCACCAAGACACACAACATAGAAAAAGACAACTCTGAATTACCCAAGAGATTTCACCGACGAGGAAATTTCGACCTACTATCCCCAACTTGAGGAATTACAAATGAGACCACAACTAGGAAACCACCAAGAAGAAAAAGGTCTTACTAATACCTCTGCCATAGGAAGTGACAAGCCAATCTACAGGACGGGTGATAGGAAATCTGAGCACAAACACCATAGGAACGAACCCAAACTGAATCATTTGTCGTAGATACCTTAGTGTTGTTATTCCCCCACCAACCCCAACATATGTTTACCTAGAAGTGGGTCGCGTGAGTGCACAGAAAAGACACGATAGAAAGAGACACTAGAATAATATTGATTAACAAGAAGCACAAACACCCCTGCAAGCTCAGAAGGGGTCCAAGGACAGAATTAATGAACAATGCATGGAAGGGATCAAGGGATATCCAAATAACCATACAAAATTCACTTAAACCTCTAAAAAAGATAGGAAACCATACACATGGAAGGGAACTTAGAATTTTTTTAACCGATAGGTTGAGGAGAAGATGAAGACTATGAAGTTGCCTCCATTATAAAACAAGCCACGGGAAAAATTAAGTTGTGATACAACCATATCCTTATAGGTTTTAACCCAGTACAAAAATTACATGAAAAATAGTTCTTAAAACAAAATATAAACAACAGTGAGAACATAAAAAAAAATATATATAGATATTTTCCCCTGGATCCTAAAATTGAGACCACGAGATCAATTTTTTCATTATATTCCTTTCAATGTTACAATACATATATATACATGTCGAAGCATTCATCAAATATGAAACATTAACCTTGGATTAGAACATAATTGTATTTCCCTTTACAAAATATACAAAATACCATGGGCAGAAAATCATCATGCTCAAAACCATGCACAAAAATCATGCAAAAAAAAGCATAGGTAGGGCTACCCACCTATTATATTTTCCAAAAATAATTTCCAGGGGGGCCGCCCCAGACCCCGTGTAGGGGGCTATCGTCCCCCTGTTGCACATGGTGCAACGAACAAAGGGGGATATTGACCCCATTGTGACCCTGTAGAGCTTGTGACTAGTTGTGGAAAGAATATAACACACACCCAAAAAGCTTGATACTCGAGAAAATGACAACCCCTTGTCAGAACATAATTCCAAACCTGCAAATCGACAATAGCCATTTAACAACAAGCCCCACCCTCTCTCAATACTGAAGAGATCGATTGAAACATTTCACATCGTAGCGTTAATTCCACCGTATTGCAAACGAAATAGGACGATGAGGATACCAACCTCCACACCATCTGCCAAATGTTTTCCATCATGAAAAACATGCCAGGGTTGCCTTTATGTTTTTCACCCCCCCTCGAGGAGTCTCCAAGTTAATATTTATTAAATATTTTTAGAAATGAAAAATTGGGAAAACAATATTGGGAAAACAATATTAAGGAAAGGTAAGATTTTTATTTATTTATTTAAGAAGTAACTATGAAATATAATATTTATTTCATAAAATACATTTTTTTGACAAAAAAATAATATATTGAATCTTGTTAAATAAATAAAAGAAAATATAATTTGAATATTATTTGTGTGATTAAAAATAAAAATTATTATTATTAATAGATTGAAATTTTATAGGGACGATAGAAGCGAGTGGCGTACTAAATAGTCTTCAGGAGGAAAACATGTTTAGATACTAATGGGGTTTTGTTTATATGAAAAATAATCAAGTAGAGATATTGGGTCTCTAATAGGAAATTTTGTTAGCAAAAGAAGATTAGGTGGGCACGCTTATGATTGTGCATGATTCTCTCCTAATATTGCTTCATCTGGTGAAATAATCCCTTCCAAAGGAGAACCTATGAAAAAAATAATGAAAAGAATCATGAAAATTGCATAAGATACCCCATCCAAAGCATATTTCCATTGCTTAGAGACCTCAACAGAGAAGCAGAAAAGAATGCTAACGAGGGGTGTAAATTGAATATAGGTGAATTAAATATTAATAGCCAAATTAGGAAAATTATAATTCCCTAATGGTGAATGAAATTTATTTAATATTTTTTAGTTAATTTGGTTGAGACAAGAAAAAAAAATGGTAAATAGGGGAGTTTAACTGACTTAGGATCAACCTGGAGAAAACACATTTACCATTATGTGTTGTAAATTTTTTGTTTTGTTAGGGAAGTTTTGTAAGTTATTTACCTACAAAAAAAACTTTTATTGTTGATCACATATATTATCCTAAGAAAATAACGTATTACTATGAGAAAAAGAGAGAAAAAATCAAAACTTTTAATGAATTAATTTTATAGTATTTAATATTTTTTTTTGGAATAGTTTTTTTTTTTTTGTAAATTATCAAAACGTCAATTATACATTACAGATTGTACATAGAATCAAAATATTTATATATATCCTTGTATTTTTTTTTTTTTAAATTTTAAAACCTTTTTAACTATATAATTTTCTTTATCCCATAATTGTAAATGGAGATTTTAAAAATGCAGTCATCACTATATTGATCAAAATTTTCTCTAGTAATAAGAAAAATTACAAAATTTCCTTTCTCGTGTCTATACTACCACCATGCATTTATCACAATGGACCCAACCATGCCAACTGACTGTCTTATTCTTACCTTCCACTGCTCTTAGTCATGCATTGAGCTTCATTCATTTCTTACATTACCTATTGAGTACCACAAAAATCTCTCAAATCTCCATTAACTTTCCTCTTTCCAACCAATTACCTAGACTCAAACAAAAGGAAAGAACAAAAATAACAATAAAAATACCATGAGAACCAAAATCAATACGACACTGCAACAAAGTGACATGGTCATGCACTAGAAGCAATCAATACTACAAATAAATTGCAACCAAATAAAAAAATACTGAAAGCATAAGACTTTAAAACAAAAACCATGACTCAATCCCCATGGTTGCCAATACTTCTGAGGAAAGCTCAACCCGAGCCTTCTTCAATATTTCATGGCAGTCTCTTTTTCCATACAATTCTCTTCATCATACAACCATAACCACACAATCATTAGTGCATAAATAAATATACCAATATACTTGTTATCTTACCTTGTTGTCCCAAGCACACTAACTGAGCACACATGTCAGCCATATGTATCAACATCAAGACAATATATCTATCAATTCGAGATCAAATTTGACCAAGACTAACAACCATGTCATAATCCATCAGTCAACTCACATTCATCGGTCATAATACCTAATGCTACAACTATCAACTACTTACACTCAATTACATATCATTCATTAAAACACATGTGTGTTAGTACAACCATCTTAAAATAATTCCATTTATTCATGCACTCTTACAGAAATATATACTCATATAGTTCAATTAATGAAACATTCAAATAAATTGCAAGCATACCATGCTAAATAAATAAACTAGAGAATGTAATAGACACCAACTCACTCAAACAACAAATAGGTGACACAGTCAAACAATTAAGCATTAAGTACACGACATAATCAAACTCATACCTTGATGTATCATAGGGGAGGATATCTTATCTAAAAAATCAATCTAGATTAGCAAAATATAACTCCACGACACATCAAATCAACCTAAATAATACCATGATATCCATAATATAAATTAGCGAATAGGTTCACATCATCGACTCATAGACATATTCCATTCATGCATAGAAATCACATATGCACAACTAGTCTAGATCAGTGCAACACACTATCATAATTAGGTCGAATCATACCTGAATGTATTAACCTTAAACAAATGCATATTCCAATCCAACTCAAAATGATACATATAACATCAAGATCTTAATGCAATAACTGTAATCATCAAGTTACTATCATATAACAACGACAAGTTCTATATCATGCTCATCAACCACATATAACCTAATCATCAAGCTAAATATACAACAATAGCAAGTTCATGTAAAACATACTCAACAACAACATATAACATAATCATCAAGTTATCTCATCATAAAACAACAATAACAATGCATATAACCACATGCTACTATCAATCATGAATATCTGACACATGTGCATATAACTACACTAATAAACTAGTATCTACCATGTATGTAACCATAACATCAATAGAATGAAAGACATACACATAACCATAATGCATATGACTACGCTAACCAACTAGCATTTATCACAAATGTAACGAAAATGACAATAGAATGAAAAAATATAATTAACCATAATAATTACAACAACCATGAATCACATACCTAGATGCCAAGAATACAAACTTGTATGATGATCTTCTCTTATCCCAAGGTCTAGTGCTGTAACTTCGCCTTGATGATCTGCATCTTCTATCTCATCCAACTCATTAGAATCATAACATACCAATATCATCATGATGACCTAATTTTATACAATGACCTTAAGAATAGAATTCTCAATCAAACAATCCAAAACTGACCATACACACCCACTTGACATGTGTAACCAATCATGAACGACCAATCATGTCCAACATATAAAAATACACAAGCAAGCATACACGGACGACATGAAAGAATAACCAATATGTGACCTAAAATAAGCAAGAAATTCACGTACAACATGTAGCATCATGTAAGAAAGTGTGCAGGAACAATACAGAAGCATAACAACACATAAACAATCATACACTCATGATGCCACATGTTGAAAACAAAACCATCAAACCTTCCATGGCAACACCATTGCCCCCATGTCCAACACAACACAGATGCAACAATCACATATAGAGCGCAAGCATACTAAACAAATATGCAATCAACATAAACACGTGATCAACAAACCAACCATCTAGTCGAAGGGTTGAACCACGCTATGATACTACTCTTCCCACCATCTTCCCACATCTACCCAAGTAACCAGTCAATCATAATAACTTGTGAAAAGAGGATATTAATATGAGATTCAACCTCCTAGATGACCTTAAGGAAATGAAACTGATGGAAACACCAAAAACACACCTTACACTACATCATGGACATCCCTAGTTGGTAACCCAATCTCCCAGGGCCGTGTTCCCCGAGGGGGTAATGATTTTTAGCCCCTTTGATGATGATCCAAATGATTTTAAGGGAAAGGGA
The DNA here is from genome assembly GCA_034641835.2 of Pinus albicaulis. NCBI lineage: Eukaryota > Viridiplantae > Streptophyta > Pinopsida > Pinales > Pinaceae > Pinus > Pinus albicaulis. The sequence goes on from CM076579.1 coordinate 1,135,848,456, forward strand.
GCAGCTCTAGACCATATATCTGTATGCTAGCCTTGTTAAGGTAGCAGATCAGGCCCAAACAACAATTTTTTGTTCTTCGCTCCGATATTTGTGCCACATTTTCAGCTCCTTAGCGTAAGTCACTGCCCAGAACTTCCTGTATGTTAGGTCCCTATATTACTAGTATAGTCCCTTATTGTTATTAGTGTAACCCCCTTATTGTTATTATTGTACCCTTGTAACCCCCATTTTGTTATTATTGCGCCCTTAAATTATTATTGTTAGGTTGGCTAGGATTACATTATGGCCCACTAGGATTACATTATGGCCACATGGACTCCTATATATAGAAAGGAGGTTTTGTAAATTGTATCATCCAAGAATTGTTCATTTATGTAATGTATTGGAAGTTTCCCCCTCGAAGTGGCTTATTTCTAAGGCGTTGATATCTCTTTTCTTCTATTTTTGGAGCTGGTTACACAACATTTGGTATCAGAGGTTTGGATTCTAGGGTTTCGCTGCTCCAAACAGGTCATCGTGCAATTTTTGCTATAGCTTTTTTTCTACGAAGTTTCAGAAGCTAAAATTTTTAGGGTGCGAAGCTGAAATCCTGAGGAACATTTTCATAAAATTTGAGAGCTTGGTTCGCAATGTTTTTGGAGATATGATCTGTGGAAGTTATCTCTTTTTTTAGGCTCCTAAACAGGTCATCGTGGCATTTGCACTATAAAAATTTTTCTACGAAGTTTCAAAAGATGAAATTGTTAGGGTAAGAAGCCAAAATCCTAAGTAAAATTTTCAAAAATTTTCATAGCTTGGTTCACAATATTTTTGGAGATATGATCTATGGAAAGTAGTGTTTTTTCAAGCTGCTAAATTTCATCTCAAAGAGGTGATCGCGGGAAAATATTCATAACTCTCTCTCTGAGCATCGGATTGGAGTGCCGTAAAAAGAGGTCACAAGCACATGGAATTTAGTTTCTTGGCTATCAATTTCCAAGCCAAAGGACCAAACAGTGACACCTGGAAAGCCGTACAAGTTTTCTCTACTGAACGAGTCCATAATTAGGTCATTGTGGGAGATTGGAAAAATTTTTGTCTTGGAGAATCCAAATCAGGTCAGACCTGTGGCATTCGAAATATAATTCATAGGGCTACATTTTTACCAAAATTAAAATATTGAAGTGCTACAATCACATAGATAATCCAATTTCAATATCGAGCTCCTCAAAAGGAAGAAAAATGTGTGTATTTTTTTTTTTTTCCGAACTGCATAAGTCTTGTTTGAAGAATCAATTTGAATTGATTCCAAGGGAATATTGTAGAATAGATATCAGTATTGGGTTCTAAAAGATGCCTCGTAAAAATAATTCAACACCCATTAAGCCTTCAGAAGGCTCTACTATGAATCATGAAGATGAAGAATTGCAACATGATCTATCAAAATTACAAGAGCAAGTGCAACAAATTTCACTCTCACAAAGAGCAATAAAAAATGAAATGGAAGTTTTGAAGAAAGGTATGGAAGCGAAAATGGACGGTTTGAAGAAAGGTGTGGAAGCTAAGATGGATGGCATGGAAGCTGGCATGGAAGCTAATATGAATGACATGAAAGACAACATGGAAAGCATGAAGAATGATCTAAAAGCAGACATCGAAAGTTTGACAAAGTTGATACAAGAAATTTTTCCTAATGGTGAAAAGATAGTAGAAGAACCTCATGATGAGAACAAAATAAATGTTAATTGTGATTTCATAAACTCTAATGTTTGTGGGAAGAACCACCATATTCAAAAAATGGATATGAGGAAGTTTGATGGAAAGGATCCTGTAACATGGATACTACAGATGGAGCAATATTTTGATCCCCATAATGTGCAAAACACAAAAAAGGTACGCATTGCAACTTTACATTTAGAAAAAAATACATTTGTATGGTATCGATGGCTTTGCTCCCGTAAAAAAATTGTCACTTGGTCAATTTTTACGGAGGAAATGATAGCACATTATGAGGATACAAAGAACAACACCTTCTTTAGCCAATTGATAAATCTCAAACAAAAGGGTTTAGTGGGGCAACACATTGAGGACTTCCAAAAATTGAATATAAGGGTAACTGATATTCCAGAGGAACACAGGATCGATCTCTTCATAGGCACTTTAAAGGATAACATCCAACATGAAGTTCGCGTTTTGGAACCGGATGCATTGGAGAAGGCATTCAGGTTGGAAACAAAAGTTGAATGTAAAATAATGGCAACATGGAAGCCTACCACTCAATTCTATAAAGAAGGAAGTGTTGCTATTCCTATATTTTCACAACCTACAAGGTTGACACCACAACAATTGGAAGAAAAAAGAGAAAAAGGGCTTTGCTACATTTGTGATAGAAAATACACTAAAGGTCATAAGTGTGTTGAGAAGAAATTATTTTACATATATTGTGAAGAGGAAGAAGAAAATGAACAAGAAGAGGATATACACCAGGAACCAGCCTTAGAAGAGGAAGAAATGAATCCGACCATATCGTGTAATGCACTGGCAGGAATTACCACTCCTCAAAATCTCAAGATAAAAGTACATATCAAGAAGAAAAAGTTAATAGTGTTGATTGATTCAGGTAGAACCCATAATTTTATTCACTGTAAGGTAGCCAAGGAATTAAATTGTTTCCAATACCCAGTACCAGAATTTCAAGTGATGGTTGCAAATGGAGGAACTATAAATTGCTCTAGAAAATTCCATAATATCAAGCTAACCATGGGGGAATATGTATTGACTAGTCCAATGCTTTCCATTCCTATGGGAGGTGCTGATGTTGTACTAGGAGTAAAATGGTTAGAATCTTTGGGGACGGTAGCTTTTAATTTTCAAGAACTTTTCTTGAAAGTTTTTTCACAAGGAAAGGAAGTTGAATTACGGGGTATTGCGGGGAATTTGGGAAAGATAATAACCTCTAATGTCACGACAAAGCTTCTAAAGAAAGAACAACGAGGCGTAATTGCACAATTATGCTCACTAGAAGTTCCAACATCAAAATCATCTATTTTTGCAGATCTCCAACAAGTCTTGGACAATCATTCCAAGGTGTTTGAAACTCCCAAAGGACTCCCACCTATTCGTGATCATGATCATGCTATTCATTTGATTCGAGGAAGTGTTCCTCCAAACATCAGGCCTTATAGATATCCTTACTTCCAAAAGAGAGAAATTGAACGTATGATTGCAGAAATGTTAGAGGCGGGTATAATTCAACCTAGTCAAACTTCTTTCTCTGCTCCTGTAGTATTGGTACACAAGAAGGATGGATCATGGCGAATGTGTCCGGATTATAGGGAGCTCAATAAGCTCACCATTAAAGATAAATTTCCCATTCCTGTGATTGATGAATTATTGGATGAATTACATGGAGCAATTTATTTTACCAAGTTGGATCTTCATTCGGGATATCATCAAATTAGAATGAAGACTGAAGATATTCCAAAAACAACATTTTGAACTCATGAGGGTCATTATGAATTTTTGGTCATGCCTTTTGGCCTTACCAATGCACCTTCTACATTTCAAGGGTTGATGAATTCATTTTCAAACCCTTCCTTAGAAAATTTGTGCTAGTATTTTTTGATGATATACTAATCTACAACAGGTCTTGGAAGGATCATGTTCAACATGTTGACAGGGTGCTCAAACTATTGCAGGAGAAACAATTATATGCAAAAACATCCAAATGTTTCTTTTGAGTACAAGAGGTGGAATATCTGGGTCATATTGTATCTCACGAGGGTGTTAAGGTAGACCCTAACAAAATTAAAGCCATTAAGGAATGGAAAGTCCCCACAACCATAAAGCAGTTGCGAGGATTTCTCGGGTTAACAGGGTATTATCGAAAGTTTGTTAAGAATTATAGGAGAATAGCAGCACCTCTAACAACATTATTGAAGAAAGATGCATTTTCATGGACTCCTGAAGCAACTAAGGCCTTTGAACATCTTAAAGAGGCAATGTGCCTAGCACCGGTCTTAGCTACGCCAGACTTCACAAAACCTTTATTGTGGAATGTGATGCCTCAGGAAATGGAATTGGTGTTGTTTTAATGCAGGAAGGAAGACCCATTTCTTTTGAAAGTCGTCCAATCAAAGGAAAGTATTTACAGAAACCTATTTATGAGAAGGAAATGTTAGAAATATTGCATGCACTAAAGAAATGGAGAACTTACCTAATGGGAAGACAAGTCTTCAAGGTAAAAACTGATCATGATAGTCTTAAACACTTTTTGGAACAAATACTATCTTCAGAAGAGCAACAAAAATGGGTCACAAAGATGTTGGGTTATGACTTTGAAATAATCTACAAAAAAGGAAATCTTAATGTTGTTGCAGATGCACTCTCAAGAAAGAATGAAGAGGTGGAAGCATTGCTTTGTTCCATTTCTATTATCCAACCAGATTGGATAACCAAAGCAAGAGATGAATGGAAGAAGGATGAAGAAGTGTAGACACTCATTCAAAAGTTGCAGCAAGATCCTAGTACATCTGATACATTTAGTTGGAAAAATGATTCCTTATGGTACAAAGATCGCTTATATCTTTGTAAGAATTCCAACTAAAACAAAAGATTCTTCTGGAATTGCACACTTCTCCTTTAGGAGGACACTCAGGATTTTTAAAAACTTACCACAGGGTGAAGAAAGAATTTTTTTGGGATGGCCTTAAATCTGATATTCAAAAGTTTGTGGCGGAATGTTTCGTTTTCCAGCAGAATAAAGTTGAGAAAATTAAGACCCCGGGACTTCTACAAGCTTTATCCATTCCAAGTCAACGTTGGGAGGAGATTTCAATGGATTTTATCACAGGTTTACCTAAGTCCGAAGGAAAGAGTGTCATCATGGTGGTAGTTGATAGACTTACCAAGTATGCACACTTTTGTGCATTATCTCATCCATTTAAAGCAAGTACAGTTGCTACTACATTTATGGACAGAATTCAAAAGCTACATTGAAGCCCAAGGGTTATTGTGAGCGACAGAGATCCCATTTTTACTGGAAATTTTTGGACGGAGTTATTTTCTTGTTTGGGTACTCAATTAGCTCATAGCTCATCTTATCATCCTCAATCCGATGGTAAAACTGAGATAGTAAATAAATGTTTGGAAGGATATCTTCGTTTTTTTGTATCTGATAAACAAACACAATGGGTCAAGTGGTTACCTCTCGCTGAATGGTGATATAACACTTCCTTCCATACTGCAGCAAAAATGACCCCATTTATGGAAATTTATGGATATCATCCACCATATATCACATCATCTTTAAGGGAAAATTCGAAGGTTCAAGCAGTGGAAGATCACATCGAGCATCAGCAAGAAGTTCTCCAACTCCTAAAGGATAACCTGAATTTGGCACAAAATCAAATGAAACAACAGGTAGATCAACATCGCAGTGAGAGAAGTTTTGATGGAGGATATTGGGTATTTTTATGGCTACAACCATACAAACAAATGTCCTTCAAGCAAGCTAAGAAGGATTCCTAGGCCCACCGATACCATACAAATGTGACAATTTTTTTATGGGAAACCAAAAATCATTAAAAAAAGTATATGGAAATAATCATATCAACAAAAAATCATTTGAACCTGCCCATAAATGACATGCATTCCATCAAACATTTCAAAAACATTGCATCTACAGGTGTAAACAACAAAAATAAACATAGGGGTCTAATACTTATCTGAGATTCGCTAAGAAGCATTTCTCCCTTACATCATAAGCTAGAATAGAATCTATTTGAGCATAGATACATTGTATATTCATTTACATGAAAAAAATAAATAGAGCCATACTTCATGAGTGATAAAATAGAAGCTTATAACCAGCATAATAACAACATAAATAACACAGATATATCATCAATGAAATCCAAAAAATAAACAACACATTTTCATATCAAATACCAAATGAATGAGATCTTCATTTCTGAATGTAAAAACCAACCAGAGATGGGACTTCCATGTTCCACCCAGCCATAGATTGGTTGAGAAAAATATGCTTCAGTCAATCACCCCCATGCCATATTCCAAGCATGAATGTGGAGCTAAAATCAAAAGAACCAAAAAGGGCACCCTAAGGCTAAACCACCTCACTCTCATAAAAAACATGTCATAACTAGATTTACCATGATCTACCCCAATCACTAGACCAACACAAGCATGGATATTCTTTGTATTCTCTCCACCTAAACTGTGAGGATTTTTCTTGTCTTGTAGTCTCTCAAGCTTTACCAAAACCCACAATCTAAATCAGGGTTCATTAGGCCCTAAGCCAAGACATAATCTCTAGGCTTTACCACAATCCCAAACCTAGGATTCCTAGGCCTGAAATGGAGAGTAAAACACCTCTAGGCTTTACCGCATACTCTTTCATTCACTCTTTGAGGATTCCTAGGCCCACCGAGGCAACACAATTTGGCTTTACCTAAACCCAAAGTGTGGCTCAAGGGTTACTACGCCAATATATTTATCATGATCCACAGTCCGGTTGAGGGAGTACTAAGACATGTGCTATATCAATTTTGAGATCAACCCCACTCAGCTCCAAATCCATCTGACAATCCATCTAGACCAAAAAATGGAAACTCCACAACACCATGGCTCTTTGGAAATGGGAAGGCTAGGATGAAAACATTGTCACACCTCACAAAACCCATGCCAAGATAACAAATAACCACATGCAATACCACACATGCCAAATATATTAAGGAAATCATACATGCAAATAAATACCTACAATTAATCTCGTTGTAGCTGCCCGATCCTAATTTTCCCTACATGATCTTTTACTTCTTGCTCCAAATCCGCAAGTATGCCACACTCTCCAAGAGTGCTCCAATAATACTCTAATCATCCAATAGTATGAGAGAGAGAATAATGAGAAAAAAATATTTCCATCTGATCCTGAGAAGCCTTTTTATAGAAGACACTTCTATTTTATTCATTGTCCATTATTTTCCTTCATTTTCCACTTCACATGGAACCTATGACCTTTCACCTCAATTTTCTCCTATTTTCCATTATTTTCATAATTATATGTGTCCAAAAGGCCATTTTCCCTTTCCAAAGCCTTTAAATTTTCATTTTCCATAAAAAACTAAATTGAACACTCACTAGGATGTTTTTCCCACCATTTAGATTGGAATATGTGTCTCATTGACCATGGTTATTATTTTTACCTTTATTACATTTTACATGGAATTTTCACCAGGGTTTTTACATAAACAAAGAGATGGATTAATGAGAGGTTCAATTATATGTTAAAACTTCAAATATGGAAGGAATGAGTTTATGGAAAATATGGAATAACTGAGCATATGAAAAAGATGCAAAATGAGTTACTAAGTGGGGTAGAAGTGCTTAAATATGGCTCGAATACCATTTCATGCCAAGGAATAAATCCTAAGTTAGGTTACCATTGCATTAATGAAAATAGAATTATATAGCATAGAAGAGTGGCCCTTGCGATTAATATCTCAACGTTCCTATTCTAATTATTCATATTTCCCTTTATTTAAATATTTATAAGTTATTCACCCAATCCTTAAGGATTAGGTGTCTCACATATAGAATCAAGAAAGTTCATGGAGTTAGCTTAATGGAATTTCTAATACTAATTTATGATTGTTATTTTCTATATTTGAATATTTCATTCTAGCACACTATGTTTCTAAATCATGTGGATTAGTGTATATTAGTAAATATTTGGATAGGATTATTAGAAGAGTTAAGACTCATCTATGAGTACCTTATGTTGAGGTACATTTCACACAATATTTTACTTGGACTTCACTAGGATCTACACATTGGCCATCATTAAACCCTCTTCAATACACTAGTTTTGTAAATATGTCTACATATTTATCTCAAGCACCTTTCTTAGATATACTCCACCTCCATGGATAACATGCCTTACAAAATGGTACTTTATATTAATATTTTTGTTCTTGCTATGGTAAACTATACTTTTAGCCAAATTTAGTAGAATTTGACTATCATAAAATATATTGACATTATTTTTTGCTCTCCCAAGTTCACCTAGAAGACCCTTTAAAACAATTTCCTCTTTGCAAGCACATGATACAACAATGTATTTTTCCTCTATGTTGGATAACAAAATTATTTCTTGAATATTAAACATTAAATTTATGGATCCCTTCATAGGAGTAAGGACATATCTTGAAGTAGACCTTTTTTTTTCCAAATCACCAACAAAATCTCAATCAACATATACACTACAATGATTAAAGGTGATGCAATAATCATTGGTACCTGTAAGATACCGAAGCACCCATTTCACTACATCCTAATGATATTTTCCTATATTTTTCATGAACGTTTTGACAACACCCATTGCATGTGAAATATCTATTCTAGTATAAACCATCACATAATTCCTATTTAATTTGCATAAGGTATTTGAGACATACAATCATTTTATTCTTTACTTCTAGGAAATAAGCCTAAATAAAGCTTGAAATGGGAAGTGAAATGTATATTAACGTGTTTCACATTGTTCATTCCGACCATCTTAAGTATTTTCTCTACATGTTTCTGCTTTGAAAACCTGAGCTTACCATTTTTGTTATCTTCGTGTATTTTAATTCCTAACATTGTTTTTCAACCCTTGTATCCTTCATATAAAACATTCTAGCCATCTGGCTCTTCAACTTGTTGATCTCTTCCGTGATTTTACCTACAATGAGCACATTGTCAAGATACAACACTAAGATAAAGAATATGATATTAAAAATTTTAAGCACAGACAATTATCATAGTCAATTATTGTATAATTTTGACACATCATAAAGGAGTCAAAACTCTTATACCACTATCTAGATGACTACTTCAAGCCATACAATGATTTCTCAATCTTGCAAACTAATATTTAGCTGCAATGTTGCAAAAAAAACTTTTGGTTTTTTCATATAAATCTCCTCATCCAAATATGAATGCAAGAATGTTTTTTTAACATCTAATTTCTCTAACTCCAAAACAAGTAAATAAACTAGGGCCAACACAATGCGAATAGAAACAAGTTTAACAATAAGTGAAAATATTTTATGGAAATATTTACATTCCATTTGAGATTAACATTTTTCAACAAAGCCGACCTTATAACCTTAAACATTACCATCAGTTCCTCGTTTCATTTTGTAGACCCATTTGTATCCAATAACCTTGTTATCTTTTGAATTTTTTTGTTTTCCCTCAAAATTTCATGATACGATTTTTGTTTAGATTGTGAGCTTTGGTTGTTTAAAAATCATTTTAAATACATAATTATATTCATTTTCTTAAAAAAATATGTGAGAAACTTTATTTCTACAAATCAAATGCTGAAACTGAATATTCAATTAAATTCCTATAAAAGTTTGGGCAAAATTTATCTAAGAAAAAATAAAAATGTCTAATAGTTGAACTATTGTAATATGTAGTACAATCATTTTTTTTTACATGCATTGTTGACACATTATTTATATCAACACCAACATAGATCCATATTAGCTCTAGACCTATCAAGTACTAAGGGGGATCAAATATCACGAGGTGAAAAACCTTTTTGCAGATTTTTTACTCAAAAAGGATTTATTTTATTTCTCTTATCCCTTGATTTAAGATGGATTTATACTAGTTATGTGATTTGGTCATACTCATTATATATTTATGTTATTTTTTTAGAGATTTAAATCACTAAGTCAATGGGTTCTTCGAATTTTTTTAGAATTAAATAAAATAATTGAATTATCATGCACTTGGTGCACTACTCGGGTATATATGTTTATTTATGTGATTTTTTTAAAGATTTAAATCACAATGTAAATGGGATCTTTAAAAAGTTTAAAAATGAAATAAAATAAGTGAATGATACCTTCTCCATCAATCTATATTTAACATGAACTCTAACACCAAACAAACCTCAACCTTCACCCTCACGTTAGAGCCTAGAGAGTTGCTTGTCTCTAGTAATTTCTCATTTGAGATCTACTTCGCTCTTTTGTTGACCCTTCACACTTATCCAACCATTTATGCAACAATTAATGGGAGTTTGGTCGACCCACTGAGTGGTTGAATTAGAGGCAATTTATTGTGGTGTGTGGCACTTAATACTCAATATATGGTGGGTGACACTTAATTCCAAATTAAAATTCACCCAATTTGTAGTATTAAGTCACAATTTACAAATTATCACTTCAAAAATTTAGTATTAAAAAAAATGGGATGGCTGAAAAAAAGGTTAATAATGGTTGCGATGGTTTAGAATTTTCTTTAACATATAGTGGCATGATATAAAAGTGAATTGGTGGAATTGACTCATTGGCACCATGTCATATCATGCAAAAAAGAAAGAGGCATTGAAAGATACTCCACAATGACTAGAACAGTAACCAACCAAAGGAGTAAACGGATGCATATATATATATATTATAGATCATAGGAAATTTATAACACATATGATGACCCAAAAAAGTGCCATGTTCTAGAGGAATGCAACTAACACTATCATTTTATTTTATTAAGAAGACATTAGAATAGGTTCCCTAATCTTTATTTTTGTAGATTTCCTTCATAAAAAATAAGTAATATAACAGAAAATAATTAATATTGAAGAGCAAGGGAGAGAAGGTATGATGTTTACTACAATAATTTGAGTTAAAATTTAAATGGTTTATATAACTACACTTTTCATATAATCAATTTGAAAATATGGAAAAAGTAACAGGGGTGATAATCAGAATAGTAGAAGAAAATAGTTTGAGATTGATTACAATGAAGAATATTTGTAATTAACTACATTATTATTATTCACATTTTCTATCATTCAATACTATTACAATGTTACTTTGCATTCAAAATTTTTAATTCAACATTTTTCATCATTAAAATTATCAACAGATTGAGGTAACTAAGAAAATTTAAAATTAAAATTACTCTTCAAGATATATTTAGTAATACTTGTAGGGACACTATTAAGAATTAATTATTTTCCAAAAGTTGTGATACCTAAAATTAAATGAAATAGATGTTAAGTATCAATCCTCCTGCAAACTATTGACAATATTGTCTCTCTTCTTCATCACCAACTAATTACTAAAAGGAAGTTAAATACACCTATAGAAATATAACACAACTATTGTAACGTTCATAAACATTACAATACAAATCCAAAAACATAATAACACAAACCACTCAAAGCACCCAAGCATAAACATACACAAGCCACTCAAAGCATCCAAACACAGATCTACAAATGGTTCAAGGAAAGAACCATACACTAAATTAAAGAAGAGAATGATATGGTCATGTAAATCAAAGAAAACATAATATAAATAAGAAAGTATGATTTTTATCTCAAATATATACATAATAATGATAATATAAAAATGTGACATTGTTTCTGTTAGATGGAACCAACCTATATCCATCTAATATATGATCTATCATGTGCCGAGAGGGATCAAATCCCTCAAGATGCAAACCTTTCCTCAAATTCTACACTCCAATAAGAAGGTTTTCACCTCAAGGGATTTGATCTCTATTGACACATAATGGATTGAGATTTAGATAGATCTAGGATGGTTTTAATTTAAAAATGATTGTAATGAAAATGATATCATTCAAAAGAAAACAAAATAATTAAATTAAAAAATTACTAGATAACATTTTTATTTTAAGAAAAGTAAATTCAAATGGTTTACCAAAAATAAATACATTTTATAAGGTAGAAATATAAATAAATTTAAATAAACATCACCATATTTTTATATGATAAGGATCCTAAAAAAAATGTAATCAATGGCTTTTTGGCCGTATAATTTTTAGTACCATTGTAGAGTGTAAATTAGGCACTATAATTTTTAGTAACATTATGATTAAAAATATAATAACATTGTGACTTTTTGTTGTTTAAAATAGACTTTTAAATGCATAAATAAATTAAGCATGAGCTTTTATAAATTTTAAAAATTAAACACATTTTTAAAAATATTTACAAATTTTAAACAAAATTCATATATATATATATATATATATATATATATATATATATTATAAACATACCATTTCATCTATCGATTAGTGACACCATGCCAAAAATAAATATGTTTTAAAACCTAAAAGTATAATAAACTTACATAAAAATACAATGCTTTAATGATGATATTATAAAGGGAGAGAGAGTTCATAAAATTGTAATGATTCCCATTTTTTGCGATATTCATTGGAAAGTAATTAATTATTAGATAAAACCACGTCGGTATTACACCATACTTATGGACAGTGGACTTCTGACACTCTGTTTTCATGCTTTTCAAACGCATGAATGAGTTTTTTTTAAAGGAGTTGTCTTTAGTGCAACTTCTTGGAGATTTTGGTGCTGGAATATGGTGAAATTTTTTGAGGTAAAATTTTGATTTTTATTATTTAAATTTGTTTTTTGACTATACATATGTATTAAACACCCTAAAAAACCCCTAGGGCACTTGGATTGTTAAAGGTTATGCATCAAACTTCTGTTTTCAATAAATTCCTGTCAGATTTTAGAGAAATTAGAGGGGAAAAATCCACTAGAAAATCCTTCAAAAAGTCACACTAAAGACTCCTCATTTTTTTAAATGTGAAGCCATGGCCTTTGTTAACCCTTCAAGTTTTTTATAGAAATAGTTAAAATCCCTCAAAGTTGAATGGATTTCGCTCGTCTCAATGTCAGCTTAAGCATTATGGACATGCTCCATCTACTATTGGAGTTCATGTTCAACACATTGATGAAGTCCTTCTAAACTATTCTCAGTGTGGTCTCAGAGGAATTTGAAAAAAAAAAAAAATTGTTAACCCAATCAACATCACTATCAAGGAAACTAAAGATAATGGTCCTATGAATATTTCCATTTCATCATACCACACATTTGAATATTGCATCTATCTGTAGCCATGAATCTACCACACATTTGAATATTGCAATGCCAGATTTACCCTTTCTCAGCACATCACTATCAACCAATTCTTTTAGCTCTGGTACTCAAACAAACTGCACATCAGAGAAAGAATTTTTCCTTACACTTGTAATTTTCCTTCCATCTCTCAAGGTAAAATAAAAATCTATCTTACGACAATTTAATAGTCATTTTCATCACATCTTTGGAGACAAATTCATGTGAATTGTCTTCTCTTGCTTCTGGTGGATGATATTGTTTGCACGAAACTGAAGTGTCATAGCCATGCAAGTTCCAACATATGTTCAACATATGACCTCAAAAAATATGTTCTATACTTGATGTTGTGTTTTTTCAACATATGACCTCACAACATATGTTCTATACTTGCTATTATCTTCCTCACATAACCCCAAAGAAAAAACCATATCTTCATCAACAACAACACCACATCCTGGACATTGTAAGTTGAGTCATGCTACACCATCATTATTTATTTAAGTATGAATATAAATTCTCCAACACTCTTGGCAAAAGAGATGGCCACAATACTTGATTTCTGTCATCTCTCCCATCTTGTAATCATCAAAATATATTGGACAGTTGACTGACTTCTCCCTTTTTTTTATTTTTGGGTTTCTTTCCTTATGCTGGGTTCTAAAAATAAAAATAAACCCACAACATTCCTCACTTTCTCCTCATTTTCAAACCATTTATCATACACAATATTAATATCGAAATAGAAGTGACACAAAATAATGGCAACCTCAAATTCAAAGACAAGAATCACACTACAAATAATTTCTATGGAATTGAGATAAAGAATGGTTTAAGGGTACTCATATATTGAACACATAAGGTGTATGTGATCAAAACAGACACACACTGATTACATTCAGATTAGTTTATTAAATAGAGTTTCTAAGATCCAAATTATTCCTAAATTAGAGAGGTAGGTTGAGAGAATTTATCTACCGTCACAAACCAACTTCTCAAATAGGATGTAAGAATTAACTCCAACATCCCCTCTTAATGATTACATTACATAAATTTATTGAAATCACTCATAAATAAAAAAATATGCAAACATTATTTAACTAGTTTTCAGCTTATCAATATAGGTTCCATCAAGTTGCCTTATAACCCTCGTAAAGGTGTAGTCAACAAGCTAGATTCCCGAGTTCGGCTACTGAACTCCCGAATAAAATACCTCCCATAGTCAATTACCGGACAACATCCCAATCTATCGCATAACCTCATTAGGAGACCACTCCATGTCTATGACTAATGAGGCATCCTTCTCTAGATCCGCAACTGCCATACTATCTCGACAACCATCCATGTTGAGCCTGAACTGTAGCATTTATAAAAGAGTTTAACGGGTTCATATTCTTCATTGAATTCATCATCAAATTTAAATGGGTAGTCATCTATGGCTATATTTGATTATTCTTTCCATTTTAACAAATCACTAGCATGACTTCTGCAATTCCACATTGTATGCACCCAATTTTCTTGCAATAGTAGCATTCAATTTCACCTTTTTTTGCATTTTTCTTTCCCATCCTTGATCTTGTAAGAAATGAATTCTCTACATGAGAGTTCTCTTCTGCATCCTCTAGTTTTAGTCCCTTTTCCTCCGCCAGAAGTGCTGCGATTGTCTTGACATGCAATGTTTTTGTAGACATTTGACTCAAAGTGAAAACAACATTACTATAACTTCAAGGAAGACTATTTAATAATATTTCTTTATTATCTTCATCGTCCACCTTAGTAACTGATTCACCTAATTGTCTTAAAAAAGACATTAAATTATTTACGTGACTAGACATAGATGTCTCCTCATTCATTTTCAGACTAAATAATTGCAGTTTTATGGAAAATTTTGCGTTTGTATTTTTTACACCAAATAAATGAGCCAAATGTTCCCATATTTCCTTTGATGATTTAGTGAGATCTACAAGATGTAATTGTGAATCTGAAAGAGCAAGTACAATAATAGACTTAGCTTTGTCATCTCTATTTTTCCATTCAAGTAACTCCTTGGCATTTGTAGGTGCTACTTCTGAACCATTCACTATACCCCACAAGTTTTTATTCATTAATTGCATTTGAATTTTTACTTTCCATGAGGGAAAATTTAGACCACTGAATTTGTCTAAAACCATGAACTCCATGATCACAGGAAGGATTCAAAACCGAAAATGAATTTTAAAGTTTGAAGTCGCCTCTCTCTAAAATATTGAAAATGTTGTAATTCTTTTATGCCAACAAAATGAATTATGCACTCCAAATTTAATTCGCGTAGGTAATGAACCAAAATGCAGATTTAACTGCAAATATTTTGGACTAAAATTACAGCTTACCATACTGTTGTTCCTGGTACCTAAATCTGTGAAATTCCCATCGAAGAATCACGTGGTGGGACATATCACTAGTAGGTGATATAGTCAATTGTCATTTATGTTGGGGTTGGGCCTCAATGCATTCAAAAGAAAGAGTTTCTTAGGATTTGGCGTTGGTCCTCAAAGCCTAAGTTCATTGAGTGTCGCGTCAACTCATTTGCGCTCCACGATGTATGCTAACGACAAAATCTACCTTTGATCTTTCGTATAGGAGGCAACAACTCTCTCATATCTATATCTCTCAATAGATCTCAATCGTGTTCCAATGCAGCATGTTTTCGTCAATCACATGGGGGCTTCTATGCGATGTAAATCTGTAACAGAATAACCTCAATTATAATTTAAATAAACACAAATCAAACCTATTGCTCTGGTACCAAGATAAAGAATGGTTTGGAGTACTCATATATTGCACACAGAAGGTGTATGTGATCACAACACACACACACATTGATTACATTCAGATTACTCTATTAAATATATTTTCTAGGATCCAACTTATTCCTAAATTAGAGAGAGAGGTTGAGAGAATTTCTCAACCATCACAAACCAACTTCTCAAATATGATGTAAGCATTAACTCCAACACATTGTGCTGACGCTAAGAAATGTCTGTCAAACTTAAACAATGTAATTTTTGCGTCTAATATCATTCGCATCACTAGTTGCTATGTTCAATTGCAAATCCTAATATTCTTCTTCTAATTTTGATTCTTCTCCTTCTTCATGCCCTCTATCATATGCATCATAATCCTATACATTATTAAAATTAAAAATTATTGAAATGATAATGTAATCTTTCATTATAATAAAAATGTACTCACATTTTTTTTAATTAAAAATTATTGTCTTAAGAGTAGCCACTTTCTATGATGTTTCTATTACCCGTGTCTCCAATAAATAATAATGGAAATATAAAAAAATAATGTTTTCACTAAACAAAAATGAAAATAACCATATACATTAAAAACCTACAATATGATTATCCCATAATTTTAATAATTATTTTATCATATACATTTGAATTTGAATGGATCATCAATTGATCTTCAACAAAATGTTTTACCACATTAAAATTTCAAATTAGGTAAAATTTTAAACATCTTTACTCTTTACTAAATTCAATGTGATTTGTTAAACCAAAGTAAAAAGGTTAATTTAACAACAAAACATTTTAATATTTCTCTTAATTAAATATTTGTAAAATGAATCTTTAAAAGGAAAACCATATATTATGGATATATTCAAATATTTAAAGATATAAATATTTCCACATCAAAGTTGTAATATTTTAAAATATTAATTTGATGTAGTTTTATTATACATTTTGTTATCACGATATGTAAAAAAAATAATTAAATATAATCTTAATATTGAAAGATTAATATTAATTATATTATATTAAATCTAATATTAATATTAATATATAATATTATTAATATTATTAAATTTAATAACTTTGGATTAATACAATATTAAATTTAATATAATATTGAATTTGTTATATTATAATATATTATAATATGTCATGATATATATTGACTTTATATATATATATATATATATATATATATATATATATATATATATATATATATATATATATATATATATATATATATATATATATATGGGAGGCAAGAAGAACGGTGGAGAGATAGAGGGAAGGAGATAAAGAGAGAGAGAGAGAGGAAGGAGAGAAGGAGGGATAGAGAGATGGAGTTGGAAGAAGAGAGAGAGAGAGGGAAGAATAAATACATAGAGAGAGAAAAGTCCGGAGAGAGAGAGGGAGTGCCAAGGGAGATATAGAGAGTGTGTGTGTATGTTTGGCAGAGAGATAGATATACAAATAAAGAGAAATGGAGAGAAGGGGAGGGAGATATAGAGAGTGTGTGTGTAAGCTTGGGGGAGAGATAGAGATAAAAATAAAGAGAAATGGAGAGAAGGGGAGGATATAAGGAGAGAGGGAGGAAGACAGTGGCAAAGTTGGAGGGAAAATAGAGACATAGAGAGGGATGAATGAGAGAGACAGAGGGAGGTGGGAGAGAAAGGGAGAGAGAGGAAGAAAAAGTGCAAGAAAATGACAAAGATAATTTGAGAGGAAGGGACGGAGAGAGGGAGTGATTAGAGAGATGGAGGGAGAGGGGTAGAGGAGATCAGGATGAAAGAGAGATAAAAGGAGGGGAGAGGGAGAGAATGGGAAGAGAAAGAGAGGAGGAGAGGAAGAGGGAGTGATATAGATACAAACATCGAGAAAGAGTATGTATGTTTTGGAGGTGATATAGAAAGACAAAAGAGAGACAACAATGATATAAATATAGATGGAATGTGAAGGGAGGGGGGAATAGAGATGGATAATTAGATAGATATGGAGAGTGTGCGTGTGTGTGTTTGGTGGGGTGAGATAGAGGGAAAAAGTACAAGAGATGGAGGAATATTTAGATATAGATGGAGGGGGAGAGAGGAAAGAATATTTCTCACACTAGATACATTGATTTCAATGTAGATGGTTATTGCTAATCCTATTTGATTGCTTACACTAAAGGAGATAAGATGAAAGAGGGGATAGGAGGATTGTAGAGAGATATAAGGAGAGGAGTGATAGATGGAGAGAAGGGTAAAAGAGAGAGAGAGAGAGAGAGAGAGAGAGAGAAATATGAAGGAGGGGATAGCGGGAGAGAGAGAAGGAGACAAAGGGAAAGAGAGAAAGTACGAGAGAGAGGAATTGAGATAGAGGAGGATAGAGGTGGGGACAAAGAGATGGAGCTATAATGGGAGAGAGGGAGGAAATAATAAAGACACGGAGTGTGAAAAGTGGAGAGAGAGAGAGAGGGGGAGAGAGAGAGAGAGGGAGAGAGAAAGATATGGTGTGTATGTTTAGTGGTGAGATTGAGAAAAAAAGAATAATAGATGGGGGATATGTATATATAGATGGAGGGGGGAGAGAGTGAAGAATAGTTCTTGCTGTATATGCATTGATTTAGTGTAGATGGTGATTTCTAATGCTTTTTTATTGGTTTCACTAGATGCATTTATTTAAGTGTAAATGTTTCTAATGATATTTGATTGTTTGCACCAGATGCATTTATTTTAGTGTAAATGTTGATTTATAATGACATTTGATTTCTTGCACTACATACATTGATTTTACTGTAGATGTTCATTTCTAATTCTATTTTATTGCTTTCACTAGATGCATTGATTTCAGTCTAGATATTGATTTCTAATTATATTTGATTGTTTGCACTAGATACATTTATTTTGCTGTAGATTTTGATCTCTAATCCTATCTCATTTCTTGCATTAGATGCATCAATTTCAGTGTACATGTTTTTTTCTAATCCTATTTGATTATTTACGTTAGATTCACTGGTTTTGGTGTAGATGGTGAGTTATAATTTGATGTAATTATATGTTTGATGGTATATTAATTTTAAAGTTATTCGATTAAGAGTGTGATTGATTTCAGTGTAAGAACATAAAAATTATTCACAATGTGCATTATTTTTTCTGTTATAGTAATTAAATATATTAATACTAGAGAGCAAGAGAGAGAAGGTATGCTATTTACTATAATAGCTCGAGTTAAAGATTTGAATGGTTTATGATTAAAACTACCCTTTTCATATAATATATATGAAAATATTGCAAAACTAAGAGGAGTAACAATAAGAATAGTAGAATAAAATAGTTTGAGGTTGATCACAATAAAGAAAATTTGCAATTGACTACATTCTTATTATTCACATTTGTTGTCATTCAACACTATTACATTGTCACTTTGCATTCAAAAATTTTATTTCATCCTTTTTCTTCATTAAATTTAATAAAAATATCTATCATATCATCTCAAGATATTGATTTAAATCAACAAATTTAAAAATTAAGAGTTAATTAGTTTTCCATATATCTATTCATTCAAAATTAATTAATTACCATACTTAATGAAAATGGACTTCCGACAATCTATTTTCAAAGGCCTGAATTAGTTCTTTTAAATGTCCAGTTGTGGTATTTGTTAACCCTTCATGTTTTTTATAGAATTAATAAAGATCCCTCAAAGTGGAATGTATATAGCTTGTCTCAATGCCAACTTCAACATTACATACACGCTCCATCTGCTACTGGAGTTCATGCTCAACACATTGATGAAGTTGTTCTAAACTATTCTCAGCGTAGCCTTGGAGGAATTCGAAGAAATGTTTCTTTTGTTTAACTCGATCAATGTCATTATCAAGCAATGAAAGATAATGGACATACAAATATGTCCATTTTAGCATACGTCTACATTAAACTATTTTTACAAATTGAATCAACTATATTTAGTATTTTCCAAGCCTTAGGTCCAATTTGTAGAGGGTCCAAATGTGGAATATGAGAAGAGGTGAATATGACTACACCAGACTCAATAATATTTCTTGGACAATCACTCAACCAGATTCTTATTAAACAATTAAGGCCCTAGATCACATAATATAGCATAGAAGAATGAGTCTAGTAATAGGATTATTCATGCCCTAGTCACGGGAAAATTTTAATCCAAAAATATATAGTTTGATCCAAGAAAAAAAATCTCTATGAAAATAACTAGAAAATACTAGAAAAGAAATCTCCCTTTTTCTCCTTGTTCTACTACTAGGTTTACAAGTTTTGAACCTTGTCTCCCTCCTACCACAGATCTAAGTTCCTTGTTTTGTGCTTGATCAAATTAAATTTATAACTTGAGGGAAAATTATACATTATATATACTTGTTCAATAATGAGCAAGGGACACGTATTTTGAAGAGAGGTCGAACTTAGTTCATGTAGGCCAACATAAAAGGAAACAAAAAATATGGTTGTTTAACTTAGGAATAAGAGTTAGAGAGCGATTAAATACTCGTTGGAAAGGTCTTAAGTCCTCTATATGTAAAAATATTCTCCAGATGGTGTATCCTTTGACATAAATAACAAATATTCTTCTAACATTTAACATGGATCTACACTTGTTTGTGAGATTTGGTTGTATTCCCTATTTATTTATGTGATTATGTTAGAGCTTCAAATCACTAAGTCAATGGGTTCTTCAAAAGGTTTAAGAATTAAATAAAGAATTTAATTATCATTTAGGTGGTTGTAATCCTTAGGTACATATTTTTATTTAGGTGATTTTTTTTAATATTTAAAACACCATGTCAATAGGCTCTTTAAAAATATTATAAAGAAAATAAAATAATTGAATGATACCTTCCCAATCAATCCAAATTTAGCATTAACCCTAGTACCTTATAGATCTAAACCTTCACCCTCACCCTATACCTTAGAGAGCTATTTGTCTTTAGGAATATATCACTGAATATCTACTTGGCTCTCGCATTAGACCTTCACACTTATCCATCCTTTTACACAACATTCAAAGAATATTTTCTCAATCCACTGAGTGGTTGAATTACAAGAAATTTGTTTTGGTGGGTGACACTTCAGTCCAAATATATGGTTGTTGACAATTGATGCCAAATTAAAACTCACTTAGTAACTCCTTGGAAGTTTCAATATTAAGTCACAATTTACAAATTCCCACTTCAAAAGTTTAGTATTAAAGAAAATGTATGGCTGACAAGAAGGTTAACAATGATTACAGATGGTTGATTGACATTTATAATTTCCTTGAACATATAGTGGCATGAAACAAAAGTAAATTTGTATTGATTGATTAGCACCATGTGATATCATGCAACATAAAAAGAGGCATTGAAGCATGCTACATAATGACTGGAATAATAATTCACCAAAGGAATAATAAGATGCATATATATGATATGGATCCTAGGCAAGCTACAACTCATCTATAGTATGGTGATACAAATTAATGCCATGTTATAGAGCGATGAAACTAACACTATAATTTTTTTCTATTTAGAATAATTTAGAATAGTTTTCCTGCTCTTTGTTACTGTAGATCTCCTTCATAGAGTAGAAAGAATGAAAGACAAAACAATTACACTCTATGGCGTATTTTTATTTTAGTTTGCTGAAAAATGGAAAATGATACTTGATAGTGCGTATTTCCCATGAGGTTGTAATGACCTTGAAAAATAGGTAAAAGTGTTCTCCAGTAAGTTTCTTCTTCATGTTTTAAAGAAATAAAAAAAAAGGTAATAGTGTGATAGGTTTCATTCTCATTATTTTAACGAGTGGGATAAACGGAGAAAAGTAAATTCATTGTCTTTCATTCATTAATAAGCATGAAAATAATGCAAAGGAATCTCATCCTAAAGAAAAAATTGGTATAAATGGGAAGAATCTAGTTCTGAGATGATAAAGCCACCCTAAGCATGAAGGAAAAAGGTTTGAAAGGTAAAACCACTCATTTCCATGGTCTCTCTAAGAAATGAAAGGTAAACAAGTGAAGTGAAGTTAAGTGGTGATGAAAATGGTCATTAGTAAAATGTGATTGCAAGAACAATAAGTGAAGCAAGGGAAAACATTAACTAGGTTGTATGCATAAGGTAGTACTTGTAATAAGCATTCGTGATCACAAAGTAAAGTAAAGACAATTGAGATCCTCAATAGGGTATGACTAGAATATTATAGAAGAGAGAAATGGACCTCAATTCAAGTCATTGTAAGTCTATAGGAGGAGCCCTTGACCTATATGAATATGTAGAATGGACACCAAAATGAAAAGTGTGTGCTATTATAGGGAATCCTCAAACACTAAAAATATTATTCATATATTTTTTTATTTTTTTATTATATTATCATATAATTAATATTAAAAACCTTAAATTTTTTAAATTGATTTTAAAATTAAAACAATTGCAATGAGAATGTAATAATTCAAAGTAAATAGAATAGTTAAAATAAAAACATAATCAAGAACATTTTTCTTTAATAAAAAATGGTTGTAATGAAAATGTGATCATTTCAAAGTAAATAAAGTAGTTAAATAAATATTTTTTTGGATAACATTTTCCTTTTAAGAAAAACAAATTCAATGGTTCCTAAAAATAAATACATTTTAAAACATAAAAATACAAATAAATCTAAATAAATATCACCATATTTTATATGATAAAATGATAAAAATGCTAAAAATAAATGCATAAAATAAATTTTTGGCTTTTTAGTAATAATGTGCTTTTTTATTATTTAAAATACACTATGGAATGAACCAATATTGTTTCCAAAATACATTTCATCTCAATTAGTAACACCACCCCCAATATAAATATGCTTTAAAATAAAAAATACAATAAACTTAAATAAAATACAATGTTAATGATTTTATAGAGGGAGAGAGTTGATAAAATTGTAGTGGTTTTAAAATTATGCCAGAGCATTCCCATTCTGAGTGATATTTTTTCCTAAAGTAATTATTTATTAGATATTAGACCATGGCTATAGACACTGTACTTCAGACAGTCCATTTCCAAATTCCTGAATTATTTTTTCAAAATGGGCAATGGTGGCCTTTGTTAACTCTTCAAGTTCTTTTTATAGAAGAAATCAAATTTCCTAAGAGTTGAATGGATATCGCTCGTCTCAATGTCAGCTTCAACATTATAGAAAGAATACATCTGATGTTGGAGTTCATGTTCAACACATTGATGACGTCGCTCTAAGCTATTCTAAGCATAGCCTTGAAGGAATTTGAAGAAATTTTGCATCATTATCAAGCAATGGAAGATAATGGGTGTACACATATGTCCATTTCAAAATACGCCTACATTAAACTACCTTTAATTGGTCCCAACACTTCTCCAATAATATTTTCAACTATGTCTTACAAGATTGTCTTCAACCACCTTCAATGTTCCAAGAATTCCTTCAATGTGCTTCAGGAAAAGCCTTCACGAGTGATTCCAAAACAACATTCAATAATGCTCCAAGTTGCTTCCAACAATGACTCTAGAAATTATTTCAAGGATACCTTCAATAGTGCTCAAAGTTGTCTTCAATGATGATTCGAAAATTGAATTCAATGGTGCTCTCAAGGCTTCCTTAGATATCCACAATTAATATGGTCCAACATAGTCTTCAAGTGAACACAATAAGGCTCTTCATAGCTACTCCATTGATGGCTTCGAGGTCTTTAACCTCCAAGGGAAGGGATTTTCTATTTTATTTGGAAATCTATCAAACATATGCTCGAAGAGATCCATAATAGTAGTATGCTTCTAGGCCAAATAGGTATGTCCAAGAGAATTTTAGAAAGTATGTTCCAATACCAAGTAGTTTTATTCAACCAGTATTTTTTAATAATCCCTAAAACACCGCCACTTCTCAAGTCAAATTCTATTTCAGTAAACCCAAAGATCTACCAAGGTTTGCTCCGCAAGTTCGAGTTATGTTCAAAGATTTTTTTTCTCTTCAATGAGCCACAAAAGTGTCTAAGTCTAAGGTCTATTTATGCTTATCCAAGCCTCAGGGCTGAGTTGCAGAGGTTCAAAATATGAAAGAGGAAAAGAGGTGAATATGTCTACACCAAACTCAAGATTTTTTCTTGGAGAATCACTCAACCATAGGTGTGTTAAACAACTGAGGTCTGAAATAACAAAATATATGGTAGAAGAATGAGTCTATTAACATGCTTATTGATTCCCTAGTTATAGGAAAATTTTACTCCAAAAACACAGAGTTTGATCCAAGAAAAGAAAATATCCCTATGAAAACAACTAAAAATTACCAAAGAATAATGTGCCTTTTTCTCCTTGTTCTACTACTAGGTTCACAAGTTCTGAACCTTCTCTTTCACCTACCCCAGCTCTAAGTTCCTTTTTTTGTGCTTGATCAAATTAGATTTCTTACTTGAGGGTCAATTAGACCTTATATATAATTTTTCATTCATGAGGGAGGGCCACATATTTTGAAGAGCGATCGACCTTACTTCATGTAGGGCTACATGAAAAGAGACAAAAGAATATGGTTCTTTAACTTAGAAATTCAATATCATTTGAATGAATAGGATTTAGAGGGAAAGTAAATGCTCATTATAAAGGGCTTCAAGTCCTCTATATGCCACAATGTTCTCACGATGGTGTATCCTTTGACATAAATAATAAATATTATTTGAACAACTGAGTGGTTGAATTACAAGAAATATGTTGTGGTGGGTGGCACTTAATGCCAAATAGATGGTGGTTGAATGTTGATGCCAAATCAAAACTCACTTAGTAACTCCTTGTAAGTTGCAAAATGAAGTCACAATTTACAAACTCCCACTTCATAAATTTAGTATTAAAAAAAAGGTATGGCTGAAAAAAAGGTTAACAATGATTGTAGATGGCTAAATGGAATTTATAATTTTCTTGATCATATAGTGGCATGACACAAAAGTGAATTGGTATTGAATGATTAGCACCATGTGATATCATGCAACAAAATGAAGGCATTAAAGCATCTTCCATAATGACTAGAATAGTAAACAAAAAAAGGAGTAAAAGGACACATATTTATGGTATGGATACTAGGCAAGATATAACCCATATATAGGATGATGACACAAATGAGTGCCATTTTCTATAGCGATAAAACTAACACTATCATTTTTTTATGATGAAAAGTTTAGAAGAGTTTCCATGTTGTATTTTTTTGTATATCTTCTTAATAGAGTAACAAGAATGAAAGAGAAAACAATTACGGTCAATGGTGTCTATTTATTTTTATTTTAATGAGCTGAAAAAAAGAAGATAAAAGGATACTTGATAGGGTGTATTTTTCATTATATTTTAATGAGATTGAAAAATAGGTAAAAGTACGCCCGAATGTATTATTCAAGGTTTAATGAACTAAAAGAATGGATACTAATGTGATTTCTTTCATTCTGATTATTTTAACGAGTGGAATAAATGGAGAAAAGTAAGTTCATTATCTTTCATTCATTAATAAGTGTGAAAATAATGTATATGGATCTCACCTTGAAAAAACAATTGGTATAAATGGGAAGCATAAAGAGAGTTTGCTCAACCCACTGAGTGGTTGAATTCTCAGGGAAATTTTTATGGTGAGTGAAACTAAATGCCAAATAAATGGTGCATGAAACTTAATGCCAAATAAAAAATCACTCAATAACTCCTTGTAAGTTGCAATATTAAGTCACAATTTACAAATTTACGATTCGGAAATTTAATATTAAAAAATATGGGATGGCTTATAAAAAGGTTAGCAATGATTAGAGATGGTCTATTATTTCCTCGAACATAGAGTGGCATGACACCAAAGTTATTTGGTATCATTGACTAATTAGCACCACGTGATACCATGCAACAAAGAAAGAGATAACAAAGCATGCTCTATAATGATTGGAATATTAACCAACTAGAGTAGTAAAATGGCTCATATGTATGATTTGGATTCTAGAAAAGCTATAACCCATCTATAGGATGATGAAACAAACAATTTTCATGTTATAGAGTGATGCAACTAACAATATAATTTGTTTTTGTTAGGAATACTTTAGAATAGTTTCTCTGATCTTTTTTTGTATCTTGTTTTTAGAGTAGTAATAATTAAAGAGAAAATAGTTACAATCAATAGTGTCTTTTTCATTCAGTTTAATGAGCCCAAAAATAGATAAAATTATACTTGAGAGGGTATATTTTTCATGAGCTTTTAATGAGTTTTAAAGAGAGAGAAAAGTATGATCCAGTAAGTGTATTATTCATGGTTTAATTATAACAGCCCAGGCAAAAACTCCATGTAATAAAGTTAAAATAATAACCATGGTTGATGGTACATGTATTCCAAGATGAATGTTGTGAAAAACATTCTAGTGGGTGTTCATTCAGTTTATTACGGCTAAGGAAATTGGTAAAGGATATGACTAAGGAATTAAAGAGGAAATATGTATTTTTGGCACATTTATTTATGAAAATAATGGAAATTAGGAGAAGAGGGAGATGAAAGGTCACATGTTGCATGTGAGGAGGTAAATGAAGGAAAATAATTGAAAATGAAGAAAACAGAGCCCTATTCTGTACAAAGGATTTTGATGATCAATTGGTACCTTTTTTCAGTGAATTTTTGGAGCTCTCTCATTATTTTCTCTCTCTCTATCATACTCTTGGATACTTAGAGTTTTGTCGGAGAACTCTTGGAGAGTGTGGCATACTTAGTGATTTGGATAAAGAAGGAAAAAGAGGAGTAGGAAAGCACAAGAGGGCATTGGGATCAGCAACTACAACGAGATTTGATTACTGGTACCGAGTTGCATGTATGTTTTCCTCACTATTTTTTCATGCATGGTGTATGCATGTGGATTTTCCTAGACTCACCATTTCTTGGATAACTATGGTGTTGTGGTTTTATAACATTGACTGTTTTCTGGTTGGTCATGATTCTTTTAGCTGTTGGTTTGAGTTACTAGTATTGGAGCCTTAGTCGGAACAAACACTCTAGAGCCCTAGACCATCTTGGATAGAGACCAATCTGTGATGGTTGTGATGTCTGACTGTGAGGTGGAATGACTGGCTGAGGGTTGATATGGTTTGACCTTTGAAAGCCCTAGATTTATTGTGATTGATATGTTTGATGAGATCCCACATTCATGCTTGGAATATGGCATGAGGGTGATTGGATGAAGTAAGATTTAGCTCAGCCAAACTATGG
This sequence comes from Pinus albicaulis, assembly GCA_034641835.2. Lineage (NCBI taxonomy): Eukaryota > Viridiplantae > Streptophyta > Pinopsida > Pinales > Pinaceae > Pinus > Pinus albicaulis. The sequence goes on from CM076579.1 coordinate 1,135,875,405, forward strand.
TCGGTTGGAACGTGGAAGTCCTGTCTCTAGTTTGTTTTTATATTCAGTAATGAAGAGATCATTCCTATAGTATTCAATATGAAAATGTACTAGTTTCTGTATGAATTTTATTGTTGTTATTTCCATTGTGTTTCTATTGTTATTGTGTTGTTTATAAGGATGTATTCAATTAGTGATGATGTATGGATATATCCAAGTTTTTACTTGTGAATGAATAAAAAATGTTTCTATGGTCAAATATATTGTATTGTATCTTATGATGTAGGGGAGAAATTCTTCTTAGCAATTCTCATATAAGTAAGATACCCCTATGTTTAAATCTTTTGTTTCATCCTGTAGATGCAATGATTTTTACATGTTTTATGAAATGTATGTCTTGTATAGGAGGGGTACAGATGAGTTCTTGAGGATGTGATTGATTTTATACCTTTTTTCTAATGTTATTTATCCTCTCCTACAGTTTCATGAAATTCTGGATAGTGACCTAGGTTGTGGGGCTGAAAAGGTGGCATAAATCCCATAGTTGCAGGCACAAAACTAACCAGTTGGGGCCCTAGCCGCATTATTTTTGTGTTTTACATATAGCTATAGGATCCTAGCAACTAAATTTTCTTGGCATGCCAATGGATATGGTCCAAAATAGTCAAAAATACAGTCTCCCTCAGGGGTCAAGGGTTTGAAAGGCTGGGTTACCTCATGGGGATGTTGTGTAAGGTGTATTTATCATTTTTCTGTTTGTTCGACTTCCACAAGGTCATCTATGAGGTTTAATATCATATTAGTAGCCTATCGTCACATTTTTACCCCATTTGGTCGATTACTTGGCTAGATGTGGGAAGAGGGTGTTACATTAATGAACTCAAAGAAGAGATAGTACTGTCATTGGTTTACTTCTCATTATTTTAATTAGTAGGAGAAATGTAGAAGAGTGAGCTCATTATCTTTAATTCATTAATAATAATGAAAATAACGCAAAGGAATCACATCCTCAGGAAAAAATTGGTATCAATGGGAAGCATCTAGTTCCCAGCTGATAAATCCACCCTGAGCATGAAGCAAAAAGGGTAGAAAGTTAAAACTAATCATTGTAGTGGCCTCTCTAAGAAAGGAAATATCACCAAGTGAAGGTAAGTGGTGTTGCAAATGGCCATTTTTCAAATGTGATTGCAACAACAATAGGAAAATAAAGGGAAAATAATAGCTACGTAGTATGCATAAAATGGTAGTTTAAATAATCATTGGCGTTCGAAAAGTAAAATAAAGATGATTAAAATCTTCCATAGGGTATGACCAGAATGAATTTATAGGGGAGAGTGAAATGGGGATTAATTCAAGTCATAGTATGTCTATAGGAGGAATCTTAGGCAATAATATAAGCATGTATTTTATAATAATAAATGTGTATATAAACACGTCTCCCCTATATTGGGTTGTAGACCCATTCTAAGGCCAAATATAGAGGAATATTTCTAGGCCTTATTATTACACTTTATAAATTGTCCACCATTATCTTGGATTATATTAATTAATGAGTTCAGCCTGCCTTATTCATTGTGTCATTGGTAAAATGTTGTGAATGTTCCACTAAAACATAAAGGATTGGAACAACATATTTGATATACTTGAAATTAAATTATGAATATTAATAATACATATATCAATCACCAGAACACATATTTTTGGACAAAACAGAGGTACAAGGTGAGATTATTTTATTCTCTTTTATTTGCTATCCAAATACACAAGAAAAAGGTAAGAGGTGTTTTTATGGAGTTATTTAAGTTTAAGGATACTATAAACCATAACCCATTTGTTTTTTTCTCTAACTTCCTACTCCTAGTTCCACTAATTAACTATAGAATAGAACACAATAGCACAAAATATAACCTTTACTCTTAATGATCTAATATTTAATATAGCATGATGGCCAACTGGCATAAAGTTTGACTCTATACCCCCTCAACTAAAATTACAATTTTTTGAAAAACCATGAGTGTCCTTGGTGTGGGCATAAAATAAAATACATGCTCATACTATGGCCATGTATATCCATTTCAAATAGTAATTATGATGAGCACATAATTATATGTTCAACCTATTTTCTATAATATCTTAACCCAATCCCGATTCTATGAGTTTGTGTGTGGAAGGAGAGTAAACCTAATTTATTTTAAAGTGTGGGTCTTAAGCTTTGCGAAGAACATTTATCCAAGAAAATATAGTTCAATTCAGTAGCTAAGTAAATCGATAGCCGAAGATGCCACAAGGAAGGAACAAGGATAGTAATAGTGTGCTACATAAGCCCGAATTAATGTGTGCTACAAAATTCATTGATCAAAGCTAATGTATTGTGTTAGTTCTATTAGTTAAATTTAATTCTATGAGTGGTCCACTTCTATAAAAAAATTAAGCCATAAGTGTTTTGAAAATTTTCAAAATAATTTTTGTTTTTCACGTAGAAATATCATAGGTCCTAGGATATAGAAAATTGAAATGAAATATTGTAGAAATGAATTTTTTAACTGGGTGACCCCTGTTGCATCTACTTCTAGTTCTGGTTCTAACAAGAATTATGATCTCCATCGTTATCATCCTTACAAGAGGAGTGAAAGGGGATACTATTCAGATGAGTTTAACAAAGAAAATCCACCTGATTTTGATGGATATTTGAAGAATCCATAAGAGGTAGAGGCTTGGATACTTGGGCTGAAGAAGTTCTTTCAGTTGCATAATTACATAGATAATATGAAGGCTAGAGTAGCTATCTTTAGCCTAAGAGGTAAAGAAGATATCTGGTGGGAATATGTGAAGTGGTTAAAGACATCAAGACAGAGGACTTGGGTTGGAATGAGTTTAAGAGGATTTTTAGGGAGAAGTACTTGTCAGAAAGGTATTATGGCAGTAATTATAAATAATTCTATGAGATAAATATGGGATCATTGGCAGATGAATAATACAGGACTAAGTTATTGGAGATATTGAGGTATGTACCCTATCTCAAAGATGAGAAGGCTAGATTTCAACAATTATTTAGTGGGTTACCATTATAATTTAGATATCAAATCGAATATGATGAGCCTTGGTCACTTGAGGAAGTTATTGGGAAATTGAAGCATTTTTATGAGTTTTCAAAGCATAAGAATGAATGTCAACAAGGATGGAAAGGGAAAGATAAAGGTAAAGGTAAATTGTAGACGAAAAGAAAAATCCCTCGGAATGCATATGGGAAAGAAAATGTGGCACCACAAAAGAATTTAAATGTAGCTAGACAGAGAAAAAGGTAACAACAACAACATAGAGGTGATGGTATTGGGCAGTTGAAGTCTTGGATATTCATTAAGGAGCATATAAAGAGACATTTTTTGCAAAATTGCAGTGGTAGGTCTCAGATATATAGTGTACCGGATGTAAATACTATTGCGGATGTCGGTGAGAGTGTTCCCTATATCTATGTAGCACTGTATAATATTCAGGAAAACCATTAGGAATCTATCATTGAAATGGACTGGAAGCTTCGTGATCAAGTTGTTTCTATTTTGATTGACCCTAGATCTAATTATAACTATGTTAGCCCTGACTTGGTGGACAAGCATCGCTTGAATAAATAAGTTCCTGCCGAGTATTGGTTAGTGCAGTTGGCTACAAGGACAAAGAAGTGATTTCATCATTGGGTAAGATCTTGTGCATTTGAACTTAATGGGATTCCTACATCAACACATTTGAATGTAATGTTGTTGGGTTCGTATACAATGCTTTTGGGTATGGATTGGTTATATATCCACAAGAATAAAGTAGATTTTTATGAAAAAACCATTTAGTGCTTGGATGAAAATTGGGATAATGTTGAGAATTTGGAGGGCTGGAGATTAATACAAATTCTCTTCTTGATAATTACCTGTGAACTTACTTGTGTTAGTTATGTCTTCTCTTATTTAATCTTTCATCAAGTCAATTATCGAAATGCACAAGACACAAAAGATAGTCTACTAGATCCAGGGAAAAACCTCTCCCTATTGGAGAGGAAAACCATCAAATAATTATTCTTATGACAAGTACCATGACCAAGACTTAGACCCTTAACCTAGATATGCTTCCAAGACGTTGATCTTCACGTTTTTATCACAACCCTTGCAAATTGTCCTTGATTATCTGCTGACTGTCCTTGACTATCAGCAATCTTCCTTCTTGCACTTGTTCACACTTATATGCTACCTTATTTTACTGATCTGTCCGCACTTCTTGACTCCCTTTATATCTGCAACTATTCATGAGTTTTGATCCACATATCTTCATGAAATTAATCAACACCTTTTACCGCACTTATGCTTCCCAAAATGTCTGCATTATACTGTGGTATAAGTCCAAATTATCTCTAGGAAAATTTCCATTGAATGTTCATATATATATATATATATATATATATATATATATATATATATATATATATATATATATATATATATATATATATATATATATATATATCCATAATTCGTGTCTCAATAGATCCACAATTCCTGCCTCATTATATTCACATTTCCTGTCTGAGTATATCTGAAATTACTATGTCAGTGTATATGCACTTCCTGTCTTGGTATATCCATAAATCCTTTCTCAATATATCTGCATGAGGTATAGTGTTATCTACTTATCTTATTTCTCAAAAACAATCCTCAAACTGTATTAAACCTTTTGGTAATTTTAGAGGAATCTGTAACCCTAAACACAGGTACCTTCGCAATGTTTCTGAGATTTCTATCTGCAAATTATAGAGATGTATGCACTGCTTTTGTTCTTCCTGTTCTGTGTAGCCTAGGTGGGTATTTATAGTTGTCTTAACATGTGATTGAGCTTACTAGTATATAAATAGGTGTGTTTTATATTTAAGCCGACTTTTCCAATTGATGTGAGGCCGACTTCTCCAAGGAGTATTCCAGCAAGGTGATAACTGTTTTTCCCTGTATTTGAGCTTGTCTTCCAACATTAATGAGAGCTTATTCTAAAAGGTCCTAGGGCATATACCTAGACTATATTTGACACTTAACTCAAACCTGTTGGACATCAAGAAGAAGTCCATCTACTTAATAAATTATGCTCATGAAACCCATGAAGAAATTACAATAATAAAACATATTATTTTGACTTCTTCTTTTTCATAATTACATAATTACATATTCAACATGAAGACCAACCTAGTTACACTTTTCAACACTCCCTCTTAACTAGGGAGGTATTCATACAGGTACATGGTCACTTTCAAATTGAAGAATCTCATAAGAAGAATCAGATTGGTAATCACATCTTTATAGCATCATATCAACCAGCATTGTCCTAGTGCAAGGCCTTGACTAACAACCCCATCTCTAAATGAGACAACTGGCTACAATGCTGGTGAGACACATGACTAATATACCCCATAGTAATTGTCTCTCCAAGGTACATACATGACCTAGGTGTTCCCAGAGTATGACCTTCTTGGACTATTCCTCTCTTGGGTAGCTAGCCCTCAAAGAATATCAGTCCATGACTACTCTTACCTTGAATTCCCTATCTCATTCTCAAAGAGTATCGAATACAAGATGATTACCAAATCCTCCATTTTTTCTTTTAGGTGAAGACCATAATGATGTGTATATCCATTCTCTTCACATGGCTGTCAGTAAGACGTATAGCTATTAGTCTTGGTCTAGTGCATGACACATGTGACAGAGAATCACATATGTCACTCCCTCTTAACACAAGAAGGACATATTTCAAGTTTCTTCCAAGAAAGAAACTTACCACCAGGCTCCTTATCAACCAGGGTCCTGCAGTAGCAATCCAAATACTCATGGAGAGTTCTTTTCCTCGATGTCATGGATTTTGATATTGAGGAATATCCATCTTTTGGATTCATAGGGAACATATCATCCATAAGTTTCACTCACGAGTCATGTCCACGCTCAGAAAGTGATTCATTAGTCTTCCTTATCTCATCCCTCATTATGCCATGCTTCTTTCCTTTGAATCATCTCCAAGGATCATACATCCTTTCTCATGATTAGTAGCCCTGCACAAATTTATCTAGATAAACATATTCATATGAACTTTTAGAAAAAAAGTCACCTTAGTGATGATATTTTACCATGACATCTTCTTGTAGGCATCGATATCCTTCATACAGATTGACACATCTCCTAATGATATGTTTTTTCCAATGGTCTTCTTCTTTACCAAACTTCCATCAGAGTCTGCATATCTTCCTAGGAGACATCCTAGTCACATGTTCTTAGCCTCCGGATGATAACTGCCTCTTGACATGATTTCATTTCATGATATCTTCCTCTCTACACATTCCTCATTCCCGGGATATTACAAGTTTTCCAATTTCTTGTTTATGTACAATCACCTCATATTCTATGAGGTCATATTATGTTGATTTCATCTATTGGTGCACTGAGAGATCCTTCTTCATAGATCATAATTCTAAATACATAGGTCTATTACCTACAACCATATGACATGACTTCACATCATCCAATATCAGCATATATGTTTGCATACCTCATACCTATTTTCGTTGAGTCATCATGTAGCAGTTTGTCTTGAATCAAAAGCTTCATTCCTTTGACCTTCTTCATCAATATTTCATCACATCCCAAAAAATTTGTCTCCATGGTGACCCTTAATTTGATGAATGCTTTACTTTAGTAGATAGGTTTTCCAGAAATTTGTTTCACTGAGATCTCCTTCCATGCTTCTATCAAGATGCTTCTTAATGTAAATTACTATCATACAATTTTACAACCAATCGGATATCACTTAAAGAGAAAGATGATCTCAATCATAATAGAGATCTCTTACTTCCACCTTCTAAGATCTTTTAGCATCAGGTTCCTCTCTTTCATAAGTGACATGATCTTCTTCCTTTTTCCTCTTGTCAGTTCCATATTTAGGACAATCTATTTTATAATACCCAAGATCATTACATCCAAAGCATCGCACATTGTTAATATTTCTTCTTTTATTCTGAGGGCCAAATTTTCTGAATCTTCATTTCTTCTTGTATGAGGCTATAAAGGAATGATTCTCTTGACTTGGTCCTGTATCTTCACCTTAAGTCTTGTTTTCTCTATTTTACATAGAGACCATAAATCATGGAATGGAGTTGCTTCTTTCTTTCCATATAGACTAGAAGTGAAGTTTCCCCATTCCTTTGGTAGAGCATTCAACACCACTATAGTCATCTCAGTGTCAGACATCACTTCTTCTAGTTCCTATAGTTGATCTCTTATTCCAGAAATCCTCATAAATTATGGAGTGATTCCTGCTTCACTTGATAATTTCATTTTGTATAGTTATTGTCTCAAAGAGATTTCTTCTCCAACAATACTCACATATAATAGCTCCACCAATTTCTCATATATATTTTTTTTCAGTCTTTAGTTTTGATACATAGGGAATGAGAGAATCTTTGATGGATTCTATGAGAATCCTTTAGGATCTAATTTCTCACTTCATGTACTTGGCATGGGTTAGAGTATCTTCTTTTGGAGGTTGAATAGTAGATCCTTTGATATAGTCCATTACTTTGTCTTCAATTAGATTCAAGTCTGTTCTCTTCTTCCATGCACTGAAGTTTGATGACCCAACCAACTTGTTTCTTTCTTTACAATAAGGTTTCTTGATATATAGGGTCATGAATACTTACTTGAGTGGATTTTATTGCAACTTCCTTGATGATGATTTGAGAATGAAGTCAAGGGTTTCCTTTCTTCAATGTTGTTGTACTTGAACCCTTGATTATAATGACTATCTTCAGAAGTTGAGATTTACTTAAAATAGTGTCTTGAGAGAAAATATTTGATGGATAGGAGATCTCACATGAAGTAGTTAGATAGTCTTTGATCTTTGCTTCTTTGAGTGTCTTTTTTGACAAGCGGCCCTTATGTTCAACACCTTAGCTCCGATACCATGTTGAGAATTTGGAGGGCTGGAGATTAATACAAATTCTCTTCTTGATAATTACTTGTGAACTTACTTGTGTTAGTTATGTATTATCTTAGTTAATATTTCATCAAGTCAATTTTTCAAATGCACAAGAGACAAAAGGTATGGTCCTAGAACCAAGGAAAAACCTCTCCCTCTTGGAGAGGAAAACCCACAAATAATTCTACTTATAGATATTAAAATGACAAGTACCATGACCCAGACTTAGACCCTTAACCTATTTATGCTTCCAAGACCTTGATCTTCACCGTGTTATCACAACCCTTGCAAACTATCCTTGATTATCTGTTGACTTTCCTTGACTATCAACAATTTTACTTCCTACACTTGTTCACACTGAGATGATGCCCTATTTCATTTATCTCTTCGCACTTCTTGACTCCCTTTGTATCTGCAATTATTCATGAGTTTTGATCCACAAATCTTCATGAAATTAATCAGCACATTTTACCGCACTTATGCTTCCCAAAATGTCCACACTCTATTGTGGTATAAGTTCACATTATCTCCAGGAAAATGTCCATTGAATGTTCATATATATATATATATATATATATATATATATATATATATCCATAATTCCTCTCTTAGTAGATCTGCAATTCCTGCCTCATTATATTCGCATTTCCTATATCAGTATATACACACTTCCTGTCTTGGTATATCCATAACTCCTGTCTCAGTATATCCGCATGAGGTATAGTATTATCCATTTATATTATTTCTAAAACAAAATCTGCAAATCTTAAACCTTTCGGTAATTATAGAGGAATTCATAACCCTAGACACAGGTACCTCCGCAATGTTTCTGAGATTTATGTCCATAAATTATAGAGAAGTATGCCGAGCTATTGTTCTTCTTGTTCTGCATAGCCTAGGTGGGTATTTATAGTTTTTGCAACATGTGATTGAGTTTACCAATATATAAATAGGTGTGTTTGATATTTAAGCTAACTTGTCCAACTGATGTGAGGTATACTTCTCCAAGCACTATTCCAGCAAGGTGACAACTATTTTTCCATGTATTTGAGCTTGTATTCCAATGTTATCGAGAGCTTATTCTACAATGTCCAAGGGCATATAGCTAGACTAGATTTGACACTTAACTCAAACCTATTGGAAATCAAGGAATAATTCCATCTACTTAATAAATTATGCTCATGAAACCCATGAAGCAAATACAACAATAATATATATTATTTTGACTTCTTATTTTTCATAATTACATAATTAGATAGTCAACATGAAAACTAGCCTAGTTACATTTTTCAATAGAGAAGAGAATCTTAAAGGGTAAGAAGAAATAAACCTCAGTGATAATGGTTACAACTATGCAAACCAAGCATAGTCGTACGAAAGGGTGTGTATTATTTGCAGTTCAAATTTCTACTGAAAAAGGTAGGGAAGTTGAGGATGCAGATGTTTTGTACAAGTATCAAGTTCTACAAAAGTTTTAGGATGTATTTCCTGCAGATATTTTGGAGTTTCTGCCTCATAGAGAGGTATAATGTTATGTTGAGTTGGTAGTAGGAGAAGCACCAACATCAAAGGAAACTTGAAAGATGAGAACTTCAGAGTTAGTAGAGCTAAAGTTGTATTTAAGGTAAATTATTGAAAAAGGACACATTTTTCCAAGTGTATCATCATGTGGTGCATTAATATTGTTTATGAAGAATAAGGATGATACTCTCATATTGTGCATTTACTACATGTAGTTGAAAAAAGTGACTATCAAGAATATTTATCCATTACTAAGGATTGATGACATGTTCAATTAGCTACAGGGACCAACAATGTTCTCAAAGATTGATCTGAGATGAATATATAATTAGGTACACATTAAGGAGGAGGACATTTACAAGACAAATTTCTAGACGAGGTATGGGCATTAGGATTTTGTTGTAGTTCCATTCGGTTTGACTAGTTCGCCAGCTTCCTTTATATGCTTGATGAATAGTGTGTTGCTTCATTAATTGGACAATTTTTTTAGTGTATTCACTTATTATATATTTTTATACTCAAAAAATGAATAAGACCATGTCAAAAATCTAGCAGTAATGTTGAGATTGCTAAGAGAGCATCAATTTTCTGCTAAGCTTAACAAGTGCAGTTTATTTCAGACAGAGGTACATTACTTGGGACATGTTGTTTCAAATGAAGGAATGGCATTAGACCCAAATAATATAAGAGCTATCATGGAATGGGAACCCCCTAGAATGAGGTGAGGTCCTTCATGTGGTTGACAGGTTATTATAGGATTTTCATCAGGAACTTCTCATAGATTTCTTATCCTCTTACATCATTTCGAAGGAAAGTTAAGAAGTTTCAATGGACAAAGGATTGTACGACCAGTTTGGAGAAATTGAAGCAATTCATGACACATGCTCAAGTGGTAAATATCATAGATCGAGACAAAGAGTTTATGGTATGTACAAATGCTTTCAACAAAGGAATTGGTGGAGTCCTTATGCAAGAAGGACAAGTGGTATGTTATGAGTCATGAAAAATAAATGAGCATGAGCAGAACTATTTGACACATGAACTTGAGTTGGAAGAAATCATTCATGCATTGAAGATGTGGAGACATTATCTTCTTGGAAGGAGGTTTGTACTGATGAGTGATCATAGTGGATTGAGATACTTTTTTGACCAAAAATATAAATGTCAGGAAAGCTAGATGGTTGGCCATGATCAGTGAGTTCGATTTTGAGATCAGGTACATCAAGGGAAAAGAGAACAAGGTTGCAAATTATCTTAGCCAACGAATACATGTGAATCATATAGCAGCTATTATCTCCTATGGGACTGACTTACATGATCATATCTTACAGGAAGGTAAAAAGGATGGTAGTTATTAAGAGATTATGCAAAATTTACGACAGGGTACAAATACATGTATAGTTAGTGGTACAGGTGCAAATATAGGTGCACAAGATGTGGACTATTGCCTTACAATAGATGGATTGGTCAGGTTTAGAGACAAGATATATATGCCAAAATGAAGTGAGCTCAAGAAGGTTATATTTAGGGAGCTTCATGTGAAACCATATTCAAGCCATCTAGGCTATCAAAAGATGCTGACTATAGTTAAGAAGTTTTATTATTGGTTGAATTTGAAGAATAATGTGGCATAATTTGTGGCTAGATGTTTTTATTGTGAGAAGGTAAAGGCAGAGTGTAGGCATGCAGGTGGAATTATACAACTAATAGTGATTATAGAGTGTAAATTGGGGGTCATTTCCATGGATTTCATTACAAGTTTCCCAGGAAATCTAGACAACATGACTCCATTATGGTTTTTGTGGATAGGTTGATAAATGTTGCACACTTCATTCTAGTAAAGACTATGCATTAAGATAGTGATATGGCACATGTTCTCATCAGATATATGGTCAGATTGCATGGTGTTCCAAAGAATATTGTGTCAGACAGGGATGTGAAGTTCACTTCCAATTTCTCGACGGATTTATTTGCACGTTTGGGAACATAGTTGGCTTTTAACATTTCTTATCAGCTACAAATAGATGGTAAAATAGAGAGGGTCAACATGATATTGGAGGACATGTTGAGGATGTATGTGCTACACCAACAATGAAAGTGGGAATAGTATATTCCAATGGTAGAGTTCGCTTAAAAAAAGGGGTATCAACAATATTTGAGGATGAGTCCATTTGGGGCATTGTATTGGCAGAGTTCCAATGCTCCCATCAGTTGGAGTGATCTAGTTAACAGGGTGTTCATTGGACCGGGCATATTGGCGCAAATGGAACAGGAAATATAGGTAATCAAGAAGAATATGAAAGAAACAAAGGATAGAAGAAGAGATTTTCAGAAAGAAATGGGTTGTTTAAGGAGTTTCAGGTTGGGGAACAAGTGTACTTGCACATCATTCCCAATTAGAGCTCCTTGAAGATTGGATTGTGTGCCAAGATAGCACCTCGGTTTTTTGGATATTTCAAGATTATTTAGAGGATCAGGCCAATATCCCATCGAATTTTACTACCTATGAAAATGAAATTCCATGATTTTTTCCATGTGTCATTTCTTAAGAAGTATGCTAAAGATTTTGATCATGTGATTGACTATTCTATATTGCAGGTGGAGCCAAATGGAGAATACAAGCCAAAACCTTAGTGTATATTGCAGAAAAATGTGCTCATGCTCTTGAACTAAGAAATCAAGCATGTTAAAGTGCAATGGACTCACTTTAGGCCCGATGAAGCTACATGGGAGATAGCAGATCATATGCGGCCTATGTATCCCTCATTGCTTACCGGTTGGGGAAAAGAAGTTTTGGTATATGTTTGGAATATGTTTTACTGTAATGTTTTGGTGTATGTACATACATATATGGATGTAAATACTGCCATGATCTATGTTATAAATATTCAAAAAGTGGTATGCATGTCATTTTATTATAGTTTTCATGTTGTTATGTTATCATGTTTGTTTGTGTTTCAGCAGGGTAATCATTGTAAATACTGCATGAAGTTATGTTTTAAAGATTCGTGGGAAATATGTTTTATTTTCAGTGGTTTTGTTGAGGTATAGGTGATATTGAACACCGAAGATGTTTTCCCTTGAGGTGGAGCATTCTATAACAACCCTAGTGAAAATTCCATGTAATAAAAGATAATAAAGAAAAAATAATAACCATGGTTTTGGGACATTTATTCTGAATTTAATGTTGGGAAAAAAATCCTAATGTGGGTGTTGATTTTGTTTATTATGGATAAGGATATTGGAAAAGGAAATGGCTAAGCCTTCGGAAAGGAAAAATGGAATTTTTTAATTTTTTTTATGTAAATAATGGAAATTAGGAGAAAAGGATTGTGAAAAGTCACACGTTGCGGGTGAGGAGGAAAATGAAAAAAAAAAAAATGTCTCATTGATAAAAAGGCTTTTGAGGATTAGTTGGTAACTTTTGTTAGTTCTGTTTTGGAGGTCTCTCCTTATTATATTTCTCATACTCTTGAACACTTAGTGTTTTCTTGGATAATTTCAACATTGGATCAAGAAAGGAAAACAAGGAAAAGAGGAAGCAAAGATAAAGCAAGGAAGTGCAGGATCAAGAAACTACAATGAGATTATTTCCAGGTATCGATTTTCATGTGTATTTTACTTGTTATATTTGGAAAACATGTTGTTTCATTTATGTTCATGGTTATATTTATGTCATTAGAATGGGTTTTCCGAGGTGTGACAATGTTTTTCGACCTAGCCTTTCCATTTTCAGGTAGCCATGGTGTGATGGGGTTCTCATGTTTTGGTTGAGCTAGATTTTCAGATGGATTCGAAGTTGAGTGAGGTTGATATCTGAATGAAAGAGCACATGGCATTGTAAACCTTGAACCAAACTGTGGGTTGGAGTAAATATGGATTTTTTTTTACCTTGTTGGGCCTAGGAATCCTCGACCAATGAATGGTGGGAAATAAATTCAAGCCTATATGTGGTTTCTCTCCATCATGCCTAGAATTCTCAAGATGGGATATACGGTAAAGCCTGGAAAGTGGAGTCTCAGTTAGGGCCTAGTGACCTAGTGTGGATTACGGTAAATCCAAAAAAATAGGAGACAAGAAAATTTCTCACGGTGTAGGTGGAGAACTCTAGTGGCATTTATGCTTGTTCTGGGCTAGTGATCCTGTGGAGATAATTGTATAGTCTATTATTAATTGTTTATTATTTTGCCTAGTGATCCAATGAAGATTGCAGTAAATCCTAGTTTCTATTGATCAGGGTAAGGAGGTTTGGCCTCGGAATTCCCCCGTCGATTCTTCTGGTTTCAGTCCCACATTCATGCTTGGAATATGGCATGGGGGTGATTTGCGGAATATAGATTTAGCTCAGACAATCCATGGTCGGGTGGAACGTGGTAGTCCCATACTGGGTTGGATTTTTCATTCATTAATAAGATTTTATTCCCCTTGGTATCTTATGTGTAAATGTATTGGTTTACATGTGGATTCTATGGCTAATGTATCGTTGATATGTTTATTTTTATTATGCTCATTATAAGCATGTATTATGACATCGATGATGTATGTATCTCCTCATGTTTTTATTTGTGAATGAATGAAAAATGTGTCTATGACTTAATAAATGATAATGCAGCTAATGATATAAGGGAGAAATTATTCTTAGGGGTTCTCAAATGAGTATGAGGTGTCTATGCTCAGATAAGTTGTTTAAACCTGTAGATTACATATTTCTAACATGTTTGACGAAATTCCTATCATGGATAGTAGGGTTATAGTTAATTCCCTGCTCAAGTAAATGAATTTGTATCATTATTATGTTGCTATATTTCAGTTCTGAAAGTTTCATGAAGTTTTGCGAAGTAAGTTAGGCTCTAGGCCTGAAAAAATAGCACATAAATCGGGGTTGTAGGCTTAGAGTGACTGGGAAAAGTCCCAAGTATCATGCACACCCATGTTGTCTATGCGACTAGAGGACTCCAGTCACACTCTTTCTCATGTCAACGGAGCGACTAGAGAATTGAAGCTTGGAAATTTCAGTTTGATTCAAAGGCTATGCTTCTTGAAGGTTGTAATTTCTCCTCAGTGTCCTCTAGTAGATGTATAAGGTCTGTGTAGTTGTGTGGTGTCAGTTTCACTTCCTTAAGGTGACCTAGGAGGTTGAATTAGATCATAGTTTCCTCTCGTCACATGTTTACCCTTGTTGGTTGACTACTTGGGTAGATATGGGAGGAATGTGTTACAATAACTAAATCTTATTACAATATTTCCTAAGACACGAAGAAAACATGATGTGATCATTGTGATAGTTGATAAACTAACTAAACTTTCTCATTTTATTCCTATTGTAATATCCCTATTTTACTGCTTTTATTCGATAGTTGAAAAATCCTAAAGGTTAAGTGGACCTAAAGGAAAAAAAATATTGTGGACATATTTTATTCTTTTAAATTTAATAAATGTGGAAATTGAAATATTGTGCAAATACTAGAGTATAAATGGAGACCAATATTTCAAGTCCATGAGGATGGATAATATTCCTAAGACCTTCCCAGATTCTCCAAAAATCATTGGAGAAAATAAATTAAATTTAAATATTAGATTGGAGAAAAAAAATCTAAAAAGATACCTCAATAAAGTGGAAAGTTACTGAGAAGAGGTGAAATAAAACTAGAGAGAGGAAAAATTTAGTTTTAAATTACTTTTTTGAAAAAAAACAAAAGGAAAGCCTAGGAAAAAAGGAAAAAATCATCTTGATTAACTCGACGCAGTTATGGAAGCACAATGAAGGGAAAGAAAGATTAAATAAGCCATTTCTGGGTACACAAGAGGTTATCTACACTTTGGAGTAATTGGTCTTTGCTTGGGGGGAGCTGTGGAGAGAAAGCTCAATGTTGGGTGGAAAATAGTCTTACGATAGTTGGTATGAACAAATAATTCCAATTCTATGTTATGAATTTTAGTATAGCATAAATTTTTAGATTATCTAATTGTATGGAATTATGGTTTAATTTGGTTAGATGGAAATGTGTAAGAAAGTTAAGTTTATACATGATTAAATACTATATAAAATGGTGAATTTGTATATAAAATTTAGTTAGATAGTCTGATGTATTTAACAGAAAAAAATATATAAACTATAGTTGATCTGTATGGTTACACAAACAAGTAGCATTATACACCAACTCTTAAAATGTCTAAAACCCATTAATATGTTTAAATATGAGGCTAGGCGGTAGCTAATATTACAGTAAAGAAATAAAATACAGATGAACACATTAGAGAGAAGTACACTTAGTGTATATATCAGTAATTTAATGTTGACATGACTATGTATATTCCAATATATATATTTTATCATAAAAAAACTTTTGATACAAATACAAATTATTGTATGTTTCTCAAAAATGGTATAAAAGACTAAACTGAAGAAAACACATACATGAAAGAAAAAATCAGTTAAATTTCTGAGAATAAGTAAACATTATAATACTGCAATAATGTAAGTCATGATAGGGTATTTTACACATATTACAATTTAATTTTGTCATAAATTATAGATCAAATTCACAGTCCCAATTAAACAGTACAATAAGATTATAAATTTAAGTATAGTTTAGAATTATATAGGCTAGATTATTCAAAGTGATATATACCATCCTGTATAGAAGAAACCATAACCTATTTTCAATGAATGAGTTACTAAAATACTCATGAATTTAGAGAGGATCAATTAAACTGTAGCCATGTACAGGGAATCAGAGGGAGTACGTGTACATACAAATATATAATTTAGTTTAAATGAATACAAATTATCTTTAAAAAAATAATTAAAGATAGAAATATTTAACATAAGGAAAATAGAAGTTAAAAATGAGATTATTACCTTATTTTTCTTAATTAGACAATGGTATGAAATAAGAAATTAAAAATACATAAAATCCTTTGTGACGAAAGTTGAGGAAAACAGAAGAGGAATAGGAAAGTAAAGTAATGAAAAATAAAGAAATGAACATTTATTCTCATTGGCAGAGAGTAAATGAGAAACTCTGAGAATCTGAGAATAAATGAGATTTCTCTTGTGAAAAAGCGAATTTTATTAATTGAGTGAATTAATAAAATTATTTAAAAAAAAAAACAATTCATATTATTTTAAGCAAAGCTATAAGTATAATATGCGAAGTGAATGCATAAAGGGAATCTGTAAAACAAAGTACCTTAACCAAAAGTATAAATTCTTGAACAGTGATGTCGTAGGAATATTATTAAACACACAATAATTACATGTGTGAAGAAGGGTTCTACAGTAAATTCAAAAGTTGAATTTATAAAATCATATACATCTAACCATTTAATTATATAAGGGTTTAATAAACACAGTGGATATTTTATGAATAAATATTGATAAAATTAAAATAAGTTTCAAATAGAAATGATTAGAACTGACTTATAGAATATATATTGAAACATTCTAAATTCTGTTACTAAAATATTAACACAATAAACTTCAAAATTATTCTCGTAAAGGAAATACTTTAAAACAAGGTAAAATATGAGATGCCTAACTATAAAATTGAATTCAAATTTAAATTGAAGAAAGGCACTCCTAAAAATACCATGAAGCCGTAAGAAAATTTGATTTAGGCCCACCTTTGTGCTCAATAGTAAATTGGGTAAAAGTTATAAAGAGAATTCTCATTGAAAGAGAACATCTGAAGTAAATTCCAAGAATACTTGGACCAAAAACAAAAGTGGAAATGAATAATCAGAGATGAAGATAAAATTTCAAACCCAAAAAAATTTCATTTGAAGAAACGAGAATAAATTCAATATTGTAAGAAATTACAGAGAGGTATAGTTTAGTAGAAATTTACCATAACTAAATCGTAAATAAAAAATGAAAGTACGGAGAAAACCTCAGCACTGTAGCATATATATAAACAGATTCCTTATCAACGATAGTTCAAAACAGTGAGATAAGACTGAAAGTTATGTAGGAAACACCCTCAGCTGTTTTATTTCCAGTTTAAGGGAATATAATGGGAATACTTAAATTAAGAACGAATTCATAAAGTTGGATAGATTTATTCAAAAAATGACATAGACATAACCTGGTTCAGGGAAATAACTCACCATAATAGCGTTGGTAAGCCTGTGAGTTTTATTGTTTCACTACTCTCTTGAACATCAAAACTTTTACCTCAATATTGCAGAAGCAAGAGAACTTATAGGAAACTGAGTTAAATAAAATAAAAATGTGAAAGACTCCACTTCAGTTCACTGCGGACCTATAACCGAAAATGAAAATATTAAGTGCAGAGAAAAAAAATAGGTGAAATTCGAAAACGAAAAAATTGAGAGAAAGGATGAATTTATCTCTAGTATTAAACTGCAAAATCTTACTTGAGAGAGAGAGGGTCTCGCATCATATTGCCAAAGTTCCATGGGAGAGTTTGAAATTTTTTGAAATTGTTTCACCTGCTTAAATGTTGAGATAATCATTTCTCAAGCCATGGCTACGTGGTGGAGCAATGAGGGTTTGCAAAACCAGAGCTGAAGGCATAGAATTTC
Organism: Pinus albicaulis; assembly: GCA_034641835.2. NCBI lineage: Eukaryota > Viridiplantae > Streptophyta > Pinopsida > Pinales > Pinaceae > Pinus > Pinus albicaulis. The sequence continues at coordinate 1,135,893,441 of CM076579.1, forward strand.
CAAATGAAAAAACACAAGTCCATTTAGGGTTAAGTTGTCATAAAATGCTAGAAGGGATACGACTTGATCCTAGCCATACACGTGAATTCAATCCAATACCACAACCACTATGGAGCCATGTGAAGTCATTTAACTTAGATGTACTGTGATAAGGGAAAATCCCGAAAACCATAAATCACATAAAATTTATGATGGGTACTAACTACGGATGTTAAATTCCAAATCACCAAGCCAGTATAAGATTATCATTACATTTAATAATTGACAAAGATATTAATCAATGGAGGGATTAATATAATATATATGTCAAGTCAAAATTCAAGAATCATATTCACAACGTATAGTTTGAAAACTTATCTATTAAAAAAGGAATTTTAAAATGAAATAATGTTGATTTGAATGAATGGTGGATGTAGCACGTTGGTAATACCAAACCTTATATTATATCCCCCTACATATATGCATTCGAAGTTTTTGAAATTAATTATTGGGTATATAAATCGATATCGCTAAGGTGTGAAATAACCTTAGTAATATAATGTTTTAGTATATATATAAAAAAAGGAATGAAATCCTTTGTGGAGACTAGAAATACCTGTGACTGTAATAAAAGAGTACATAGGTATTTATGAGGAATGACAATATTATTGGAATATAAAATACCATAAGATATATAAGTTAAATCTTAGTGTAATAGGTTGAAAAGACTATTACAAGGTTCAATTAGAATGGAAGGTATAAAGTGTATAAGTTATACAAAATTTACTATAAACATTATAATTACAATTGTGATAAAATAATATAATGACGAAGTATTGTCAAGTAGAATTGGTAAGGAAAACTAATTATGAATGAGACAAGTTAGACAAGTATAATCAATTGCAGAAATGCTATACCTGAGTTCATGAATTATAAATGAAATAATATCAATAAAAGTATAACAATAGAATTCATCAAATAATGACGAACTATGAATGAAGTAATAACAATAGAAAAAAAATAAGGACAAAATTCGACGAATAGTGACGAATTAATAGAAATTAGGAGATGACAACTTAAGTAGTTATGCTATAAATAGAAGAAAAAGAATTTGTGGAAAGTGGAGTTGTTACAGATGGTATCAGATCTCATGTTGAAACATTGGGCATATATGTGTCCTCACCTAGGAAATTAAAATCCAAAGTTTTTCTCCTATAAATTTATTTAAATTGAATTTTTTTTTGCACTAATTAAATTTTTGTGTATAGTTATTTAGTGCATAAAGGACAGTTGTCATTAAGAGAAATGGAGGAGTTATATTTGTAGATCTAGGTTGTGAGGGAAATCCACTAGATCAAAATGTTCAGTTTTTGTATATGTTCCAGGAAATGCAACAATAACTGGTTCAACTAAGAAATAATAATGAACGACTGATGCAAGATAGCGAAGAAAACGAGAGTTTGATTAAGGAATTAACCTCAAGGTCTAGTCACGAACTGAAGACCCTGGTAGAAAGAGAAAATAAGTTGAAACTCACTCAGAAGGGTCTGAGGATGGTAAAGAAGTTAAACAACAGTCCAGAAAGAAAAAAGCAATTGTAAGGAGAATTCTAAAAAACTAAACCTCCCACTTATGATGGTGAAAAGGAGGAATATGTTGAAGCTTAGCTTCTAAATATGGTAAAATATTTTCAATTCTATGAATATGGAAGTAGCCTAAAAGGAAGATTAGCCATTTACCAAGTACAAGGTAAGGCTACCTTGTGGTGGGAAGAAACCAAAATGGTGCATGTATTAGATGAGAAAATTGTGACTTGGGAAGACTTCCAAACTAAATTTAATCTAGATATATGAATAAAAAATACTATGATGACAAAGTCAAACAGTTACATGAGCTAAGATGGGGACAACTCATAATAGATGAGTTTGTTATCAAATTCACTAACCTTGTACCCGATATTAGAGAAGAGAAGGACAAGGTACAACGATTTTTAAACTACCTAACTACTTTATAAAGAGAGAATAAAATTTGATAATATCAAGACTATACTATCAGCAGTTCAAAGGCATAAATGACCAACTAAAAAATTGGCAAAACAAAGAAAAAGGGAAAGGCGACTCTAGTGGGAAAAGAGCAAAACCAACTTTGGAAAAATTAATCAAAGGAATAAGTTTAGCAAAACCCGAGAAAATCAAACATCCCAATCACAAACTGGATCTAAATATATGGATATAAATAACAATAAATAAGTAACTATAAAAATGAAGGAACCATTAAAGTGTTGGGGTTGTGGAGAACCTCACCTATTACATGAATGTCCTCATCGAACAGTTCAAAATATTCAAGTATTGAGAGAATAAGCTATTGTAAATGATGTTGCTAGAACCATTCCAAGAATCAGTGCTACACTAGAGGATCACCAAGATGAACACCAATCAACCATGATCGAAATCGAAGGTATGATTTTTGAACAACCTATTTCTGTTTTGATAGATCTAGGAGAAAATTTAAGTTATACAATTCCATAGATGGTGGAAAAGTGCAAATCAAAATCAGAAAAATTTCAGCAAACATGGTTAGTTCAATTAGCCATTGAAACAAAAGAAAAGTGACCCATAAATTAACAAATATTGCTGTAAATTTAAATGGGTATGACACATAACTAAAATTAAATATTTACCTCTAGGTTCATATGATGTGTTAGTGGGAATGGATTGGTTAGAAAAACAGAAAGCAATAGCTAATTGCTTAGATAAAAACAATTCACTGTGTATATGGTGAGGGAAAACCAGTGATAGTAAAAGGAAAACCCAGAGCAATATCAATAAGACAAATTTCAAAACTACAGTTAAAAATAATAACAAGGAAAGGCTGTCAAATATATGTTGTGCAAGTGGAGGAATTAGGACAAAAAACTGAAAAAGAAGTTGTTTAAAATTTACCAGTAATTAGAGAATTCAAAGATGTGTTTCCAGATGAAATTCCTCATTTACACCTTAAAATAGATTGATATTTCGCTTGAATTCGTACCCAAAGCTACACTTGTCTCTAGAGCACCCTACATAATTATTACTCCTGATTTGTTATAATTAAAACTGCAACTACAAGAGTTGTTGCACCAAGGTTTTATCAGGCCAAGTGTGTCTCCATGGGGAGCACCTGTACTCTTTGTTAAAAAGAAAGATGGCACATTCAAAATGTGTATATACTACATACAACTGAATAATATGACTACAAAGAATATGTATCCTCTGCCCAGAATAGATGACTTATTTGATCAAGTGAGAGGAGCTACCCTCTTTTCAAAGATTGATTTAACTACATGTTATAAGCAACTGAGAATTAAGGATGAACACATAAACAATACTACATTCAAAACTAGATATGGGCACTATGAGTTTGTAGTTCTACCTTTTGGGTTGACTAATGCCCCTACTACATTCATGTTTCTAATGAAGAGTGTGTTACATAAATATCTAGACAAATTTGTTTTGGTGTTTATTGATGGCATTCTGGTATATTCCAAGAATGAATCAGGACATAAATAATATCTCAGAATTTTCTTACAAACACTTAGAAAACATAATTTATATGCCAAACTTAGAAAATGTTAACTTTATAAGGATAAAATTCAATATTTGGGTCATGTAATTTTAGAAGAAGGATTGGCAGTAGACCTAGAGAAGATACAAGCTATCATGCATTGGCTTGTACCTAATAATGTTCGAGACATAAGATCATTCATGGGAATCACAGGATACTAGAGGAGATTTGTAGAGGTATTTTCAGCTTTAGCTTATCATATTACATCTCTACCGAAGAAGGGAGTGAAGTTTGAGTGGACAAGAAAATGTCAACATAGTTTTGAATAGTTAAAACATAAACTAACAACTGCTATTTTTAATATTGTTGATCCAAACAAAGAATTTTTACTGTGTACAGATTCTTGTGCAAAAGGATTAGGTGGGGTATTATTACAAGAAAATTCAACCATAGCCTATGAGTCAAGAAAATTGAAGAAACGAGAATATAACTACACTGTATATGACTTAGAGTTAGTTGTTGTAATACATGATTTGAAAATGTGGAGACATTATCTGTTAGGAAAGAAGTTTGAACTCGTGATAGATCACATAAGTTTGAAATACTTTTTCACACAACTTGATTTAAATTCTAGACAAGCTAGATGGTTTTCTTTCTTTAGTGAGTTTGACATAGAAATCAAACATATTAAAGGAAAGGAAAACAATATTGCATATGCTTTGAGTAGGAATTCTCATCAAATATTGAATAGTTTTGGAAGTAGTGCGAATTTTGACATTGAAAGACTAATACAAGTAGTACATTCCAAATATTAGGATATACTAAAAAAAAGGGTGGATTTATTATAAAAACAAATTGTACATTCCAAATGTGAGGTCATTAAAACATGAAATTTTAGATGAGTATCATAAACGACCCTATGGAGGACACCCTAGTTATCAAAACTTGATTTTACTAGTGAGAGAGAATAGTTTTTGGATAGGTATGAAGAAAGATGTGGTTGACTATTTAACTATATGTTTGGAATGTCAACAGGTAAAAGTAGAACATCAACATCCAACGGGACTATTGAATCCTTTACCTATTCTAGAATGGAACTAGGAAATATTCTCCATAGGTTTTATAATTGGTTTGCCTAGAACTAAATATAAACGTGATTCTATAATGGTGGTTGTAGACACATTGACTAAAGATGCACACTTTTTACCAATACAATCTAGTTTTGGTTCAACTCAAGTAGCTAATTTATGTATGAAAGAGATTGTAAAGTTACAGGGTATTTCTAAAATGATTATATCAGACAGCGATCCAAAGTTTACTTCAAATTTTTGGAAGACTCTGCTTGGAGGAATAGGTACCAAATTGAACTTTAGTACCGCCTACCATCCCAAAACAGATAGAAAAATTGAAAGAACAAGTCAAATTTTAGAATACATGTTAGGAATATATGTTATGGACATACCTACAATATGGGAAGATTTTATGCATCTGGAAGAATTTGCATATAATAATAGTTACCAAGCCTCTATAAAGACAAGTCTGTTTGAAGCATTGTATGGCAGAAAGTGCAAAACACTTCTTAGTCAGAGTCAACCAGAGGATAAGTTGATTCTTGGACCAGATGAATTGCAAGAGATGGAAAGAACTCTAAAGAAAATTCAGCAAAACATTAAGACAACTCAAGACAAATAAAAGAGATACACAAAAAAAAAAAGAATTCATAGAGAATTCAAAGTGGGATACCATGTTTACTTGAGGATTAAGCCCAAAAAGAGTATTTTATACACAAGTAGTTGTGCTAAATTAGCACCATGCAACTATGGACCATTTGAAGTTCCAGAAAGAGTTGGGCCGGTAGCTTATAAGTTGGCTCTACCTATTCACATTAAGGTTCACAATGTTTTTTCATGTTTCCTTATTGAAAAAGTATATACATGATCCTACTCATGTAATTGATTGGAATGTGATACATGTGGAACCAAAAGGGGAATTTCTTCTAGAGCCACTTCATACCCTATCACGGGAAGAAATCGAGCTCCAAAATAGGATGATAGCTAGGGTGAAAGTGCAGTGGAAGCACTTTTCACCTCAAGAATATACTTGGGAGCAAGAAGAAGATATGAAGGAAAAATATGCATCACTGTTATAAAAGTGAATTAATGGACGATGTTTTTTTTTTAGTGGGGAATTGTAATATCCCTATTTTTACTTCTTTTATTAGACATTTGAACAATCCTAAAGGTTAAGTGGACCTAAAGGAAAAAATTTATTGTGGACATATTTTATTCTTTTAAATTTAATTAATTTGGAAATTGAATTATTGTGCAAAGACTAGAGTATAAATGGAGACCAGGATTTCAAGTCCATGAGGATGGATGAGATTCCTAAGACTTTCCCAGATTCTCCAAAAGTACTTTGAGAAAATAATTTAAATTTAAATATTAGATTGGAGATAAAAATCTAAAAAGATACCTCAGTAAAGTGGAAATTTACTGAGAAGAGGTGAAATAAACTAGAAAGAGGAAAAGGCTAGTTTTAAAGTACTTTTGTGGAAAAAGCAAAAGGAAAGCCTAGGAAAAAAGGAAAACAACACCTTGATTAACTAGACGCAGTTATGGAAACATGATGAAGGGAAATCAAGCTTAAATAAGCCATTCCTCGGTAGAGAATAGGTTGTCTATACTTTGGAGTAATTAGTATCTGCTTGGGGGGAGCTATGGAGAGAAAGCTCAAGGTTGGGTGGAAAATAATCTTTCCAAAATAGGTATGCAAAAATAAATTCAATTCTGTGTTATGAATTTTAGTATACAAAAAAGTTTGAGATTATCTAATTTTATGGAATTATGGTTTAATTCGGGTAGATGGAAATTTGTAAGAAAGTTAATTTTAAACATGATTAAATATTGTATAAAATGGTGAATTTCTGTATAAAACTTAGTTAGATAGTCTAATGTATTTAACAAACAACAACTATATAAACAATATTTGATATGTATGGTTACATAGACAAGTATTATTTTACACCAACTCTTCGAATGTCTAAACCCTATTAATTGGTTTAAATCTGAGGTTAGGTGGTAAATAATATTATGATAAAGACATAAAATATAGATGAATACATTAGAGAGAAGTAAAGTTAGTGTATTTATCAATAATTCAATATTGACATGACTATGTAAATTCCAATATATACGTATTATCATAAAACAAGTTTGGATGCAAATACAAATTATTGCATGTTTCTCATAAATGGTATAAAAGACAATACTGAAGAAAACACATACATGAAAGAAAAAATTAGTTAGATTTCTCAGAATATGTACACATTATAATACTGCAATAATGAAATTCATGATAGTGTATTTTACATATATTACAATTTAAGTCTATCATAAATTATATACCGAATTCATAGTCCCAATTAAACAGTACAATAGGATCATAAACTCAAATACATTTGAGAATTATATAGGTTGGATTCTTCAAAGTGATATAGACCAACCTGTATAGAAGAAACCATAATATATTGTCAATGAATGAGTTACTGAAGTACTCATGAATTTACATATGATCAATTAAAATGTAGCCATGTACAGGAAATAAGAGGGAGTACCTGTACATACAAAAATATAATTTAGTTAAAATTAATATAAATTGTCTTTAAAAAAAAAATAAATACAAAAGGATTTAACTTAAGGAAAATAGAAGTTAAAAATGAGATTATTACCTTACAGTTCTTAATTATACAGTGGTATTAAATCTGCAATTAAAAATACAGAAAACCATAAGTGACGAAAGTTGACGAAAAAATAAGAGGAATAGGAAAGTAAAATAATGAAATAGAAAGAAGTGTACATTTCTTCTCGTTGCCAGAGAGTAAATGAGAAACTTTGAGAATATGAGAATAAATGAAGTTTCTCCTGTGCAAAAGGGAATTTTATTAATTGAGGGAATTAATAAAATTCTGAAAAAAAATAAAAATAAAAATTAAATCCATACAATTTTAACCAAATCCATACATATAATATGCTAAATTAATGTCTGTAAAACAAAGTACCTAACCAAAAGTATAAATTCCTAAACATTGTTGTGGTACGAATATTATTAAACATAGAATAATTGCATGTGTGAAGAAGGGTTCTGAAGTAAATTCAAAAGTTGAATCTATAAAATTAGAGACATATAACCATTTTATTATATAAGGGTTTAATAAACACAGTGGTTATTTAACAAATAAATATTCATAAAATTAAAATAAGTTTCAAAGAGAAGTCATCACAACATACTTATAGAATATATACTAAAACATTCTAAATTTTGTTACTAAAATATTAACACAGTAAACTTAAAAAGTATTCCCGTAAAGGAAATACCTTAAAAAAAGGTGAAATATTACAAATGCCTAACTATAAAATTGAATTCAAATTGAAATTGAAGAAAGGCGTTCCTAAAAATTCCATGAAGCCGAAAGTAAATTTGATTTAGGCCCAACATTGTACTCAATAAGAAATTGGGTAAAAGTTAAAAAGGGAATTCTCATTGAAAGAGAACATTTGAAGAAAATTGCAAGAATACTTCGACCAAAAACAAAAGTGGAAATGAATAATCAAAGATAAAGATAAAATTTAAACCCAGAGGTATAGTTTAGTAGAAATTCTCCATAAGTGAATTGTAAGTAAAAAATGAAAATATGGAGAAAACCCCAGCACCGTGGCATATATATAAAAGAATTCCTTATCAATAATAGTTCAAAACGGTGAGATAAGACTCAAAGTTACGCAGGAAACACCCTGAGCTATTTTATTTCCAGTTTGACAAAATAGAATGAGAATACTTAAATTAAGAACGAATTCATAATTTGGATATAATTATTCCAAAAAAGACATAGATGTAACCTGGTTGAGGGAAATAATTCACCATAATAGCATTGGTAAGCCTTTGAATTATATTTTTTCACTACTCTCTTGACCGTCAAACATGTTACCTCAATATTGCAAAAGTAAGTGAACTCAAAGGAAACCGAGTTAAATCAAATAAAATGTGAAAGACGCCATTTTAGTTCACTGCGGACCTGCAACCAGAAATGAAAAATATTAAGTGCATAGAAAAGAATAAACAGATGAAATTAGAAAATGAAAAATTTAGAGAAAGGACAGATTTATCTCTGGTATTAAACTGAAAAGTCTTACATGAGAGAGAGAGGGTCTCGAATCGTAATGCCAAGTGTCATGGAAAAGTTTGAAATTCGTCGAAATTGTTTCACCTTCTTAAAGGTTGAGATAATAGTTTCTCAGGCCACGACTGCGTGGTGGGGCAACGAGGGTTTGCAAAACTATAGCCGAAGGCAGAGAATTTCCAAATGGAAAATGACAAGTTCGTTTAGGGTTAGGTTGTCGTAAATTCTCACAAGGGATACAAATTGATCCTAGCCACACACGTGGCTTATATCCGATACCACAAACCTTAACAAGTCATGTGAATTCGTTTAACTCGGATGTACTGTGATAAGGGAAAATCCCCAAAACTATAAATCACATAAAAGCTATGACAAGTCCTAACTACAGATGTTAAATTTCGAATCTAAACCAGTATACAATTATCCTTACATTTAATAATTGACAGAGATACTAATCAATGAAGGGATTAATATAATATATATGTCAAGTAAAAAATCAAGAATCGTATTCACAACATATAGTTTGAAAACTTATCTATTAACAAAGGAATTTTAAAATGAAATAATGTTGATTTGATTGAATGGTGGATGTAGCACGTTGTTAATACCAAACCTTATATTATATCCCCTTACCTATATGCATTCGAAGTTTTCGAAATTAATTATGGGGTATAGAAATCGATATCACTAAGGTGTGAAATAACTTTAGTGATATAATGGTATATTATATAATGGTAGAGATTCAAATACTTGTAATTTCAATAAAAGAGTACATAGGTATTTATGAGGAATGACCATATTATTGGAATATAAAATACCATAAGATATATAACTTAAATCTTAGTGTAATAGGTTGAAAAGAATATTACAGGGTTAAATTAGAATGCAAGGTATAAAGTGTATAAGATATACAAAATTGACTATAAACATTATAATTATAGTTGTGATAAAATAATATAATGAATAAGTATCGTCAAGTAGAATGGGAAATGAAAACTAATTATGAATGGGATGAGTTAGACAACTATAATAAACAACAAAAATAATATACCTCAGTTGATGAATTATAAATGAAAGAATATCAATAGAAAGTATAACGATAGAATTCGTTGAATAACGATGAATTATGAATGAAGTACTAACAATAAAAAGAAAAAAATGAGGACATAATTCATAGCATAGTGACGAATTAATAAAAAGTAGGGGACACAAACTTAGTTATGCTATAAATAGAAAAAAAAAATTATGGAAAGTGGAGTTGTTACACCTATGTAGCTTACATATAAGATTGCAGAAGTGGCTCATGTTTTTATGAGATAAATTTTTAAATTGTATGGCATACCCAACGTGGTCATTTCAAACAAAGATGCAAAATTCATTTCAATTTTTTGGAAATATTTATTTAGAGGGTTGGGTACACAATTTAAAGTTAGTACTACATATCATCCCTAGGCTAATGGGTAGACTAAAAGAGTTAATCAAATTCTAGAAGACATGTTGTGAATGTACATCATGAACGAACCTTTTAAATGGGAGGATTGCATACATTTGGTGGGATTTCCGTACAATGATTGCTCTCAAAATTCCTTGAAAATGAGTCATTTTGAAGCATTATATGGGTGGAAATGTCAAGTACTCCTATGTTAGAGACAGTTAGAAGATAAATTAATTGATGTTAATGCTAGACCTATTAAAATAAATGGAGAAAATGGTAAAGAAAATGAGATAAATTTTAAAGAGGCACAAGTGAGACATATATTTTGTGTTTATTTATCATATTGTCTTATTATTAATATTAAAAATATCAAATTTTGTAAATATATTTTTAAATGAAAAACGACTGGAATGAAAATGTAATCATTCAAAAGTAAATAGAATAGTTAAAATATAAATTTATTGGATAACATTTTTTTTTAAGGAAAGTGAAGGCAAATTGTTTACCGAAAATAAATACATTTTAAAACCTGTAAGTCTAAATAAATAAATAGCAGTACATTTTTATATGATAAAAATCTCAAGAATAAATGCATAGAATAGTTTTTTGCTGAAAATTAAATAGTATAATTTCTAATTTCTAATAGCATTACGTTTCTTATTATTTAAAATTTAAAATTTAATTTTGAATAGATTCAACACGTTAAAAAACTTTTAAAACAAACAATCAACGTAAACCATTTGAAAGAATTCTTTAAAAAAATTGTTTTTGTTTAACTCGATCAACGTCATTATCCAGTGATGGAAGATAATGACCGTACACATATGTCCATTTCAACACATGCTTGCCTTCAACTATCTTAGCGATGCATTTTTGACACATGTGAATCCTGTCATATCATATTGGCACCTCCTTAGCACACGAATATCGTTTAACAAGGAAAGGTCAAAAAGTTCTTTTTAATAAAGGAAAGGTCAACAAGTGAAGTTAAGTGGTGATGAAAATGGTCATTGGTCCAATGTTATTACAAGGATAATAAGTGAAGCAAGGGAAAAAAATAGCTAGGTTGTATAAATAATATGATAATTACAATAAGCATTGGTGATCACACAGTAACGTAAACATGATTGAGATCCTCCATAGGGAATAAGCATCAGTGATCACAGAGTAACGTAAACATGATTGAGATCCTCCATATGGTATGACTAGAATATTATAGAAGAGAGAGAAATGGGTCTCAATTCGAGTCATGCTAGGTATATAGCAGGAGTCCTTAACGTATATGAAGATGTGGAATGGACCCAAAAAAAAAAAATTGAAAAGTGTGTGCTATTCTAGGGAATCCATGAAGAAGTAAGCTCCACTACAGAAGTTTCAACATGCAATAAACAGAACCTAATGTTGGTCTCAATCTCAGCTTCATCCGCTTCATCTTTACGGACACGCTCAATGTAATGTTGAATTTCATGTTCATCACATTGCTGATTTCATTTTAAACTATTCTCAACATCGCATTGGAGGAATTCGAAGAAACTTTTCTTCTGTTTCAGTAGGTCAACGTCATTATCAAGAAACAAAAGATAATGGTCGTACACATATGTCCATTTCAACATACGCCTACATTCAAGTATCTGTTTCCATGCATCTACCACACATTTCAATTTTTCCATGCCAGTGCTCAACACACGACTATCAACCAATTTTTTTTAGTTGTGCCAGTCGGACATGCTGTAGATTAGAGAAATCCTATTCGTCAGACTTGTCATTTGCCTTCCAACTCTCAAGGTAATTGTCTTCTCTTGCTTCCGGTGGGATGATATTGGTTGCAAGAAACCGAAGCTTCATAGTCAAGCACGTTCCACTCACGAAGGAATATCCAACAAATTTGAAACCCATAGGGAGGTAAACATGTCATACGCATGTACCTAAATTTCTTCTCGATTGCTCTTTTACACTTCGGACACGAATTAGAGTTACCAATTATCCAATAGATGTTATATAATTCACCTTTGTTAATTATTGAAACCCACTTTTTCATAGTGTCACATTCGATTGGCGGATGGCATTCCTCTAAACAGGTCTAGTAACATTTATAGGAGAAAAAGAAAACAACCTCCCAACTTGAATCAATGACAACGTTAATAGTCACAACGTACTCACACCCTGCTGTTGGAACCCATTTAACACTTGTGTTTTGTTGGACATAAGAGCTCACAATATCATTTCTATATTTGTTAGAATCTTCCTCAGATAATCGGGAAAGCAAAAAACCGTATCTTCACCCACAACAACACCACATCGTGGATCTATATTTCGACATTGTAAGTTCATCCATCTTACATCGACGTTATTTATTGAGGTATGAATATAAATTCACCAAAAATATTTGAAAAAGTGATCGTCATAAATCTTGGATTTCCTCATTTCGCCCATCTTCCTTAAAGATGCATAAAGAATTACATGGGCCAAAACATGTTAACCACGAAAACTAAAAGCACATTAAACAAAGAGGAAATAACGTATCAAGCATGAAACAGGACACAAGGAAATGATTATGGAGTTCGACCCATTTGTACTACGTGTTTTGGCCCTCCTCAAACAGTGGGGAGGCATTCTTTCAATACAACATAAAGTGGGGTTTTAAGACAATATTTAAGACAATTTTGGGTAAATTGTCTTAATTTGAGACAAAAGAAAACTTGTGTATTGTCTTAAATATTGTCTTTAAGCGGGTGTCTCAAATTAAATCGTCTTAAAATTAAATTGTCTTAAAATATTGTCTCTATAAAGACAATATATAACACAAGCATTTTTGTCTCTCCAAAGACAATAGTTGCACTACAACACAAAGGGGGGTTTTAAGACAATTTTTGGGTAAATTGTCTTAACTTGAGACAATTTCATTTTTGTCTCTCCAAAGACAATAGTTGGAATTAAAGACATATTGTCTTTATGGAGACAATGTCTTTAATCCTATCTATTGTCTTTCTAGAGAAAATATAAAACAATGACTCCAGAAAAATATCTCACCATTAAAATAAATCAATATAAAAATATTTAATTAAAAAAATCAACAATATCATTGAATAATTCATGTTAGGGTGCAGTGGAATCGAACCACCAACCTCCTGCATGGCAGGTGCTCTTCCAATGAGCTAGCACCCTTTAAAGAATTATGTGAGGAGTTATGACAGTCCTTGAAATTGTATAAGAAGCATTGATTTTTAAAAAATGTTCAACACATAATTAGAGCAAAACAAAAACAAAGCATTCTCAGAAGTGAAAAACACTGACAGCAAGCCCAAATAATCTCAATACAAAACCACAAGTATAGACACAAAAGGCAACGAAGCCAACCAAATTCCAATGAATTATAATAAAGGTGATTGGGATTATATGACAAACCCAAGTCAAATGTTCCAAGACAAGCTTGTGATCAGATGATTCTTCTAGAAATCGTGTTTTCTCTACAACAGTTGCCAGCTGATCATGTGTCATACCAGTTGACTCCTTTCCTCTTTTCTGCATAACTGAATAAGGTGGTTATCTAAAAATTGTAGAGTAATGTTTGAATCCTCATGAATGTCACGAACTCACAACTTTTCATAAAATGAAAACAAGTCTAGATTCATAACTTTATAACTTTCTCTATTTCCATGAGTATTTGATTGTAATACCACAAGTAGGATCAAAATGTTATAAGTTCTGCACACCAACCAGAGAAATGATCTCTCTAGGTGTTGCAATTTTCACATGAGCATAGTAGGTAGGAGCTAAGGTGTACATTATATTGCCCATTTGCGAAAAATAGGTTACAAGGTTCGCTTCACAATTCCAGTAAGATCAGCTCAAATTTTATTCCTTGGAATGTTATCTAGTCCTTTAATCCAAGCAAGGACTGGTCCTACGATACTGGCCTCTATTGCTTATGTGTCATTCCATACAGTGAAAACGGGAGCATGACAAACTATCATATTAGGCCTTAGTGCTAAAGTATGAACAACTGGTGTCATCCAATTTTTATATGTTGCATTTCCATAGTTGGCTTTGACAAGGCCGGGGGAATGTTATGATAAGTAATATAGGCCCCTTGCAAAAGGGTCTGAATTAGATAGCATGTTATCATTATAACCATAATTTTTAGTGCTACTGCCATCATTTTCAGCACTGAAAGGAGCTCTAGCACTGTCAGATACTATTATCCCATATGGAATAGATGAATTGGCCATTTGCAGATAGTTTCCTGAAATGTTACTGAAGAGGCCTGAATTAGAGTTAGTGGTAGTCCCATCACGCTGAGCAGAAGATTCTAAGTTCATGAGATTATGCAAAACAATATTAGCATTTGATGTCACCATTGCTGGTTGGAGAAAATTTTGTGTGCTGGATTGAAAATGCAGTTGGAGGTCGTGATTCTGAATACTATTGTGTTCCTGTTTGCACCATCCATCCGCACTAGCCCTTCGGTGATTGTACAAAGCTGCTGCATGTGGATTTGTTTGCTACGGAAATGCAATTATCGGCCATCCTGCATGCCTATTTGGATAAGCAGCAGTGCCGTAACTGGTTAAGGTGTCTACTATCTGTGAACTGACGACTGTGTTGCTAATTTCGTCATCCGTACGATGACCATATACACTTGGATCAGATGGCTCCACATCCTTTATGCGCTTTGCAGCAGCTCCCCCAATGGGCAATGTGTTGCTTTCAAGTATGTTGTTCACGTCGTTTCTGCTGATATCAAAGTTTGTCACAGCATTGAGACCTCTGAATTTGATGGCAGCAGTGTCATAGGCTTCAGCTGCCTCTTCCTGTGAACCTATCGAATTAAATCAAATTCATTAAAAGGGTTTTTAAACCTCCTATCAAATTCGTTAAAATAGTTTTTAAACCTCCTATCAAATTCGTTAAAATGGTTTTTAAACCTCCTATCAAATTAAATCAAATTCGTTAAAAGGGCTTTTAAACCTATCAAATTCGTTAAAATGGTTTTTAATTATTTCACTAACGATTGACGAATCTCAGAACACCCAATTAATTAACCATAAAACCATAAGCATAAGTCTTGGTTTTATATAAACAGGATAGAAGTACTTACTGAACATTCCCAGATACAAATATTTGTTCCCAGCAACTCTTCCTATTCGAGCTTGCCATCTTCCATGTTGGTGAAGTCTGATACGTGTTCAAAAAAAATCGATTATGAGCACTGATATCCTTAACGACGACTCATAGTGAGCTTTAATAGTAGGTGCACATAATATACAATGCAAGCTCAATAAAATGTTCAGGTGAAAGAAAAAACAAGCTAAGAGGGTGAACAATTTACCAAGGGATTAGAAGGGATTGAAACGTCACCAATGTGCACTAATTCACATAGTTGATGCAATTTCCAGCAAATTTAACTTCAACTAACAATTCTATTGTGTATGTGAACACTATTATTCATTGTTTTGTCCTCTAGAATTCAAAAATGCATTTTCAGAAAGAATGGCATCGCTTTCCTCCTATTACTTTTTTATTTAGGTTTTGGGATCGTGACTGCTTTGTATTATCATGAAAAGTTTCATCCTTAAATCACAGTAGCAACCTATAATGGAGAATAAATATTGAAGCAGGTAACTGATCTTCCAGACTGATGTCACACCTTCACACACAAGGCAGTGTTTCAGATAACTGCCGGTATTAGATCCCTTTTGAACATTAATGGACGGTAAGGTCAGAAAAAGCATGTTTCTCCCCTCTTAGTGTGTCTTTTTAATGTTAGATAAAAATAGTTTTCTTTTATTAACCTATTTAGGTCAAATGTGGTTTCTTTCTCTTGCAAATAAAGCATGGAACATGTAATGGTCGAGGAATGATTTATTGTCTGAATCCCTAATCTGATCCTATCAAGCCAGGAGACAGGCATTGCTCATGTAAATTAAAATTCTCAGAAATAAATTCCATGAAC
Source organism: Pinus albicaulis (assembly GCA_034641835.2). NCBI lineage: Eukaryota > Viridiplantae > Streptophyta > Pinopsida > Pinales > Pinaceae > Pinus > Pinus albicaulis. The sequence goes on from CM076579.1 coordinate 1,135,909,527, forward strand.
AGAGAGAACATGTTTTCTAATGGAAGCTATCTACTTTCTCAACAACTTTACAACAATCTATTTCTAAATCCCAATTCCATTCCTGTGGTGGAGTCATGGAAGAAATATCCAAAACTGCTTCTGAGAATTCTGTTTCTACTATCTACAGGCCGTCCTCTACTTAGATGTGCTTATATGGACACATTTATTAACTTTCCTATTGCTGTAAATTCAGTAACCTGGACCTGGAATTCCTATTACCATTATGAAAGAGACCATGAAATGTGCTCCAAATTTTTCCTCCGACCAGTGGATTGAAGGATATAAAAGCAATCTTACTTCACTGGATTGAAGGATCTAAAAGCAATCTTACTTCATTGCTTTTAAAGTGTTTCCAAGTATTATAAAACATGTCAATTCATCCAAGGAAGTTAAATTTTCAACCACTTGCAGAAACCGCAAAAGTCATCACAACAATTTGAACGGCCACTATTGGTCTTCTAGCTCGAGGGAAGGAAAGCCTTGAATTGTCATTGGATTTCTACCCTCAAAGTTCTTCACATGATAAATATAATATTTATTAATTTAAGATTCAATTAGCCTAACAGGATTTTTGAAGGACGATAAGAGAAATATATTAGCATATGGAGCTTTTATAAGTTTTAGGTAAGAAGAGTTTGAAAAGCTAATTTATGTTGAACCCTGATAATGTTCTATGTTTTCTTATTGAAGTTATTATTCTATGCTCTAGATTTCTCAATTCCTCAAATGATGGGTAGAAAAACATAAAATGCCAACTTATTCATGAGTAGTAAATTCTTCTGATCAATCCCACTTGGTTGTTAGTCCTAGATTTATGCTTCACTTTTAGTTTCTTTATACTTGTAAGCCTTACAGTGATTTTTTGCAGATCTTACTATACCAAAACACATCTAGTAGAAATTCAGAAACATGGCAAGCCTAACCTTGTTACTCCACGGTAAACTGATTCTCCTCTAGAGAATCTGCTACTTTTTCTGTACAATTTCTGTCAACAGGATGCTAGAAGTAATGATGAACATATCCAAGACTTGATGTAAACAAAGATTGTAGATATGTTTAGTTGTTCTGTAGACAAATCCAAGGGTGTTGTTCCTAGTTTCAGAATGTTGGCACTACTGCTCTAATAATCTTTCATAGTTGATAGACTACTGCGGCAACTGTCTCAGTTTCACTAACTCTGGAATATTATCTCCAATCCTGATTCTCATTATTTCCATCAGATCCCAGGCTGGTCTTAGATGGGTTCCTGCTTTACAAATCAAATTCCCACGGGTGATGGTATTGCAGCTGTGCCATCACAGTCTGCAAAAGGCCAACCTTTGGTTAGGTTGTTTGGATATGAATTATGTCCATTTATATCACGTATTTCAACTGCTTTGCACTATAAAGGTGTTTATGTGCATGTTGTGTCGCTAACTTCTGATGATGATGTGAGAGACAAGAAGTTGGAATTGCTTGCTTCCATAAGACTAGATGTAAAGTTGCCAATCCTTCAGTACGGGTTGGACACTATTTTTCGCTCTTCTGATGCCATTTTGCAGTACATTGAAGAAAAGTTTTTGAATCCACGTCTAGTTCCGGAGGGACCCATGGATGATATAATTTTAGATTGGGTTGTTTATATTCGGGATATTTTCTCACCATCAGTCTAGAAATTCTTTATGACAGTAATCCACTGGCACGACAGGAAGTACAGAGGAAGCTTGAAACATCATTTGCAAGATTGAATGGGGGAATTATGGAATACAGTAACAGGGGACCTTATTTATTTGGTAATGTTTTTAGTATGGCAGATGTATATCTTATCCCATTTCTTTATCTGGTAGTCCCATTGCAACATTTCAGAGGAATTGAAATTAGTCCAGTACATTCTCATCTGCAGAATTATCGCAGACAAATGCCGGCCTTCCCTTTTATCGCCTGATTCAAATCGACATGGACTTGCTACTGAGTTCTATTTCCAAAACCTTGGCTGAAAGGGCACCCCCTTCACTCGTGACATTGACAGTTCTACAACATAAGAGAATTTTGTGCCACATGGAGAAGATCGTTCACTCTGCAGATGAATTAGTTGTGTCCAAGAAAGAGGGGTTTAAGGTTATAGATCCTGCTAAGGGAAGTATTTCCATGCAAATAAAAATATTTTCGAAAAACTATGCACAACTTGTGGATTCGATGCAGGAACATGCTCAAATGGAAGAGCGAATTGTTTTCTCTGCTATGGAAAGGGCCAAGAGAGGTAAAATTGGAGTTTCCTGACATTGTTTATCGTTGTACTTTCATAATAGGTATTGATATATATATATATATATATATATTTCAATGATTCGGTAACAAGCAGTTTTATATGGACAAAAAATAAACATGAATCATTCTTGAAATGTTTTGCAGGTATTACTTGAGTTTCAAATGATGAACATGCATGAGATTTTCCACTAATGAATGGAATCTGTGAATGGCTGAAAACATTAAAAGTTATAGAAGCTAGTAGCCCAGATCGTAGTCAAGCTCTACTTAGGCTTTCTGTGAAGTTGAGGAAATTTTAGGTGTTTCTCTCTTCTACATCAAATCTTTGTTCTGTGGCTAGGCGTGTTCTTTTCCATAGGATTTCACTATTTATTTATGTTTTTGAACCTCAGATTTAGTCATTATCTGGTCTAGTTTCATCTTGTATCTGTAGAACTGCCTAACAGTGCAACGATGCGTGGCAGGCTCACTGTATGGAACACTTTCAAGAAGAGGAGCAGAATCTACTTCCTCTCCTGGAGGCTGCAGAATTGGGCACTAAAGAACAAGAATCCTTAGTGCGCAATTGTATCAGTTTGATGGAATTATCTCATTGGAAACATTTTCCATATTTTTTGTCAAGGTTTCTTCCACATGAAATTCAAGAATACTTGGGAGTAGCTCAACGCTGCCAGGAAAAAGAGAAGATCCAGAGAATGATTCAGTCACTTCAGTCAACTGATGATGATGGTAAAACCCAACTAGCCATAGTGCAGAAAAGACTTCCTACACTTACAGAGTTTGGTTACAATGCTTCTTGACATTAGGAGTGACCTGACACATATTTTATGGTAATCAGCTCATCTCAACTGTGGATTTTAACCGTGACTGGCATTCTAAATCCCTGTTGTTTATCGGAATCAAGAACAAGGCAAAGAGGAGTGCCTGATTTTCTCAATTAAGTTTATGCACAATGTCATTTGATCCTATATTTATCAATTTATAGACAAAGCAACTGGTTAGCCAAAGGTGCAAATAAGTAGAGTTTATGTGCGTGGCAACCAACTTGCATTCACCCTTGGTTTAGAAGTCCTCAGATCTGCCTATGCTCCTTGATGTTGCACCCTTTTGTGATTTTGATTTTACATGGCATTGCCTTGATAAACTGGCTTTGTGTAGAAGCTTCTTCCATAATATTGCCATTTTCCTTTTGGTCCTTGCATAGTCCCCAATGATACCATAATCTGAAACCTTGCACAGATATGACGCTGCAAGATGTGTCATATACTCTGTGTTTTGTTGTCCGATCACCTGTATACTATTCAGTTTAGGTGGGAAAATTTCCACTTTTAGATATATTGTTGGGTAGGAAGAGTGTACAAGGTTACTACCTGCTGCTTACTGAAAATGTATATTCTACGATATTCTAGGACTAGCAATTTTCTTGTTGTACGATCATTTCCAATCATTAATGTATTTCACTTTTCATCTTATGAGTTTGATGTCATGTATCAGTGCGATAATTCAATATCCTATTATGGAAATAGTCATAATGTCTTTTAATTTAAGTTTTCTTTGTTGTGTTGATTGAGATTAATTATATGTCATGTTAAATTAATGGTTCCACCTTTGGCAGAATTGAATCCGCTCAGGATATGCTTTAAATTTCAATTTGGAGCAATGAATTTAAGTTTCCTTTGCTATGTTATTTGAGTTGAATCACTTGATATCATGTTAAGTTACTGGATCCACATTTTGGCAGACCTGGGTTCTCTCTGGATATGTTTTCAATTCAATTTGGAAAAGCCAGAGAATTTGCTTTTTGATTGCTGAAAACGCTAAGCTGGTGGATGACATCCAAAATACTACTATTTTTCTTTAACAAAATCCTAGAACATACAAATCTAAGTTTATCTTGCTTGTCTGCATTTATGAATTTGTGAGAGGCAACTTAAAACAAAATATATGGAGAGATCCGAGTTTTCTATGTTTTTGGTTTGTATTGTTTTTTAATATTTATATTTTTGACATACCGTTTCTATATTCGTTTCCTAACTGTTCAAAAACTCAAAGGGATCCAAATCCATATTCATTTCCATGCAGAATTAATGATCCAGCTATTACAGTATATTTTGTTGGGTTTGTTTTATCTTGAATATGAAAATTCATTTCCATTTTATATGGTTTGTTGCATCATTCAAGGATTTCAGGTAAAATCTTTTCCCAAATAGTTTTATTGAATTTCTTTGGCCACATTCGTTAATAGTCAGAATGTTTTGGCTAACTATGGCATGTTAGCCTAAAACACAAAAACATCATTTTTATCATTTTGTTATGTTGGGTATTAGCTTCCAACTGTGGTTCTAAATTGTTAGCTAGTAGTAAAGAAAGCCATTGGAACACAATATAGAGAGGATCTCTCTTGGGTCATGAAACTGTGTGTAATTTCATTGCGAGGTCATGATGTCAAGAAAACGACGTGAAAATATTTGTAGCGATGTGGTCATGTCCCTGGGCGTGTGGTAGATGATTTTGTAACAAATTATGGATGGTTCATCTAAAACGATGTAATTGAAAATCTTACATCTGAAACGATGTAATTGAAAATCTTACATGCATGCTTATATAATGCATTGTGACAAATACTAACATGGCTATAGGGGATTAATTTGTGTAAGTTTCCAGTCTCACTATGGGTATGTATTCCTAGTCTCACTATGTTATGGTTATGAAAAAGGTCTAAGTGGATCTCATTGAGACAAGTCAAACACTGGTATGCAAATGACAAAGGTCTAAGTGGATCTCATTGAAACAAGTCAAACGATGTAATTGAAAATCTTACATCTGAAACGATGTAATTGAAAATCTTACATGCATGCTTATATAATGCATTGTGAAAAATACTAACATGGCTATAGGGGATTAATTTATGGGTAAGTTTCCAGTCTCACTATGGGTATGTATTCCTAGTTTCACTATGTTATGCTTATGACAAAGGTCTAAGTGGATCTCATTGAGACAAGTCAAACACTGGTATGCATATGAAAAAGGTCTAAGTGGATCTCATTGAGAGAAGTCAAACACTGGTATGCATATGACAAAGGTATAAGTGGATCTCATTGAGATATGCAAGTCAAACACCAAACATGATAAGCATCAAACTAACTTAGCGCAAAAATTAAATCAAACTAACTTGAGCTTGTCTCGATTAACATAATGAGAGTCCTATCTAAGGGATTTAGCATTTCAATCATGGTCAACAAGGCTACTTGAGCTTGTGTCAAACATAATGAGAGCCATATCTAAGGGATTTAGCATTTCAATCATGGTCAACAAGGCTAGCCTTGTGCTACATTGGGAAACTTTCAAGACAGACATGTCACATGGTTCTTCAATCAAGGCTTTCCTTCACAATACTAAATACTAATACTTTTCCTTCACAATAATTATAATAAATACTAATACTATTCCTTCACAATAATATATAATATCAAAAATATCACAATTACAAGAATCAGAATTGAGCTAATATGGCATATGTGTTTGCTAAATCTCTGTTAGACTAAAAATCCTAATATTTATGTTTACTAAGTCTTTGCTAGGCTAAAACTCCTAACATTTATGGTTATTATACCATGAATTCATACAAATTAAAAGAAATGAAAACCCTGAGTTTTGTAATCAATTTTTTTGAAGCTTTATGGAATACATACCATCGCATTTTTCAGGATGTGATGTGCCATCTGGACAATAACAAAGAAATTGATTCGATTTGTTAAAACCGCAACTCTCGTTACTCAACAAACAAGCGTCACAGTTTTGATATATGTAGGGGTCGACATGCCATTGTATCTCAAAACCCTTCCCTAGCAGTGTACATTGATCAATTAACTACAGCCTTCACTCTCCAAACACGTGGAGACAATTAGCTAGCATGATAGATTTATAATTAACTAATTTCACCCTGATTACAGTGATATCAATGAGAAGCGGTATCAGTAATTGTTATTTTGCTTGAACATATGCATATATGATTTTAATGGGCAAATAAATGGTTGAATGAAGTATTGTGATTGCACATTCAAACACAAGGAGAGCATTATTTATTTTTAACACAACAGAATTTGACTTACTTCATTGGTTGAGAATTTTCCTTGGCACCATAAGCAGGTAAAACAAGCAATCAAGCCATTGAAACCAGATCTGCAGAAAGCCATTCACCCCATGTAATGAATTCACATTTTATAGTTTGATCTCAGATTGTGATTGTGATATGCAGAGACAATAAATTTTAATTCTGCAAAAAGAAGGGGTCATAAGGCCGGTTAAATATTTATCTTATCGAGTAAGACCTATCAAAATAAAAAACAAAACAAGTTCAGACATTTTCAAGGGATGAAATAGGTATCGTTACCAGTAATAAGCAAAAGTCTAGACTCCAGCTGTTTCAGAAAAACAACATGTTTGCCCTTAAAGCGTCCAGCTAGAAGGATCGGTACAGTTCCCGGAGTAATGTTGGAACTTTCAAACAGATTTCAAACAAGGATACTGACCATTACTTTGACAGTAGGATTACCATCATTTGTAACGGTGACACTATGTCCCCTGCCTATGGATTGCAAAATTTTGTCCTGCACGGCCCACCAGAATATAGAAAATGCATAAAATATCAATCCACCCGCCCTACAGATGTTATATTTAAGACAATAATCTGAAAGGCTTGTGTAACATAAATGCTTAGCATGTGGAATATTATATTTAAAGTGATGTCTTTCACATAAAACTCTACACCTATAGCTTTCAAGGTATGGAGATTGCATTTTCAAAGCATCGAATGATGCAACATTGGAAATGGGGAAACTATAAAGCATTACCATCCCCTTAGGTCCTAAAGTGATCTTTACAAGGTCAGCTATTGCCATGCCACCAACAAACGAAACCTGCATCAACAAGCATCACATACTCGTCTTCACATTAGTGGCCTTCAAAAGTTATAGTGGGAAATGCCCATTTTTTTTTTCGAGGTCAACTATAAGAATGACTTACTTATGCCATATAAATAACTTCTTTGGCATCCTGAAATGGATTCTATGAGCATCGAGCTAGCCATCACACGAAATAAGAACAAAAATGGGGAATCAGAGGAGATACTTACCATCCTGGCCCGTTCACCCTTCTCATCCCTGGCATCGTCTTTAAATAACTTTTCAGTTTGCGTCAAAGCACAAAACAAACTATAAACCCTAACCCTTAATTGTAGAACCCTGTCACTGATGCAAGTCTAGTACTGCAAAATGGGGATCAAAAGGGGTGTTGTTAACTTTAGAATATCGGCATGAAAGCAAGAAAGGGAACGTGGGAACTTACCCCCATGTCTGTGAGCAGGAAGCTTCAACTGTAGAATCTGGAAAAATGACCCACTTCCCTTATTAGTTATTTGTTTTTTGAAACCCTCTGCTTCCGTGCCATGATCATCTCTCCTCATGCTGCTGCAGCAATCTCTTCCTCTGCTATCAACTACGGAGGACTTAGAAATGGCAATGGCAGAGCTTTAAATTAATCATCTTTTGTGATCAATTCAAAGCGCAATGGAAGAGCTTAGGCATTTGCGAGCAATGGGAAACGTGAATGATTGGCTCAGCAAGGTCGTCTTTTTTTGTTCTTTCAAAATTCTGTAAGAATCCAAAAGCAACAAAAATGCATTTACCTCCGGATTAGATCGAATGCCACAAGCAGAAATGTGAAAGCAAAGATGGTTGCTCCTCTTTAGGAATCATGAGTGCTAGGTCTCTCTCAAACATGAGCCGCTCTTCAAGTCCTTTTGAACTGTTTTAAGCTTTTTCAACTAAAGATGGGAAAAGTAAGTGAAACTCATGATAGTCTGGAACTCATGTCCCAATGCTCTATACTTCCCCAAATAATATGCATAAGGGATCCCCTGACTCATCTACTATATTAGGTCATCTGTTGTCTCTTGTATGAATTGATGCATATTGGGTCTACATGCTCTATTATACGAGCGTGAGTGGCTTTATGGGGTAGTGCGCACACGACTTCATTTTGCACTATTAGACCCTTATCGATTTATTGGTTCCTTTCCAGTGGAGGCTCCTTTGTTTGTCATTCATTTCATCAGGTTTGCCATCTCCTTTTGGTCTTTGACCAAATCATTCAATGCACTGAGCAAGGTGTTAAATGCTTGGGCATCCTTGTCACCGATGTCTGGCACTTCTATTTCAGTTGTTTCTTCTACTCCCTTCCCTTTGCCAGGGGTCTATTCTTCTTCTCTGTTCTTGCATGGAGACTCTTCTTCTTTAGAATTTAGAGTACGCTCTATGGTTATGTATTGTCTTTTGTAAGTGATGTAAGGATGTTTTTCACCACTCATTAAAACCCAAAAAACTCCATCCCATGATGTGGGGAGTGCAGGTGGCTGTAGATTTGTTCCTAGTAACGAGAGAGTTTTGCAACACCTTGAGCAAGGACTAGTAGTATATGTGCCTATGCATGAAGCTCATTGTCATGTAGAAGACAGTACTCCCGTTGTCATAAAGTATTTGGTAGTTCTGCTGTTGAATGTTACCGAATATTGACTACCATTAAATATTGCAGCAGAAGTATTTCACATATTTCTGTATATGGTTCAACAGAGGGAACTCCTACTTTATGGCATGGCTGAATGGATAGATCTCATGTTGAATAGGTTTCCTGGTGAGCACTTAGCTAAGACAAGCATAGGAAAACACAGAACAGCGAGGTGAGGAGGACATAAGAGTTATTTGTTTGGGTTATTCCTTCTCAAAATTGGACAACAAATTATTTTGGTAGCCATCTATGGTAATAAAGACCTCTGACCTACAGTAATCTCTTCAGATCTGTGTGGCTCGGAATTGCAGAACTGTGGAGGATTGTTTAAGGGCCAAGAGGACTTATATAAGGCCCTCTCTTCTAGCCGCAGAGGCAGCATTATGTGAAGCAGTTTGAAGTTTGAACTGTGTAGAATCTTGAATTACAGTCACCTTGAAGGCTGCTCTCGGACCTGTGGTAGCTCTTGTGTGAAGTTTTAGAGGCTTGGACCATGCACCTAAAATCTGTTATGCACTTTCTTCAAGGTACCTCTATTTTCATTCTCATAAGGATTGTTACAAGGAACTGAGCAGGCAGTATGGAGAACAAATATTAAAAGTTATGATGGATGTTCAGGATCAATTTTTATAGTAAAAAAAATGCTACATTGGTGTAGTAGAAACGCAACGAAATGTTTTAAGAAACTGAATATTGTCCAATCAGTAAACTTGAACTCGAAGCAAGCGAGGTGCCAAATATGCTGAGTATGGAATCTGAAACAGTCTACTGGGAATGGTATTTGTAATGGAGATAACCATGCAACAGGAAATTTCCACACATACAGAACTGGTACCAAGAAACAAGGGAAAGAAAGCAATCTCATATGTTACATTAAGATGTGGTGTAGAAATTTTACTTCTGATTCAATACATTAAGGTGTTTCAAGTATAAATTATTGGAGATAAACTGAATGCATTAGAAAACATGATTGAGGACTGTGGATCAATGTTATACAATACACTCAAGGATCAATAGGTGTGTACTGCTGGACAATATACAAGGGTGGTTACAACTATCATCTCCATCATTAAGACTGTTAAAATCTCTCTATTGTTCCCAGCTTAACAGCAAGCATCTTGGATCAAACTGTTAAAAGCATTCCCTTTAATCAAAGCAAATCGAGCTCTATGGATGGTCAATGATATCTAATAAATATTTCATGTATTTTACTTTTCAAATCTGCCTCATTTAATCTTATTCAAAACCTGGTTAGATAGATGGGCCGGTTCAAAAACCCAGTTCTGGTTTTTAAAACTATGGGTGCAACATATCATCCAATAGGATGCAACAACCTCATCATAGGGGTGCCGCAACACTTTGACATTCTCCAATGACACAGAATTTTAAAGAAAATAAAAGGGCAATACATAGATGAATCTCATTATCAAAAACCAACAAAATTATTGACTTCATCTAGCCCAATTAACTTGGAAGCAGCAAAATCACCTAGCTCATTTACATGTTCATCTTGTTTCTCATGTAGGACCTGAAAAAAGAGAAGAAAATCTAAATGAAATAAATACCTGTCCGTCGTAGCAAGAGATGGGGTCCAACTTTGCTGGTGCCTATCCAAAATCCATCTTGATTTCAGAACATCAAGAACAATATAGTTGTTTTTCTCGTCATTAATTGTTTCCAGACCTAATATATTCGTGATATCCAAATTTGTGGCCTCTTTATTCTTAGGAGAACTTCTGCTTACAGTACCACCTGGACTGACTGGAGAGCCAAACAATCTGCTTCTCAAGGATGTGATTGTCCTCTTAGCATGAGAATTTCTAGTAAACAGTGCTGACTGAAATGAATGTCTTGGAATATGTCGTGAAACCAAACCACGAACATAATTCAATGACTTAACAAGAGCTCCTGAGGCAAATGCTGCAGATGTTGAGGTTGGAGAAGATGAATTGATAGATGCAGTCGATGCTACATGCTGACTGTTTGCAAACTGCACCCATGGAGAAGCCTTCTTGTTGGTAACATCATTGCACTCAGCAATTAGATTCACAAAAAACAGATCAATCTACTCTAGAGTCTCTATCCTAGGTATATACCTACATAAACCATCAAATATTTGGGGAAAAGAATCAAATGTGTGAAACAACCAGAGGAAATTTTGCAAATGCAATTGGGTCTATATTAACTGTTGAAAATGACACACAGAAAAACAATCTTTTGTTTTATAACTATTTTGGCAATGTATGTTCAGAAGAATCAAATTTTGAAACAGCAAGAGGAAATTTTGCAAATATATTTGGCTCGGTATCCCCAATTGAAAATGACAGAGGATAACAATCCTTTATTTTATATTATTTTTGCAACGTATGTTCAGAAGAAATTAAAAAATGGACACAAACCCACACACAAAGCATACCTGCAATATTTGCACATGTGACAACCATATGACAACAAACTGTATATACATCTTGAATATCTATATTTAATATATGTATCATCAAAACTGAAGTGTTTGATAACACAATAAGGACAACTGTCTATCATTTCATCTTTTTTACAAGTCAAAAAATCTGTTAATGGTATCTACCTAAAGCAATAGAATATTTTCATGTAAACTTGAGCCGTAATGTAAAAAGAAAAAGGAACCAATTATTGCATATCTCTATTATAGAACAAGAACTATACGAAACACCACTAGAATAAACTCACCTAAATAGATATCGTTTGAGAAGTGCTACACACTTTGCAACAACTGGAGGGCTGTTCAGTCCAAATAAATAAAATGTATTAGCAGTTTCTTAGGAAATGAAAACAATAGACAACTTTTATATTAAAGACTACAAAAAGCAAACCAAAATAGAAGATGAGACGCAATTGTACCGGCAATCCATTAATCAATACACAAGACTTCTAATGAAGATATCAAAAATAGGCAATACTATATATCAAGGTACAATACTCCCAATCATAGTTTTAAAACTTGGAACTGATCTTTGAACTGGACACCTATCAAACCAGACTCAATGGACCCACTTTTTAAAAAACACATAAAATAATTAAAATTTTAATGAAAAAAATACTTTTAAAATTCCAATCCACTAGAGACAAAATCTGCAAAGTTTGTTCATCTTTATACCATGTCAGGGTGAATATGTCAAAATGGCACTAAGTACAATACATACCAGCAACATAACACATAAACGATATGTCTCTGAATGGCCTTTAGAGTCCAAAAACCAAGCTGCAAGCTACTGGGCCACTCATCAAACTTGTCCCAATCTCTACCAACAACTTGTGGTCGAGTATCTTTACCTAGGACAATAGAAACCAATCACTTGTACTCAAATATTCTCAACATATGTTGCTTCCATGTATTGTAGTTCTTACCAAGAAATCTTTGGGTAAATTACAACGTGATGTTAAGTCAATAGGTGATCCTTACACAAAAGAATGTAAAACAAAGAAAAAATCTGTAACAACCCTCTATCAATTTTTATTTTTATTTTTATTTTTGGTATTCTGTCGGTAGGGAATCAGAGATGTATATGTATGCAGAAGCAAGACAATCTCAGGTCTTGGTAATTTGAGAGCGACTAGAGGAGCCATAAAAGATAGATTCTTTGGCATCCATTTTAAATAGTGATTGGATAAGACAATAAAGAGTCTTAGTATATGCTAGTAGAGCTTTGAGAGGAGTTCTTAGGGTCATCTTGTCATATTAGAAGCCATCTATCCCTAACTCAACTTTCAACCTACTGAAGGCTTGAAACTGACAACCAGTAGGACATTCATAACAAAGGACTATGTGCCTTAAGAAAGGAAACAGGGCAAGGCAGTACTTTTTATAGTATTTCATTTTTTGAAAACCCTGAAGTCTATGATTGGTTGCCAACGATTATAGTTGGGTGCTCTTATCTTTTTAATTTGTATTCAAGGGTACTTGAGCGTGGCCCATAGTTGCTTCCTTACTCTGAGGCTTAAAAGGTAGGCTATATGACTTGCCATCATGATTCACTGATAGAAGTTCCAAGGTCATGAGTCACCTATCTATGAGGATCATTTTTCCTAGCTCAAAGGTGTAAGGAAGTCAACCAGGTTTTCTATGCAGCATTTATAAAGAATAACAACCTTTTTCATCGGTAAGGCATAACAGGGCTGTCTTTAATTGACATTATTAAGCACCTAGTGGCATTCAATACTTTTGTAACTCACCTAGCAGCATACCCCTATGAAATGTAATTGATTAATTACAAATATTCTTGCTACTGGATACCATAATTTAGGATGCACAGTACCACATATAAAATCATCAATGCTATCTGATAACATGATCCCAAGAGTTTCCAAACCATTTTCTAGTGTATAACTTGCACTCCTGTTTTGGCATTACAAATTCTCAATGTGTTTTTTTCAATAGTTTAGATTTAAGAGTTTCCAAATTAATTTTTGGTTTATAACCTTTACTCTTGGTTTGGCATTACAAATTCTCATAGTTTTTCAATAGTCTAGATTTAATAATTTGAAAATATTTTGCAATACATATTATATCGATCATGTTATAAAAGAGAGTTGTTTCGAAAATCCATTTTTTTTGTCCATAACCTTCACTCTTGCCATGGCCTTAAAAGTTGTGTTCATAACCTTCACTCCTGCCATGGCTTTACAAATTGTGTACTTCATATATGGCACATAAATATTTTGATAGCTATCCGCATTTATCAGCAATTTCATTTATATCACTGAGTTGGTTTATTTATGTATGTGGTACTTGCAGATGGTCTGCAATAGCCTCATAGTTACCAGGGAGAACAGACAACGAGATCAAGAATTTTTGGAATACCCATTTGAAGAAGAATTTGTTGAAGATGGGTCTCGATCCCTCAACCCATGCACCTAAATCAGAAGTCAGTCCTAGTGCTCCACAGGGGTACGATGCCTTGGCTCTGACAAGGCACAAAGTACAGTGGGAAAATGCAAGACTTGAAACAGAAACTCGTCTTTCCAGAGAATCACTGATCATGTCCTCTAATTATTCTACTGGTTATCACACCAGTAACAAAGTGGATATGATGACAATGCCTAGCAATAACCCGCCCACTGATTTTTTCTTAAAGATATGGAATTCAGAATCAGGGAAGGCTTTCAAGAAGGAATCTAGCACTAGGATAATCAGTAAGAGTTGTGACAATTCATATCATGTGTTTGATAAAAATCATCCAAATGGACTAGGATACAATCAGGTTCTATCCTCTGAAATTCCAAAGACACCCAGATTCTCTGCCTCAGTTTCTTCCTCAAGCTATGCTTCTACTCTAAATAGTTGTGATGAGTCCTTGAACCCAAATGATAAAGATAAGGATAATGGCCCCCAATAGTGAAATTCTTCATTAGCTGATCAACAAATTCAACTTTTTCGCTATCTATAAATTTGTCTATTGCATCACAAGGGCTAGGTTAGATGGTAAATTAGGCGTATTTTATAACCCTGCCAGTGTTTAAATCCTCCTCAAAGCCTCATCACCACCGTTTTTTTTCACTGTTTCAGGAACCTCGGAATGAGGCTTCAGAATTGGGTCTTGCTTGGGCACAGTGAATGATCAATCCACAGATGTCTGGAGTGTGAGGGTTGTCTGAGAAAAACGCCTCTAGAAACTTTTGGGTCATAGTGAAGACGTCATAGAGGGTTTGGATTTTCCTTTATGATTGTCAGGCAGAGTAGAAGTAGCACCTCTTGCTGGGGGAATGTTGTTACATATCAAAGGAGGAAGTGGGGAGGAGACTAGATAAGTTAGCTGACATTTTCTATTGAATGGCTCTGTAGGATTTCCTTTGGAACATCATCTCCTTGTATTGCAATGAATTCATACAATGTACATACAAAGTTAAAACCCATGCTATTGAAAGGTTTGACCAAAAAAAGGTAGAACCCCGAAAAAATAATACAAGATAGCAAGAGTAAACTCGCCTTGGGATAAGCCTTAACAAATGAAACTAAGCGGCTGTGGAATGATTTTCGAAAACCCAATGTGTTGTTGCCTTTGGAGGCCTTGTCCTTGCCACTTAGCATTGCATCATGCAAGAGAGTAATTTTCAAGTCTGGCTTCATGCACATCGTCTTCTCGTCAGGTGCCATGGTCTTCTCCAACAGCAATCCCTTAGGGAAAATGTGCTTCATTTGTTCCAGATGATACATAAATCTCTTGCAAATTAGTTTAGGGTTTACTATTAGTTGATGATACAATAGAATTGAAGCACACATTCAAAGAAATCGGTCTTTTCAGTTAGAAAGAACCCTAAATATCATCACTGGCCTATCGACCCTGTAGTGATTACTACCATACCTGTTACGGTCTTCTAGTTATAAGCATTATAGGTACGAGAGGAGAAAAAGAGATTCTGCGGGTTAAACTGAGACATACTTGTGGGTCATTGTTTTGACTTGGGGACAGATGTTACGGAAGCTACTAATTGTCTTGCGGAGCTGAAGCAATCTGATGGTAGCTTCCATGGAACTCAGAAAACTCTGCCAGCATTGCATACCTATAAAACTCAGAAAACTCTGCCAGCATTGCATACCTAAAGACTGGATTCGGAAAAATGTAGAAAATCATGTATAATCAACTCCCGTGAGAATTATCATTTGACTGGTTTTTCCCGCCAATCCTCCTTGGCCATACGCGCGAGGTGGGAAATGAAATTTAATGAAAATCCCAAAACTTTTACGATTATCATAATTATTATGCAAAAAAAATATTATTTGATAAATAATAAATGTTTTATAAAAAAAAATATTATTTGATTAATAATAAATGTTTTAATTTTTGTTAAAGTTATTAAAGGATAGATGTTAGACTTTTTAATATTATTAAAGTTTATAAATGGTCTAATGTTTTCTTGATGGGGTCGATTAGTTTTAGAGATAATGCATTGAGGAAGTTCAAGGAATGGAGAGGCACGGTATTCCTATATGGTTTATATGTGGCCTTAGTGTTAGCACTAGGATGTGACATGTCATGTAACATGGTGGAGTAGGGAGTACTTGTGTTGCAGATGAGTTGCATTGAAAACATGGGAAATAAATCAATCAAGTGTGAAAACATTTGGGTCTTGAACCCAATGATGAATGAAAAAGGGTTCTAGTCAGGTTTTGGAAGTTTACCTCCAAAATTTTGGAGTTTACCCATTGAGTAGTTCATTCAGACAATCATTACCCCTAGCCTATGGAAAACACTAATGAGAAATGGTGATGGATAAGCATGATACCATATTGATGGGAATGATGATGTTAATTGATGATGCTAGTAGAGGATGCATGGAAGAAGTAGAAAACAAAACATGGACCCAAAATAGGGGTCATGCAATGACATAGTAGTGCCATATGGAAAAGAAGATGGTGACCATGTGGAAAGGGGGTTTTCCGAGGAGTAAAAAATTCATTTAAGTGTTAGGAGGCCTTTATTTTAGACCCAATGTAGTATTTAAAATTTATTTTTGTTAGGGGGTTAAAGTATAGAAAGGCATCAAAGAATTTCCATAAAAAATTCCCTTCGAGGAATATTTTTCCTCCCTCCATCGACAAGTGCTGATAGTTGGACCTAATGAGATGGTGACATCAACCAGGAGGAAAGGTCAATTAAAAGAGTCAATAGTTAGTGACATCAACATGATGTCATACAACTGAAAAATTCAATCAAGTGGAAGTGAATATAGTCATATCCCCCTCAAGGAATATTTTCTTGTAGGTGTTTTACAAACCAACCATAGAAACCAATGGATGATTTTGATGGGCATGACATTAAGGTGACGTCAGCCCAATAAGAATCATATGGAGGGAAAGGATATGGATAATATTTTTGGCCTTAATAGTAAAGCCAAATAATGGTATTTGAAGGAGCGACTGAGGAAAGACAAGGGCAGCATTATGATCATCCGGGAAACCAAGGTCCATGAAGCTAAGCTCAAAGGGATAATTCTAAGTTTCAAGCTACCATATGAAGTGATTGCACTCGACTCTAGAGGAAGTGTGGGAGGAATAACCATTTTGTGGAACTCAGCGGAAGACGTCTTTGAGGATTGAGTAAGTAGTCCCTAAATTCTTACAAGGTGCTTTAGACACATAGGATCCAATGATTGGGTTCTCCTTAATAGGGTTTACGGGCCTCATACCCCAGGGGAGAAAGAGGTCTTCCTCCACAACCTGGCTTGTATGAGAAGAGAATTTCAGGAAGAATTATGGATAGTAGGAGGGGAATTTAACATGATAACGTCCCTCGAAGAGAAGAAAGGAGGAATTCACCGACATGACCCAGATATGGATATGTTCAGGGATGCATTATCGGAGCTCAAAATGTTGGACCTACAAACCAACAATAGAACCTTCACCTGAAACAATCATGGAGGAGGTCAAAATCAGATTGCATCCAGATTGGATCGGTTCTTGGTCTCGGAACAGGTCATCTTCAGAGACATATACATGGAAACCTCCATTCTCCCCGAAATGGGCTCGGAACACTGGCCAGTAAGATTGGAAATCGACCTCAAAATAGGACCAAGAAATAATCCCTTCAGATTTTAATCATTTTGGCTTTGAGACCCTAAGCTATTGGGGCAACTTATAGAATGGTAGAAGAACAACGAAGTGGTGGGAAGAAATATTATGCATACATTCCAACTCAAGATAAAAGAGATCAAGCAAAGGATTAAGAAGTGGAACAAAGAGGACTTTGGCAACATCTTAAAATACCAGGAGGAGTTAAAGAATAAGATAGAGAATGTACAACTATAGATTATCACAGAGGGCAGATCAAAACTTATAGTAGAAGAAGAGGGGCAACTCATAATACAACTAGAAGAATGCTAAAAACAGGAGGAGATACTCTGGAAGCAACAATATGGAGTCAATTGGTTGAGGGAAGGAGAGAAGAACACACATTTCTTCCATAAAGCAATGGTCCAACACAAACAACATAACAGGATCTTCTCACTGAAAAATGAGGTCAAAGACAGAATAGTATGTCATGAGGACATGGAAGAATTGGTTGTACATCACTTTAGAATTACAAATTAAACGAATTAGGATTTGAGAAGGGAATTCATCATTTTTTTTTAAGGCTCCTTGCGGGAGGAGGCAACCTTTGTTTGCGTGGTCGTCCGCTTCCTTGTTTGAACCTCCAAGTATGTGAAAAAATTAGTATGAGGAGAAGTCTAACAGTATGTACTTCAACCTTCGAAGGCTCTTGTTTAGGATAAATTCTCAATGTGGACTTGAATCAGTTAACTGAAAGTGATAAATTCAGTTAGCTAGTGGATTTCGATTTAGAGGTAGTTGGTGAGGCATGCAGAGTAATTCTAGTTGTAACAGAGTTCTAAGTGAAAAGGTGCATTAGTTAATGCAAGTTGTAAATAGTTTAACTCAGTTAAGTGAGTTAAACTCAGTTATTCTAGTTGTAACTGAAGATACACTAGTGAGAGATCAAGTGAATTAAATATTAATTAATTCACAATCAGTGATCTCACATGCAACTGAGGATTTACTATTATTAGTTGCATGCATGTTAGATCCAGTGGAGACCTAGTTGAGTTCTAGGTGAAAGGGAAGTTGACTATCAGTGGTAGGATTATTGGGTTGCACACATGCATCCAAACACCCATTGGAGTGACCATGATACTTGATCAGGTTGACAAAATCAAAGGAGAACCCAAAGGTAAGAAGGACTTTATAGAGAAACGAGAGGTTAACCCTGTCAAAGGCATTTTCCATATCAAGCTTTATCAACATCCCTTGCTACTTTCGTTGATGGCTGGAATGCATTACTTCCATTTGATGGTAGAAACAGTTACAATTGTTGTCATGAATAACGAAGAAGAGTTATATGTATAACTGGGGGTGGAGGAGACCCTCCAGATACAAATTCTCAAATGCTGGAAATGATAAGGAATATGCAGAACAAAATGGTTCAGCTAAGGACTAGCAATGAACAGTTGTTGCAGGCCAGTAATGAGCAAGAGAGTTTTATAAGGGAATTAACCTCCAGGTCTAGTCATCAAAGTGAAGACCAAGAAAGAAAGAGAAAAGAAACTGAACCCAGAAGAAATCCCTCATCTACCCCCTAAAAGAGACATTGAGTTTTCCATGGAACTAGTACCAGGAACTACCCCAGTGTCCAGGGCACCATATAGAATGAGTATCCATGAACTACTAGAGCTGAAACTTTAATTACAAAAATTATTAGACAAAAGGTATATTAGACCAAGTAACTGTAACTGTTTTTAGCTTCGTGGATGGAAAGGGGTGGGCGAGAGCCAACACCTCTACCACCGCCATGCCTACACCTCATGTAGTGCCTTCATGGCATGTTGGGGATGGAGGCCTAATAAGGAGATGAAGAGGGCGAACCACGGGGCGAATGCAGGAGACAAGAAGGCAAGCACTGCGAATTCTCACAACGGCCATACTTGAAGGAAGGAGAGTGCAGAGGGGAGGTGTGAGGCGAGCACGGAGTGAGGTCTGCCTCGGAGGGAGGTGATTATAGTGGAGAGGCAAGGGGCAAGCAGCACGCTGAGAAGATGGAGGGCTAACAACTCTAGTTGACTGTTTGGCAAGCTGAAGATAGAGATGGAGCAAAGAGATGGAGCTCAAGAGTCGAGTGGTGGTGAAAGACAAAGCCATAGAATGATGGGCATAAGTAGTAGTGATGGAGATGGGACCCATCTCCATTGATGTGTGTGCCGAGAAAGTTGCAGAGTTAAGGCGGAGAGAGGGAGCTTTGAATGCCAAACGCAGTTCACCGAGGGGCTTTAATGCCTTGGTACAGTCCTTTGGGGTGGGCAAGTGGCCTGGCCAGGTGTCTTGCCTTGGGCCAGCCACCGTATTATTCTTATTGCTCACCTGCATCTGGGATTGTGATATCCTTATGCACCAGATGAGTGCAATCATGAATGAGAGTGGCATCATTAGTACTGGTTAGAGAGCCCTTGAAGAAGATGATATTCTGCTCAACTCCCTTGTTTGCTAAGCGGTCCGCTACCTTATTTGCAGTGTGGTGAATATGCTCGAAGGAAATGGCATGAAAAGCTTTGAGCCATTGCTCGATTTGTTCTAATCTTGTCAAGAGATGCCATCTTATGGACACTCTGGAAGCAGGGGTGCCCAGCTGGAGATGAGTGGTGGCATCGATGAGAATCTGTGAGTCTCCTTCTACTTCCGGGGGGAAGAAATTATTTTCCTCTGCAATAAGGAGATCGTGCCATAAACCTTCTAATTCAGCTGAATTGTTGGAGTCCCGTCCAATCGAGCCATAGTATATTTTGAGTGAATTACCTACTGCATCCTGAAATATACCTCCAAAACCTGCGGCAC
Organism: Pinus albicaulis; assembly: GCA_034641835.2. NCBI lineage: Eukaryota > Viridiplantae > Streptophyta > Pinopsida > Pinales > Pinaceae > Pinus > Pinus albicaulis. The sequence continues at coordinate 1,135,929,718 of CM076579.1, forward strand.
CCAGGTTACCTTTGGAGGCTCCATCAAATTTCATCTTTATAATGTTGTTGATAGGAGGGATCCAAGAACAGGGAGAGTCAGGATGGGTGGAAGGGGCAGGGGAGTGGAGGGGGAGAATGGGAATGGTAAGATGCCAATTTTCTCATATGATGCTTTCGAGAGGAGTAGTGGGAATGTCAAATTCCTGCCAGGGTTGGAGAGCAATACTTTCTTGAAGGTTGCTGCAGAGGCTAGTCCAAAGGATGTCAGGGGGATTACTTTCATCTTTAAAGATTCATTTATTCCTTTCTTTCCAGACAGTCCAGAGAATAAAGCCGGGGAGGAGAGGCCAAAGAGTGTTGAGCAGGTTACTATTGAAAGGTTCAATGGGCCAATGTCATATGGTATTAATGACATCTCCCTTGATCTGTCTGGTTCTTCTGCAGTAGATGTCTATTTTTTCCTGCAAGAAGTTAGCTATGATGCAAGTGTCCAAGAGATGTGGAATGTCTTCTGCATGCTTGGAACGATTGGGACATCTTGAGGGCCTAATGAATCCCCTTTTGAGGAGATTGTCTTAGGTGAGAATATACTTCTTGCTTAGGAGCCAGAGGAAGGTAGAAATTTTGGGCCAGATACCTGGCTGCCATATTTGAGTCCATATATTGTCCTTGTGTGCATGCGCAGAAGGAAAGAGTAGTCGATAGGCCTCTTTGGTGGTGAAGGATCCTTGAGGAGTGTAACCCCGCCGTAGCCTATCTTCTTGGGTTGCAAATCGAATTTTCATGTGGTTGAGCTCTTGGTCAATTTCCACATAAGTTTCATCCTGCCAATTCACTTGCCATTGTGCTGCCGGAATCCATTGACGATAGCTTAGACTAGGGTGATGTTCCCATAAGTAGTTGACTTGATTATTCTCTGTTCGTTGAAGTACAACTTTCCATTTCATTTTTTGGAAGAGATTCGCCAACTTTGGTAGTTGCTGCCAAGAATCTTCCCAAAGTCGGGAAAATTTTCCAAAGTTGATCTCCCAGAAGCTATGGGCTTGAATAAAGGCACTGTGTTGTTTGGAAGAATTCCAAATGAGAGAGCAAAAGATATATGAGGAGAGTCTGATGAGATCTGTTGGTGGTCTGTTGTTGGCGTATTTGGAAACCCAAAGTCGAGCCCAAGGGGTATGAGTTTTGGAGAGCCACTGCCACCATATTCGCGCTCCCATTGTGGCATTATTGTGCTGGAGATCTCTTATTCCTAATCCAACTTCAGATTTGATACACAAACATCTATCCATTTCACAAGAGCCCATTTTCTGTTAAGCCCTGTAGAACCCCAAAGGAAATTGTGCTGAAGATTTTTGATCTGCTTTAGAACCCATTTGGGGGCGGCAAGAACAAAAAATAGATACAAAGGCATGGATTGGAGGACACCTTTGATTAGAGCTAGTCTGCTAGCAATGTTAAGCGATCTATAATTGCAAGAGGAGAGGCGGGCCTCAAGTTTATCAAGGAGCTCTTTCCAGGAGGAGTGTTTGATTGCAGATTCAATGAGCGGAGCTCTGAGGTATTTGGAAGGAAGAGTAGCTATGGAGAACCCCAGGAGTCGGGCTATGTTGCATTGAGTTAGGGTAGGTGTGTTGAAGAAGAAGATTTGGGATTTTCCAGTGTTAATGGTAGTGCTAGAGGCTTCAGAGAAGGTGTCTAGCAAAGATTTGAGCGAGCTTGCTTCTTGAATTGAGTGATTACCAAAAAGCATGTTATCGTCAACAAATTGTTCATGAGTTATGGTATGATTATCAAGAAGGGAGAGACCCCTGAGACTGTTGATGGAGGTGGCATGATGAATGAGACGGCCAAGCCCTTCTGCCATGAGTAGAAAGATGAAAGGGGAGAGGGGATCCTCTTGACAAATGCCTCGAGTTGAAGAGAAGGGAGTGGGGGGGTTACCATTGAGCAGGATGGAGAACTTAGGGGTGGTGATGAGATGCATGATCCATCTGGTCCAAGTAGGACAGAATCCAAAAGCAAGAAGCATTTGATTGATGTATTCCCAGCTTAATTTATCAAATGCTTTAGAAAGATCCAGTTTTAAAAGCATACCTACCTTCTTGAGGTGATTTAATGAATGGATCACTTCATGAGTGAGAATGATACCATCCAGAATTTGGAGACCTTCAACATAGCCAGTCTGTTATGGAGAGATGAGCAGTGGGAGCAGAGGTTTGATTATGTTGGCGATGACTTTGGAGATAAGTTTGTATATGACGTTGCATAATGCAATGGGCCTATACTTGTCCAGAGTACTTGAATTCTCCTCCTTGGGAATGAGGGCAAGGAAGGTTGTATTAAGAGACAGAAGAATCCAGTGCAGAGTCCTTGATTCTTCAACTAAATCCCAAACTTCCAATTTGATCTTCTCCCATAAGAAGTGAAAAAAGTTTGTTGTGAAACCATCGGGACCTGGGGCTTTTCCGTGTTTGAGTTGAGCCATTGCCTACTCAACTTCCTGAAGAGAAATAGGTTTAAGTAACATAGAGTTGTGTTCCTCAGTGATTAGCCTTGGGATGTGATGAGTTATCCTGTTTATGGCTTGCCTCTGATTCCCACCTACTCCTAAAGAATGTGTTGGTAATAGCTGGGGAGTTCCCTTTCTATGTCCTCATGTTCCTCAAGTCGTTCCCCCTGACTGTTGTTGAGGAAAGCGATGTTATTATGCATGCGTCTTTGAATGGTGGATCGATGAAAGAATCTGGTGTTTTTATCCCCCTCTTTAAGCCAGCAGATCCGAGACTTTTGACGCCAAAGGATTTCCTCTTGTTGACGCCACTCCTCTAGTTTTGTAAGGAGACTCCTTTCCAGGGCTGTGTAGGCATTCGTTCTGCCTTCTTTGATGATGCATTGTTGTAACTCACACATTTTTTGTTCGAGTTCCTTCTGATGAGAAAAGATGTTCCCAAAGTTGGTTTGATTCCATTTTTTGAGTTTGAATTTTAGGTGTTTGAGCTTCTGCTGAAACTGGAACATTTTGGATCCCTCAGGAGGGCAGAAGCTATTCCAGCACGTGGTTACCATCTCTTTGAAATCTGGGTGGGCAAGCTAGAAGGATTCAAAACGGAATGGTCTTTTGTTGGCTATTCCAAGACGATACCATTGCAGGAGGATTGGCCAATGATCAGATCCAGCTAAGGGGAAAATTGAGGAGTGAAAGTCCCTCCCACCCCCCCCAAGTGGATAGCATTGTTTGAGATAAGGAAGCAATCCAATATGGAGGTGATTTGTTGTGAGCCACCTCTCTTGTTGGTCCAATTATGTATACCATTGTAGAAGGAGGGATCAATCAACTAATTGACTTGTATAAAATCTTTGAAGCAAGTGTTGTCCGTCTCAAGCCTAATTCTGCCTCCCACTTTTTCCTCCAATTTGGTGATCATATTGAAGTCTCCACCACAGATCTAGAGAGGATGGCGTCTAGAGGAGTTGAGGACGATGATTGTGGAAAGCAGGGAAATTTTTTGTTGAGGGTCTTGGGGGAAGTAGACATTAGTGAGGTGCCCATGAGAATTGGAGCCAACCAAATGGAAGGTGGCTTAGATGAAATTGTGGGAAGCATGAAAGTCAGACAAAGAAATAATTTGTGGGTTCCAAACTATGGCTAACCCTCCTAAGGCTCCAGAGGCATCAACAACCACTGATCTACAACCCAACCATGACTTGGTGAGTATGAAATCCAAAGCATTGCTGTTACATTTGGTCTCCTGAAGGAAGACTATTATTGGCTTGTATTGCTGAATCATATTTTTAATCATTCAGTGTTTGGAGGGGCTGTTTAGCCCTCTTAAATTCCAAGAGATTAGCTTCATTGGGAACTATGGGAGATCTACCGATAGAACTTAGTCAACTTGGGATACCTCCCAGATTCAACAAGCATTTCTCCTACTATTACTGTTCTTTGCAGATCTGACTTGCGCCCTCTCTTCTTTGAATCTTTGATTATCTTTTTTCCATTCCAGTGGTTGCCCGCTTGAATGCCTAATGAGTTACTTTGTTATGCACGGAAGAGTGTGACTTCAAGGCTGTCGATTTGCCTAAGGGGAATTTTGTCGTAAGCCTTTTGATGGCAAGCAAGCTCCAGGGCCAGGATGTTCACATCACCCAGATCAATTCTCTCTGGTTCCTCTTCCATATGAGTAGGCGTGTTCTTGTCTTCTTTGGTTTCATCTGTCTGAGAGGCTGAGGGGAGATTGTCGTCTATCTCCATCTGAGAACTTTTGATAACGATAGCTTTGTCCTTGTTAGTCAAGGGGGTGGATGCGTGGGGTATAGAAGGAGAGAGAGACATGGGCGTCTTTTGAGGCTTGACTTTGGGGTCAAGAATTTCAGAGATGGGGCTATCTGAAGAGGGTTGCGAGGGGTCGCCTTCCGAGGTTGGATGGGTGGCTAGGAATTCAAAGCTGTTGCTGGTGGAAGGAATGTTAGGTGCTTGGGGAGTTGCAGAGGACTTTTTGGTGTGCTTTTTCCAGCTGGGGACTTTGGTGAAACCTTTTGCATCCGTGCTTTTCGAAGTAAGGGTGGTTTTGGGAGGGGTATTCAAAGGGAAATCTCTGAAAAGATGGCCCTGTTCATGGCACTTTCTGCATTGAAAGGGAACATGTTCATAATATATAGTTTGAATCCATTCAAAGTCGTCATGGAAGAGGCTTACCAAGTCAGTGAGGGCTTTGGCGAGATGCATGTAGACACAGATCGTCGCATATGAGGTATATCGTCTGAGCTTGGTTTCTTCTGTGATCTTGATAAACTCCCCTAGTCCATTGCTAATATCTTTTAGGGTTTCCTCATCCTAGTATTCCAAGGGTAAAGAATACATGCAGATCCAGACTGGGGCCCAATTAAAGTCTTCCTTGTCTGAGTTGAATCTTTCAATCCAATCTTTGAGATATAGGCCTGCTGAATTGAAAAAATACGGGCCTCCATCAAAAATATGGTTTCTGTCCTCCAGACAGTTGAAGATGGTTGTGAAGAATCCTTTTGGACCCAATTGCAGGGTAGCATGTCCTTTGGGCTTCCATTTTGAAGCGATCCATCCCTGAAGCCTTTTTCGGTCGGCCAGAGGCCTATAAACTTGCCGATGAGGGCGTGATCTTTCATGTACTGGATATGCCCATTGATTCGATGTCTTGGAAGATCTATTTTGATGCGGTATGTTGCTATCGGAATGCATGTAGCAGAGGAGACTTTCGGCTGCGCATTTGATGTAGTTTGTGAGTCCTTCGTGTCGTTTTGCGCATTATTGGAGTTTACCTGCACTCCTGCTGTGTCAGGGGTTGGTATTTGAACAAAAGTGGTCAGACTGGTTGAGTCAGAAGGGGGATTTTAGCAGGGGGGGAGGATCCTGCCCCTCCCAAAGGAGTTGCCATGTGAAGAAGTCAGAGTTAAACTTTGAAGGGGCGCAGCTGAGTTAGATCAAGGCCGCTGGGAGAGCAGAGAGGAGCTCTAGCGACTCCGTTGCAAGGTTGCGGAAACCCTAAGGATCCGTGGGGGAGGCCTCTTCATAAAATAAATAATTATGTATTATGGTTTTGTGTATTTATTTTCTCATGAGAATAATATAAAAAGTAAATAATTGAAATAAAATATTTAGAAAACAATTACTTTGAGTTTGTTGTATTTATGGTGCAAAATGAGAATAATATAAAAAGTAAATAATTGAAATAAAATATTTAGAAAACAATTAATTTGAATTTGTTGTATTTATGGTGCAAAATGAGAATAATATAAAAAGTAAATAATTGAAATATAATATTTAGAAAACAGTCACTTTGAATTTTAGTTTTACATGTAAACATGACAAACAAATAAATATTATAAAATAAATATTTGTGAGTTTAGTTCTAATTTATATATTCACAATATAAATATTTGTAATTTTTTTAATAGTTATGGTGGCAATTCACATTAATAAATCCACTTGTACATGCCAACATGGCATATACAAAGTTAACTATCCTACTTTATAGAACTTGACAATATAGCATACACCACTTCTTTAAATATATGGTGATATGCTCCACTTCCAATAAGATCAATAAAAAATTATTTCACTTTAACACCACATAGTAAGAATGGTGCTAACTTGTCCATCAAATATGGTGATTATATACTTCATTTTTAATATGATACATAAACATTTACACGACATTAACACCACATAACGTAAGTGGTGCTAACTTATGGTGATATAATTCATTTTTAATATAATACATAAACATTTACACCACATAACTTAAGTGGTGCTAACTTATTGTGATATACTTCATTTTTAATATAATACATAAACATTTACACCACATTAACACCACATAACTTAAGTGGTGCTAACTTATGGTGATATACTCCATTTTTAATATGATACATAAACATTTACACCACATTAACACCACATAACGTAAGTAGTGCTAACTTATGGTGCTAAAAGAGAGCTTTTCTTGTTGTGAGCTAACAACAACCCCTACTCATGAAGCTGACAACTTGTCTCCCTCAAGGACCACTGCATTCTCCTTCATCAGGCAATACTTCCTCAACAACTCACTCAACTGCATCATTTCTATACCCCCAACAATCTATTTATGTTATTGTTCCCATAACATTTTTCGAATAATCTGATGTTTCATAGGTGAATGTCAAATGCCAATTTACTATTTGAAAACCAAATTTTCATCCCTTGTACCTAATGAGCCTTCTTCATTGAATATTTTTTTGAATGGTGTTTTGTTTACTAATTTTTATCATTCAATGATTTCTTATATGTTAAGATTCTTCTCTATTTCATGCCTTACAATGTTTCCGTTGCAACATCTGGTGCAATTGCTAGTTTAAATTTTTGCATATATTTAAAAAAATAAACAATTTTAGTTCATGGAATGTAACTCAATTGACAATCACTTTGTTATGAAGTTATATTATGTTAAAACATGAGATTCAAAGTTCAAATCCCCTTGAGTGGCCAACCAAAAAATAATATTTTTTTATCTATTTATTTATTATATTTTTAGAATGTGGTTTAATGAAAAAAGAAAAATATAATATAAAAGAAATAAATATCATGACATGATCAAATTTCATGTGGTTTGAATATCTATTTTTAAAAATAAAAAATATAATTATCCACTATCCACTCATGGATATTTCAATGCAAACTTCCGAATGCTAATGATTTTGTCTTAATTGCTAACTATCTTAAATGGGTTTCGTCTTAATTGTCATTGTCTTAAGTCGCCATTGTCTTAAATATAAGTTGCCTTAAATATTTTTGTCTCAAAGTGATTTTGTCTTAAATAAAAAAAATTGTCTTAAATATTTTTGTCTCAAATTGCTTCTGTCTTAAATTTTTTTTTGTCTCAAAGTGCTTTTGTCTTAAATATAAAATTTTGTCTTAAAATTTTTTTGTCTAAAACTGTTTTTGTCTTAAATATAATGTTTTGTCTTAAAATGCTTTTGTCTTAAATTTTTTTATCTCAAATTGTTTTTGTCTCAAATCATTTTTGTCTTAAATATAAATTTTTCTCTCAAACTATTTTTTTCTTACACTATTTTTGTCTTAAATTTTATCTTTAAGACAATTCAATTGATATTAAATTTAAATATAAAATAACTAAAATTAAAAGTGATTTTTTAAGACAAAATATTTCTTTTGTCTTAAAAAAATGTCTTAAAACACCTCACATGTAGTAGTTGTTTTCATTAAGTGGAATTAAGGAGAAAATTACAATCGAAATTAACATAAAAGAATCTTATACATCCAAGCTGGAAGGTGGCCGCAAAATGGAGAGTTTGACTATTGAAACGGACATCACCACTAAGTTCTTGGTGAAACGTTGTGCAAAAATGACTATCCGACAAATTGCTTTTATACACCTCTTAGAATTTTTTTTTGATGCCCTAAGATTCCTTGGGCAAGGTTTTGGCCTCCTATCCGGCTCAGGGTTCCACCTCTACACACAAGTCTGGTCTGCTACCGCTCCCCCCATGCAAATGCAAAATGTTCAGTTTATATTGCGGAGGGATGGAAGAATCTAGAAAGTCACCACCCTTGGTGCAATGTTTCGATGGAGATTTGGAGACGGAGTGGTCGGGGTTTGAATCCCCCACCCCCCATAATTGGTTTACCCTTTGTTTAACTTTGGCAAGCAGTGAAATATTCATGCCCTAACCATAGTGCGAGGGTGGCGTGGGTGTGAGTTGCCACTCCCATAATTGGTTTACCCTTTGTTTAACTTTGGCAAGCAGTTTGGCGTGCGGTTACATATATTTCATATATAGTATTACACTGAAACCTTTTTTGGTTAATATAGAATGTTATATGGTTTGCTGAAAGTTCCATTGGTTAATCGATTCCATCGTTTTTCCGTATGTGAAGTTGGTTCACGGTTATGTGGATATCATATATGATTGGGGGGCATGGTCCACTCCATGTGGCTCGGTAAAACCTTGTTAACTTAATTGAAATATTCATGCCCTAACCATAGTGCGAGGGTGGCGTGGGTGTGAGTTGCCACCCCCACCACCCGATTATTATATATATTTTTTAATTTCTATGATTTAACTAAATATTTTTTGAGTTTGCAAATTTTAAGAGTTGTTGGGAAAATTAATCAACACACAAATTTGTCCGCTCTCAGGAGATAGGTTTCACGTCCGAGTGTCAGTCAAATTGTAGAACCCTTAAACTTGATCCACTACCCAATTTTACCACAACTTTAACTAAACATAACTTACTCATACGACCTCGAATTGGAGTTTCATTCACACCGTTGGAATCACAACGATGTGAACTTCGTTCTAGTTTTGGTCTTGCTGACATATCATCACTTTAATTTTCGAGCCATTTCTAATGCCACTTGTAGTTTGATATCCTCCTCGATCATTCCTCCCCATTGAGGATCTTTGGGTCCACCAAAAGGATTAATGTAATATGCAACTGTTGTGTACATTGTCTACACCGGAAGTGTCCTGGCAAGTCCCCCTTCCTCCTCCTTCACCTTTTTTCTTTGTAGCCATAAGTGATGAGCTGACACCTGAATCTTATGCAAACTTGTTGTACAATATTTTCAAATTACATGCTTAATTACATGACCAATAATGACCGAAGCTTCCCATAATGCCATGAGTTTATAACACATACTATGTGGCCAAATTTACATAACAATGGAAATAATACCCCAACTATCAATACAAGTCCAAAAAAACATCATCGTCTCTTTATTAAGAGATGGAAAACATATCATCACTTTTATATTTATTCGCAATGCATGATTTAAAATGGTGGCTATAACAAACTACTACATCAAGAGAAAACAACTTCTATTGAATAAAGCAGACCACCATGAATGTGGTTGATTTGTTCATTGAATATTTCCATCTATTGGCTTCTTTCTCGACTTTTTCTAGGCTTGGAGCATCTCACATATCGCTCTCTAGTGTCCAACCTCGTTTTAGTGACTACAATTATTATTTCTCCTCCAAAAAATTTGGGTTGTCTTGGAGCGATTTCCCATGGTGTGCCTCTGATAGGCATTCGTGGGACTCTCAATATCACTGGAATGTGATGAAGTGCTTTCATCATATGTCATTGGTTGGCCACTAGCTATTTTGGAGCATTCCCCAATTTCCTTCTTCACATGCCCAAGTACTGCATAACGGGGAAATTCCTCTACTTTGATTGGGTTCACGATGCCTTCACCATTAATGTGGAGTCCCTTTCCTTGATATTCCATTTTCTACAAGAGTTTTCATCCAATCCCTATATTATGTTTCTCAAAAACAATGAAATCATCGTCATGAAAAGTACATGAAGTTGACGAATAATTTTTTACCTCAGCCTGGTTGTGCCCCAACTCCTCCAAGGCCTCCTCCTTGGCTTGTAGCTGATGTTGCAACCTTTTTTTCTCCTTCTCTACTTCCTGCAAGAGTCTCCTTAGCTAAAGATTCTCTTCCTCAATGTTGTGGTTGATTTATTAAAGTTCTTGGAGCCATGGCGCGTTTGGCTTCCTCTTCAATTTTGGTGCAACATTTGTTGAATTTTTTGTTTCATCGCCAAAATCAAAACCCAAGCCAATGGGTCCATCTGTTGTGATTCAAAACGAGACAATCTTCATTTCTTTACCTAAATCTAACCACTAGTTAATTGGTCCATTCTCTGTAAACCCTATAGCTATGACCCTTTTATCCTCCTCTCATTCACACTATTGGTATTATTGTATGGTCACAACTACCTTTCTCTTCTCTCTTCTGTCTTTCCTCTTAGGCCCCAATTATGGGTGTAGTTTCCAACAATTCTCCTCATCATGCCCTTCTTTATAACAATGAGTACAAGAGGGATTTTCTCCTCCTCTCTTAGTTGGTGTTTCTCTTTTAGGGTGGTCACCTTGTTCATATGTTCCTTTACTTTAAATATGCATGGCCTTCACACTAGTTGCATCAATAGTAGTAGGCTCAAACAATAACAATGAATACCTTATGACAATATGTAAAGAACCAATATACTTAGTTATAATTTCAGGCGAATCTAATGGAATGCCCAAATTCAATTCTTGTTTTCTAAATTATTCAGTGAAGCTTTGCACATTTTGACGTTTGACTTGCCTTAAATATTTCCATTCCATTAATTCCATTTGTTTATAGCCCAAAGGGTAAAATTGATCTTTTATTGCATAAACAAAGTTGGACCAAGAAGAAATAAGGTTACCCAATTTTTTGATGCCTTTCTGCAACTTTCTCTCCCACCAAATGAGATGGTGGCACTCATCTGATGATATGCTAACTATATCTTTGGCTCATCTTCCTCTATTTGTTGAATCCCACAATAAACCTCGATCTGTCTAATCCAATTTTTAAGTTTTTCTGCATTAAATTTTCCTTTATACATGGGAAAATTAAATTTTACCTCTATATTAAAGAATGGTTTCTTAGACGTATTTATTTGATTTCTATGAAAATTATGAGAATAAGAGGAAGATCTTTCGCTGGTGGATGGAGAGGGAGGAGGCTATTCTTCTCCAACTCCATCATTTATCGATGTGTGACCATCTCGCATGTTCCCCTCTAGTTTTAGTGTCTTCTCAATCATTGCAAACAGCTTGTCAATTTTCTCTTCCATCGTGTAGAAAGCGTTGTGGTAGTTTCGATCCTCTTCCCAATGAGCTTCATCATCTGTGATGTTTTGTCTTCGTGATGCATGCCCCTCTTTGGGATCAAAGGACTTAAGTTTTTTTTTGTCTCTTTAGAGCTTGTTCCTAGTTATAATATACTCATGCAACTCTCGTCGACAAATACCTGCTCTCATACCACTTGATCTAGGATATTTTCCTTAAAGATGCATAAAGAATTACATGTGACATAACATGTTAACCAAGAAAAATAGAAACACATAAAATGAATAGAAAATAACATATCAATCATGAAACATGACAAAAAGTAATTGATTACAAATTTTTTCCAATTTGGACTACGTCTCTGGGCCCTGCTTAATAGTGGGGATGCGTTCTTTCATTAAGTGGCATTAAGGAGAAAATTACAAGCGAAATTGACCTAAAATACCCTTATACCTCCAACCTGGTAGGTGGTCGAAAAATGGAGAGTGTGGATGATGAAACGAACAACACCACTGAGTTCCTGGAAAAAAATCATGCAGAAATGACTATCCACATGTCCAATTCTGACAAATTTTCTTTTTGTACCTCTCATAATATTTTCTAAAACCCAAATATTCCTTGGGAAAGGTTCTGGCCTCATGTTGGGCTCAGGGTTCCGCCTCTGCACACAAATCTAGTATGCTTTCGCTCTCCCCCTGCAAATGTGATATGTTCGGTTTATATGGTGGAGGGGTGGCAGGCTCTCTAAAGTCACCACCCATGGTGCAATGGTTCAATGGAGAAATGGAGGTGGGGTGGTTGTGGTTTGAATCCCCCACCCCCATATTTTGTTTACCATTTATTTAACTTTGGAAAGAATTTTGGCATGCAATTACATGTATATCGTATACAGTATTACAGGAAAAACTTTTGTGGTTAACATATAATGTTATATGGTTTGCCAAAGTTTCCACCGATTAATTGGTTCCATGCTTTTATCCATCTGTAGAGTTGGTTCACGATTATCTACATATAATATTTGATTGGGGGGTGAGCTCTACTCCACATGGCCCCATCCAACCCTATTAATTTAATTGAAATATATGTTCCCTAACCATAGTGCGGCGGTGACGAGCGTGGCAGCTTGCCACCCCATTATTATATTATTTTTTATTTTTATGAACCATCCCAATAATTTGGAATTTTTTGAATTTAAGGCTTATTGGGAAAATTAACCATCCCACAAATTTGCCTACTCTTGGAAGCTATGTTTCAAGCCCCGATGTCGATCAAATTATAGAACCCTTAAACCTAGCCCACTGCCCAGTTTGACTAGCTCGAATTTCTTCATACGGCCTCAAATTGGAATGTCGTTCACACCGCTGGAAGTAGGGCGATAACCACTTTGATCTAGTTCTAGTATTGCTGACATATGATCACTTTGATTTTGATCTATTTCTAATGCCACTTGTACTTTGAGATCCTCCTTGATCACATATTGTAATCATCAAAATATATTGCATAGTTGATTGACTCCTCCCTTTTTTCTTCTTGTGGTTCTTCTCTTACATTATGTTGTAAAAATAACCCCACAACATTCCTCAATTTATCCTCATTTTAAAACCATAGATAATACACATTAGTAGTATCCCAATTGGGTTTAGGCTCACAAATGTTGGTTAAACTTATAATGATGTGCTTCACATATATATCATTCACATCATTGGCTACTATGTTCGCCTACATATCGTAATATTCTTCTTATTATGATTCTTCTTGCTCATCATCCTGAATGTCATATGCATCATTATCGTATACATTATCATCATCAAATTCCATTTTCTTGAATCATGATGTGACCCTTAGAACCCAAGCATTTTTCTTTTTAACTAAATGATATGGAGAACTAACACACAAATAAATAATTGCTTCACTAGAATTTATACCAAATGAAGCATTGAAGATTTGAATTTCCATTGTACTTCATAAAATTTGGACGAATGACGTGAAGAGATGATACCATTGGTTGAAAGAGAATATTTCAAACTGTTTTAGTAGAGAATTACATAATGAAATTAGGTTGACATCTAGGGAGAAAATGAAAGAGAAATGGAGAGAAGGGGGGAGAAAATGAGATCTGGAGGGAGAGGGAGAGAGAGGAGGAGTGAGGGAGGATCGAAGAATAAATATATAAAGAGAGAAAAGTGGAGAGAGAGAGACACACAATGACAAGGGAGAGATGGAGAGAGACTGTATATGTTTAGGGGTGAGATGGAGAGACAAAGAAGAACATATGGAGGGAGAAATAGATATAGATGGAGAGGGGAGAGAGGGAAGAATATTTATTACAGTAGATGCATTGATTTTAGTATATATGGTGATTTATATTCCTATTTAGTTACTTTCACTAGATGAATTTATTTCGATGTAGAAGTTGACTTCTAATGATATTTGATTGTTTGTGCTAGATTCATTTATTTCACTTTAGATGTCAATTTATAATCCTATTTGATTTCTTGCACTAGATGCATTGATTTCAGTGTATATGTTTTCTTACTCTATTTTATTCCTTGCAGTAACTGCATCAATTTTAGTGTAGATGTTGATTTCTAATTCTATTTGATCGCTTGCACTAGTTCCATTTATTTCAATGCAGGTGGTGATTTATAATCCTATTTGATTACTTGCACTAGATGAATTGATTTTGGTGTAGATGTTGATATCTAATTATATTTTATTGTTTGCATTAGATACACTGATTTCAGTGTAGATGTTGATTTCTAATGATATTTGATTTCTTGCACTAGATGCATTAATTTTAGCGTAGATGTTAATTTCTAATTATATTTGATTGCTTGCACTAGAGGCATTGATGTCATTGTAGATATTAATTTATATTTTTAATTCATTGCTTGGTCTAGATGCATTGATTTCAGTGTAGAGGTTGATTTCTAATTATATTTTATTTCTTGCACTAGATGCATTGATTTTAGTGTGGATGTTGATTTATAATCCTATTTGATTTCTTTGATTAGATGCATTGATTTTAGTGTAGATGTTTTTTTTCTAATCCTATTTGATTGCTTGCATTAGATGCATTGATTTGAGTGTAGATAGTGAATTTTAATTTGATGTAATTGTATGTATGATGGTACACCCATTTTAAAGTAAAAGTGTGATTGATTTCAGTGTAAGTGCAAAAACATTATTGACAATGTGCATTTTATTTTGTATTAACAATGTGCATTATTTTTTGTAGTATATTAATTCAAGCTATTAATATTGGAGAACAAGAAAAAGAAGGTATGATGTTTATTGCAATATATTGAGTTAGATATTTGAATGAATTATAATTTCAACTGCCATTTTGATATAATTGATATGAAAAGATGGAAAAACTAACAAGGGTGACAATAAAAATAGTAGAAGAAAATGGTTTGAGATTAATTACAATGAAGACTATTTGCAATTGAATACATTCTTATTATTCAAATTTTTTTTCATTCAATACATCACCACTTTGCATTCAAAATGTTTATTTCATCATTTTTCATCATTAAAATTATCAACATATTGAGGTAACTGAGAGAATTTAAAATTAAAACTACTCTTCAAGATATATTTAATAAAAATTGTAGGGAAACTAATTAGAATTAAATGAAATATATGTTTAGTATCAATCCTCCTACAAACTATTGACAATATTTTCTCCCTTCTTCATCACCCACTAATTACTAAAATTTAGTTACATAGACATATAGAAATATAACACAATGATTGTAACATTCAAAAACAAAACCATCCCAATCCAAACACATAAAGACACAAGCCACTCAAAGTATCCAAACATAGATACTCATAAGCCACTCAAATCATCCAAACACATATGTACAAATGATTCAAGGCAAGAACCATAGAATAAATTAAAGAAGAGAGTGATATGGTCATTTCAAGCAAAGAAATGATAATGTAAATTTGAAAGTATAAATTTTATCCCAAACATATGCATAATAATGATAATCTCAAAATGTGACATTGTTTCCCTCAGTTGGAGCCAACCTAGATCCATCTAAGTCTAGATCTATCATGCACCAAGAGTGATAAATTCCCTCAAGGCACAAATATTTCCTCAAATTCTACACTCCAATAAGAAGGTTTGCAGCTCAAGGTCTTTGATCCCTCTTGAGGCATGATAGATCTAGATTTAGATGGACCTAGACTGGCTGTAATTTAAAAAAGCGTGTAATGAAAATGTGATCATCCCAAAGTAAATAAAATAGTTAAATGAAAAATTTTATGGATAACATTTTTCTTTTAAGAAAAGTGAATTCAAATAGTCCCCTAAAATAAATACACTTTAAAACCTAAAAATATAAATAAATCTAAATAAACATCACCACATGTTTATATGATAAAAATGCTAAAAATAAAATCACAGAATGGATTTTTTTCCAAAAATTAGGTGGTATAAATATTAGTAAGATTGTGATTTTTAATTTTTAAAACACGTTTTTTAATACATAAAAGGATTAAGCACGACATTTATAAATTAAACAATTTAAGCTTATGATTTTTAAAAATATTTACCAAAATATATATATATTGGATTTAATCTATTAGTTTGGGGGACGATGCCAAAAATAAATACACTTTAAAACTGAAAAATATAATAAACATATATAAAAATACAATGCCTTAATGATATTATAAAGGGAGAGTGTTGATAAAAATTTAATGGTTTTAAAACCCAAACGTATAATAGACTTATATGAAAATATAATGTCTTAAACATATTATAAAGGGAGAGAGTTGATAAAATTTTAAAGGTTTTAAAATGATAAAAGAACATTCCCATTCCTAGTGATATTCATCTGAAATTAATTAATTACCATAATTATGGAACCATCACATTGCTGAAAGACATTTACAATGGGCAAACATTTCCATCACATTGTCGTTTTGAGAAACCATGTTTGTGACTCACCAAGGATATATATACTATTATAGTGGTTTTTTTGTTTGTGAAAGATGTGCTTGATGAATTATTACCTGTGTATTTTGTGTTATTTTGTGTCAGATAAAATATACCACACAATATTATTCCAATTACTAGAAAAATTATTCTCGTTTGTGTCATTAATTGCTCTAAAGTCTCATTGGTTGTTGTTGAGTGATTTTTTATTTTTCATGTGATTTTTGAATATTTTTGTGTTCAATTCACATGAAGTGGAGATAATATGTATAATAGTTTATTCACTTATCTACATTGCAATAATAAGGCATCTGGATTCATACAGGTCTGAATAGATGCAAAAAGAGTTGCAAGCTCAGATGGATGAACTACATAGGTCTTGGACTTAAAAGTGGTCCATTTAACAAGATGATATTGGTAGCATTTGATAGGTTGGTGGATTGATTTACAATGTCTAGTTTATTTGAGAAGGAAATGATCTAGATTATTACAATGTCTAGTTTGCTTGAGAAAGATGTAGGAATTTACAGGGTAAGTTCCTTAGATCAAACACCAAAGGTCACCGCTCAAAAATCAATCACAGAGCACTACACCAATATTTGACATGGTTAAAATCATCAAAGAGGAAACATTCCACGTACGTGGCCACTTCAAGTAAGTTATTAATATAAAGAAAGAAAATTTACATAATCTTCTTTCATTAATAATTACCGAACAAACGACCCTCCATGCTCTTTAAATAGAGATCATGGACCAATCGGGTGGTAAGCCATGGATCAAGTGTCAGTAATACCGAGGAGAGAGTGAATCGTCGAATCACTATATATCATGATCGTCTGATTATAAGTTTCAAATGTACATAGTAAAGAAACAAACTTTAATTAACTCTATGCTAGACCAAGTTATACTTAACTATTTCCTATGTGTCTTAATATCCTAACATCCCCCCTTAAGAATAATTTGGGATATGATTGAAGGATTTACAAAGGTGACACAAAAGGAGACTATTTCCTATGTGTCAAAATATGCTAACATACCCGCTTAAGAACAACTTGGGATGGGATTGAAGGATTCACAAAGGTGACAAAATAGGAGAAGGAAGGAGGCATTAGAGCCTATCCCCCTTTACTGATAACTTTCCTGATCTCCAAGCAAATATCGAAGTTTGGTAAATTTCTCATTTATACAAACGATTCAAGGAAATCACCATAGCTTATATATATATATATATATATATATATATATATATATATATATATATATATATATATATATATATATATATTATGTTTATGGGTTTGTGTTCTCTAAACATAGTGGCATTAGAACTAAAACATAATTCAACAATGGTTTCTAATAATGTCAATATCGTTGTTGTTATCAATGTTATTTCTGTGTCAATTTTTGTTGGCTGGATGTGCCAGCGATGGATGGAAGACGTTCATGGTTCGAGTTGACAGTAATTCAAAATTAATGGTCTTTCTCACTCACGATTAGTGGTTCACATCAATCATTAGTTTCTGAAGGACATCGTCAAAATGAAATCAGGCTCTCTTATTGATGCACGACACGACGATACATTGTTGCTTCTTGTTTATAACATTGTTTTTCAATCATTCTCCAAAAAGATAAGGGAGCACAAAGCCAAGGAGATGCAGAGAGAACCATGAGTTATGATAATTTTTCTTGATCATGTACTCCAGCTATACATGACCTAATCCCCATACTTACTTGGCCTCAAGAGACCAAATGAAAGCCATTTGTGGGTTTAATCTAACTATGGCTTCGATGTAGTGATTGATATGGTTGATTCCAGCAATTTTCCAGAATAGCAGAGCTTCAAAGGTCAAGACATGGGCCCCATTCCCAAGCATTAGAAAGGTGAATGAGAGACTATGGCGAGATATTCCAAGTCCAACTACAACTAAAATTTGTATATTATAATGATTTTATTTTTATAATATTTTATTCTAAAGAATAAATTTCTGAAAAATATTTATTTTGTTTCTGTCCTTTTTCCATGTATTATTATTTTAAAAATCTCTAATCAATGTATCATTATTTATTTTATAAATTGTAAACTTGTTAAATATAGGAATTGAGATTTTATTTTTTTTATCCATTCAAATTAAAATAATTTAACCCCATGAATTAAGTGTTACCCTTAACTCCTCATAAAATTTAAATGTAAGTCCTAATAATATGAAACCCTATACAAACCAACTAATCTAATAATTTATAATGAATAAAAAATCAAAACACTGGTGTGCTCGTCACATAAAGGCCCATATCAACTCCACTAGCCTTATATTTCGAGGTATCTTTGTCTATTTTTCCTATGAGAACAAACACTTTATATTTCTATTTTCTATTGGTGCATTTGATAGATTTTCATATTCTATTATTACTATGCCTAATCCATTCAACTTAAAATAATTTAACTCCACAAATTAAGTGTTTCACCCTCAACTCCTCCCCATGAAATTTAAACATAAACCTTAATAAAATAAAACCTTAATAAAGCTAAATTTGATTAATCTAAAAACTCATAATAAATCAAAACAATTTTATTTTATTTTTATTTATTTTTCCATTATCATTTATTGTTTATGGAACGAGTAGTTTATACTTCCTTTTTGTATTTGATTTTAATTAATAGCTTTGATTATTGAAGAAGTTTCAAATTGGTAGCTTTGATTGATTTTGAAAAGGAATAGTTGATATTTCTATTTTTTTGGTTGTTTCTTTGATTGATTATGGGAAAGAGAAGTTCATATCGTGTATACAGAAATTGATTTGGTGTTATGAACCAACTCCAAAAATAAAAGAAAAGAGATAACAATTCCTTAGAAATAAGACACTTCGAGGGGGAAACCTCCAATACATTACATGAATGAACAATTCTTGGATGATACAAATAAAAAAACCTCCTTTCTATATATAGGAGTCCATGGGGCGACAATGTAATCCTAGTGGGTCCACAATGTAATTCTATCCGACCTAACAATAATAATGTAAGGGCACAATAATAACAATATGAGGGTTACAGGGGCACAACAATAAAAATAAGGGGGGCTACACTAGCATAATAAGGGACTACACTATTAATATAGGGAATTAACATGCATGTCTCCTTCAAACAAGTGTTGTCCTCAACGCTTGATTATTTCTTGATGCTTCTTTATAAAATTCTCATCCTCCCATGTGGAATATTCTACAGGAATGTTCTTCCACTTGCTGAGATACTCTGAAATTGATCATACTTGTCAAGTTCTTGTTTCTGTGACTACTTCAGAACTTCTTTCGATGTCATTTTGATCTTCATGTTGTTTCATTAGATTTTGAACGAAAGTTAGGTTATCCTTTGAGAGTTGGAGAACTTGTTTTTGATGCGCAATATGATCTTCCATTAATTTATCATCCATATTAGCTATTATTTGATCCTTCAAACCATCCAACTTAGCCTCCATTTCTTCTTTTAAACCATTTATGTCATCTTCAGTTGCTCTTCATAAGATCGAAATTTGTTTCACTTGGTACCATAATTTTGATATCTCATACTGCAATTCTTCCTCTTCATGCATCATAATATAGATTTTTGAGGGCTTAATGGGTATGGAATTATTTTTTGGAGGCATTATAGAATCAAATACTGATAAAAATTCTAAAATGTGCCCTTGGAATCACTTCAAACTGCTTTTTCAAACAAACATTATGCAATTTAAAAACCAAATACACACCTTTTTCTTTCTTTTGAGAAGCTCAATATTGAAACTGAATTATCTAGGTGATTTCAAATCCTAATTAATTGAAATTTAGCCCTAAGGTAGCTCTCTGAATTCTCTTTCTAATTCCACAGGTCTGACCTGATTAGGTTAAATTTAGGAGCCTACAAAATGACCTAAATTCCACATATTATATCTCTGAAAATATTTCGAACCAAGCTATGAAATTGTGCGACGCTGTTCCTCTATATTTTGGCTTCGCACACTAAAAAATTTAGCTTCTGAAACTTCGTAGAAAAAAAGTTATAGCAAAAATACCACGATGACCTGTTTGGAGCAACGAAACCCTAGAATCCAAAGCTCTGATACCAAATTTTGTGAAACCAACTCCAAAAATAGAAGAAAAGAGATATCAACACCTTAAAAATAAGCCACTTCGAGGGGGCAACCTCCAATACATTACATGACTAAACAATTCTTAGATAATACAAATAACAAAACCTCCTTTCTATATACAGGAGTCCATGGGGCCACAATGTAATCCTAGCGGGTCCACAATGTAATCCTATCTGACCTAACAATAATAATGTAAGGGCACAATAATAACAATATGGAGGTTACAGGGGTACAACAATAAAAATAAAGGGGGCTACACTAGCACAATAAGGGACTACACTATTAATATAGGGACTTAACATTTGGTGATGGGAATGTTATGGTTGGTTTTCGAGAATGTGGGGTTACTTCTGCCAAGTTTGAATGACTTGGGGAATTTCGCTACGTGAAGGAAGTAACATTTACAAGAGCCATAGATATATTTTTGGTGAGTTCTATTCTTAGCTAAGGGTTGCTTCTTATAACTAGCCAACAATATTCCAGTCACTGGACTTCACATGTTACAAGTGTCCATAGAGAGCTCAACATATATGGTGCCCTGAAATTGGCCCAAATATGTGGAATTATTGCTGTAAATGAGAATTCATAATGGTAGATAGGCATATATAGTTTTTGCCAATAATATTTGAATATGTCTTAAATAATTTAAATATTTATAACACATTATATTTAGAAAATTTTATTGTTAATGCATAAAATCTTATAATAATTCTAGTAACTTCAGAAAAAAACTTTTTTATTTTTATTTAATGAGAAAGAACTAGTATATTCCATTATTAGACTCATATATTTCTTCTTGATTCATCACATCTTGTTACAACTTATTCTATTCTATAACTCAATAGAAAAATTGATTTATATTTTTAAATATCAGATATAAATTTATAATTTTTTAAAATATTATCTAATTTATATATAAATTTTTAAATAAATTAAACTTTTAATATAAGACAATATCTTCTTTATTCTGAACTTTGAATGTCGTAATATTAAAAATATAGATACAGTGATTATATTAATAAAAATGTTAATAATTAAGAGTGAGTCGACTAATTGACGCGCTTGGCAACTCTCTCTCAGACGAACTCTAAGAGAGGCCCGATGTACTTAGCCTTTGGTTAAGAGAGTCTTAGGATCGAATATTTTACACACCACTAAATCAGTAAAAAATATTTAATATTATTTTTTATTTTTAATATATTTTCAAAATTTAAATATATTATTGATGGTTATGTCTATGTTTCAATAAATTGGTCACGATTCAAAAGCAAGCTTTAGATGGTCAATCTTAAATAAATTTATACTGGATTTTAATAAATATCACATCCCATATATAGATTGGCATTGGGACTCGGGACTATATTAACAATCATGGCCTCAAAAAGATATCAACATAGCAGTCACAGGACCAACATATTCCAATGAAATAAGTTTGAGATCACTATAGTAGAGTCACATTGCCAATGTATTTAAATGAAATAAGTTTGAATTTGAAAAAATAATAATAATAATAATAATAATAATAATAATAGTAGAAGATATATTTAGATAATTTTGGTTTTAATAATAGTATTAAATGAATTTTAAGGTTATAATTAAGTTAAGTTAGAGATGAAATTGGTGTATGATTTTGATTTCTTATAATAGTAATGATAATCTAATTTTAAGGTTATATTTAAGTTAAATTTGAGATGAAAATGGTGTATGAGTTTTTCTTGAACATGATAACAAAATTGATGTATGAAATCTTCTTCAATCCAGTAATTATCTGATAAACACATACTCTTAGCCATTAAATCTACTTAAATTATGTAAAAATTTAGAATATTCACACACTAACATGCATAGTTTCTTTTTTTACAAATTTAAAGAAAACATTCCCATTGACATATTTTTAAATACAATATTCAACCATAAAAATTCTCAACTTGCTGGCAACATAAACAACTATATGCAAGAAGTATTTTGAATCTGTAATAACAATAAAAATAAATTAATAAAGTGGGATTTCAATCCTACATTATTATTAAGAAATAAAGAAATATTAACCAACAATAATATGGTGGGCAAAGAAATATTAAAAAATAATATAACAGATAAATTTTTAAGCCATACTCAACAAAATTATTAATTATTAATGCATGTAATTCTTAAATGATTATTGGTTAATAAATAATATTCTAAATATATTTTCACCAAATAATATTACTTTGTTATAAATTCATAAATTATCTTTCCATCCAAAATTAAAATTAACTTTAATCTAAACTTCCTTTAACTAATTTCATCGTGTGAAAACTATATATATCTGCCATTTCTCTTTAAATGTCCAGAAAAACAACATAAACAAACACAAAGAAAGCTTCCATTAGGAATATCATGCTCAAAATACATAAATGGCAGTTCAATCTTAGTTTTCGACATGATCCCTCAAGGTATAATGAGTAACTGAAAAATGAGTTATGTAATGCTGTGATAATGAATTTTATGATGGTCACGCAAAGAATGCCTCGATTAGGAATATCATGCTCAAAATAGATAAATGGCAGTTCAATATTGGTTTTCGACATGATCCCATGAAGGATCACGGTATATTGAGTAACTGAAAAATAAGTCATGTAATGTTATGATGGTCATTACTTTTTTGATGGTCTTTGTCATTCTTTGAAATCGAATGTTTAATCTAAACAACTTCGTTAGCTCTCATATAAATTAATCGTATGTCAGGAATATACATCTCAGTAATGATGGACCTAAATAGCCTGACAAACAATACTCTCCTCACCCAACAGATCGAGGATTCATTTTAGTAGGGAGAGAATTTTTTTATTATGCACATCACCATAGAGAATTGTGAGAAGGATACTGAATTGCATATCGAGATGGAATTATTCATCAATCAATTTATTAAGCACTCATTTTCAACAATATTACAAAATTACTTCATAGATAACAGCAAGCAATTTATTAAGCACTCATTTTCAACAATCTTACAAAATTACTTCATAGATAACAGAAAGCAAAACAATTTATATTTGTTGCAGTTTCATAAAGAATGGCAGCTAACACAACATAAATTCAAAAGAAAAATGAAGGTCTATACAAACGAGGCTATGCATGCATGATGGCACATATTTGAAAAATAAGGCTATAAATAAAGAGGAAACTTCCAGTGTGTTCAGAAGCCTGCTTCCCAATTCCTTGCTGCTCTAAAACTCAAGCATACTCCAGCTTACATTGGACTTCATATTCCTAACAGTTACTTATTGTATGAATCCTTCAACTTCTTTCTTTTTCTTTTTCTTTTTTTTTCAGAGGAAAAAAATACGCTGATTATATTAGTGTATAAACAGTACATAAACATATATGTTCTCAGCTGTGGTAAGTAAACAGCGAGAAATCCTCAGATAAAGGCCCAAATACAAACGCTCACTAATAGAGAAAATGAGCATAGCAACCCAGCCATCCACCATGTCTAAAAACAGATATTCCATCATATGATCTACATTACATACTATGAACTGTGGACTATTATGCTAATCCGCATTCCGGAATCTGGGTATACTCCACAAGAAAAAAAGATGAAAGAGCGGATGCATTGATGAAAGACCGATTAGCTTGTGACTGTGTAAGTCTGTGTCATAACTGCACCAGCCCAACTGCTCTATTGTTTTGTAAAAATCCTGGCGACCATATATCATCATTCATATCGCCATATGTACATTTAGATACTCCTGAGTCCATAAACTGTTGCCTTCCTTTCACGCTCGCTTGTCCTTTTCCAGGCTCGCTTGATATATTGCATAGGCTCTGTTGTGGTGTCCTTGAGAATGCAGCTCGAACGATAATAAGGGAAGTGATGCCTCCAAAAATGCTGTCGATATTCTGTAACAAAAACATGTATCCCCCAGATCCTCCTATATCGCATATATTGCATATAAATTTAAATAAAAAGTGAAGCCAGTTCTATGGGATGGGAAAAGAAAAAGCCTCGATCTGTCGTCCATCCAGGAAATGTGATACCATCATGATGCCAAAATCTTCTTCAAGGCCCTTTTTTGATAACTTTTCTGCCCTCATGTTGCCTTCACGATATATGTGATTAATGGATGGACAGCCCAACCTTTTCCATAAACTCTGTGTTCTCTCAACCCACCCTTGGAGATGCGGAGTCATCATGAGGTAGCTGTTCGTGACCCAGTTAATGATAAGTTGAGAATCACCATATATGCTCACTCCCTGTAATTGCAGATCATGTGCGATCAGGAGGCCACCCCACAATGCCATGATCTCCGCCTTGTTGTTGGTACCAGGGCCCCCATTCCATAAGATATTGTATCGCTTCGTGCCGGATAATTTGATCCATACTCCGCATCCTGTCATACCAGCATCAGATGCTCCATCAAAATAGGTTGCAGGTAAACTGATCTGATGGGGTCTTATGCGAACTGAGCAGTCAGGTAGATATGATATTGGTGAAGGAAGATCATCCATCCGTTCCTTAATCACCGTGTAAATCTGATGAATATGTAAAGGCCGGTCCTCAAAAATGATACGGTTCCGGGCAAGCCAAATCTCCCATGTGAGATAGAATGGCAGCGATCTAATACTTGCAGTTGAGCTTACCCCATTCCAGTGCCACTGTCATAAAGTCTGTGGGTCTCCATGCCGGATTTAATAGATGATCACTGAACAACCTCCATAATCTTGTGGTGACAGAGCATGTGAAGAATAGGTGTGTGGATGTTTCCTCCTCAACACGACATAAAGCACAGGCGTTGGGCCCTGTGATTCCCCTCTTTATTAGATTTTCCCAAGTAAGTACCTTGCCTCTCCAGATCAGCCACCCAAACATAACAATCTTCGTGGGGATGTTTTTATGCCAAAAGGGGTAGAAAACCTTGGTAACGTTAATCTGATATGTTTGTGATATGATGTGGCGATATGCCTCCTTAACCATGATCATATAATTCTTCATCGGCCCGTTCCAAGTAATACAATCACCGCCCATTGCATAGCAGAAGCCCGCACCCCGCAGATGTGCCCTATAATGTTCCCATTCCTGTTCCATATCATCGAGAAGCCCCATCTGTGTGGCATCTTTGAAGATCGGGGCGCTATTAGACCACTGGTGTATTAACTGTGAGTAGAATATGATCCCTCGTTGTGTCAAGACGTGTAATAGTCGAGGTGACGGGCCATCTTGGTTCTGCAAAAGATGAACATTTGGCGCACCAATGGGAATACAACTCCCATCTCGGAAATTCCATACCAATCTTGAAGCCATATTTGGCATGATTTTTGTGAAACTGCTCCATATACGAGATGATTTCCGAGGGAGAGGATAAATGTCGCATGATATCTGATGTAAAACATTGCCTTGATAATATTTTTCACTATTGATATCATTCCATATGCCCTGACTATTGATGGCCCTCCAAAATGACTTGGTCAGAAGCGCTATATTGAATTCCCGAGCACTCAGTATGCCCCATCCATCCATGTCTTTGGGTCTGCTGGTTGCAGATAAACTGCATAATGCGAACTTCCTGTTGCTATCTGTCCCTCCCCACAGAAAATGGGTAATAATGCTGTTAATATTGTTTATGATACCAAAGGGTATATATAGTAAGTGACCCCAGAACACCATCATCTGGGTGAGTACTGACTGTATCATTATAAGTCGACCACCCTTTGTCAGCCACCGATGGGACCATAGATGTATTTTTTCTCTGAATCTGTCCATTATCCAGTTCCAGTCACTATTCCGGTATCCACATGGCTTTATGAAGTAACCCAGATATTTAAATCCCTCTGCAGCCAGTCGGATATCCACCCCAAGGAAACCAGCGATGAATTTAATCTCCTGAATGTCCCCATGTCCATATATGAGTATGGACTTACTGCAATTTATGGCCAAACCTGTTGCTGAACGGAAACGGTTAAAACAGATATGGATATAAAACCAGTAGTTTCTAATCAATTGACCGAATAGAAGCAAATCATCGACAAACAGAGAATGAGTTGTTGATACAGAGTTAGAAAATGTAAAACCCTTGATGAAGCCCTTCTCTTCAGCCGAATGCAATATTCTACTGAATCCATCCATGACGAGGATGAAAATAAGTAGAGACAGTGCACATCCCTGTCTCAACCCCCTGCCCGCCTTAAATTTTTTTGTAGGGGTGCCATTTACCATGACTGCGTAACTGATGTTAGAGATGCACGACATCAACCAGCGAATGATACGTACTGGTAGGCCTACCTTGAGTAGAAGAACCCTGATAAAAGACCAGTCGATTGAGTCATATGCCTTATGTAGGTCGACCTTCATGACCAAAGCTTCCTTCTTCCCCGAATGCATGGAGTGCATCACC